>CM024593.1:19576803-19904303 GCA_014182565.1 Eucalyptus marginata | reverse complement strand
GGATTATGATGAAATTATTACCCGGCCACTTGACCATTGACAAACCAAGGTGCCCATGGACCAAGTAAAGTCAAATTAAGTGATCTTATCCAATCCAGTGTACCAATGTATGGGATAGCCAAGTCATGATCACCACTGCAACAAGAGTACTTTTCATCAACAATAGAAAAAGTCTCTGATTTATGTGAAAAGCAAGTCAATTGTAAAAAGTTTGAACCTGGATGAGAAACTTATACATTTAGCTAATCCAGTACCTATAAATTAGGGCACGGAGGGATGTCTTAGAGAGGTATCGATGATAGACCACACTATTAAGAACATCCTTGGTGTAAGACAAACTCTCATTGCATCTATCCCACTCTGGCTTTGTGCCCTAAATGTCATTATTTGGTAATCAGTATAACTACATAAATGTCAGTGATGCTTGCGAAAGAGAATGTTTCTTTATACCTCTCGTATGTGAAGGGCTTCTTGGACATTCCTATCATTGGCCCAAATGTAGGAGTATAGGTAGTTATAGTTCTGTCAATGGAAAAGTCTAAGTGAAACAGCGCATAGCTATCCATCAAAATTCACCTGCTCCATCTTATATTATCTCACACATATGGATAGATGCTGTAATTTTAGGTACTGTATTCATGGAGCGTGTTAATTTAGGATGTACCCGACACCATGGCCTGGATTGTAGAGGCATTGAAACGATGTTGATGATATTCTCTTCGAGTATACTTCTGCTCCATTTTAACTTCGTGTGGTTAGGAGATATGAAACTACACATGGGTTCCAATATTTGAGCCAAATATATCTTCTCAAGGCACTAGAAAATTTCACAAGGAAACATATCTCGGTGATTTATCGCATATATACATACTATGTGAAAAAAAATGAGATAGGTTGATGTTATAACAACAACACTTACTATTGACACCATTTCAAGATCAGTTAGACAAGCTCCGTTGGTGGGATCGACATTCACATAATCTCCATTGCAATCCATTTTCGTTGCCTTGAAAACATGAATACAAAAACAAAATACAAAAAATACAAAAAATGTCAATTCATATGTAATTATTACTACTAATATATTATATCCTTTTATGATATAGAGATCTTATTAGTTATAAATTTACCTCGTAAAGTTCATCTGATATGAGAGCCGTCTTGTGACCGTACGGAATTCTTTGACTGATGTCCTTTACTTCACAAGTCACTGGATTGCCTAGTACATAGCCCTGTTCATATAACGAGAATAAAGATGCTTTACTCGACATATACGGCTTGGTACTAACAGAAATGAAGTGGAAATGGTGAGGAAATAGTAACATAAATATGGGTCCTAACGCTTGTGGGAAATGAGGAAAGCACACGAAGCCTTAACGTAATTTAATGTCATAAAAGATTATTATATAAAAAGAATCTACAACATTATTACATACTTTGAGATTCATTGGCGGCTCGCGTCCAGCTTCATTTCCTATACAGAATTGCAAACATATCTTTTACTCTGTGTATGTGTGTGTGTGTGTGTGTGTTTTTTTTTTTTTAATGCAAAGAAAATAGCTTCTTGAGAGCCATAGTGACACATAATACACGTGTAAACTTCAATTACGCACCATCATATACTTCTTTAACGATAATGGGGACAATAACACCAGAATAAGAATCACCAGTGATGTAAAGTGGATTTGTGAGGAATTTGGGGTGAGCCATAAGCCACTGCATCAATAAAATAATCAAAAAATCAAAAAATGGAAAAAACTATTCCAAGTAATTAGCTATGATAATTGTCTTGGGGGCATCTGATTATTTTGAGGTGACATAATGTTGGTATACAAATGGATTACCTTTCTTAAGAACTCATATGTTTGTGCTGCTGAGGATGTGTCACTACTATCGTATGCTGTCCAAGTCGTTGCATATGAAAATCCAGTACCCACAGGTGCATCCAAAAATATAATATTGGCTATCTGTCATGAGAAAAAAGTGACAAATTTTGATCTTTATTAGTCGAACATATTAACCTAGCCGAATAAAAAGGTATTTCACCTTTGTCCAGGTGTAGGGATTCAACTTCAATACTGGTCTGTTTCCGCTGGAATTTGAATAATCAAATTGTAACGGACCTGTGCAAAAACATACAAACATCAAGATCAAGGATGATCAAAATCATGTGTTATTTTACTTTTGACTGACATATTGTTATATGCGATCACGTTGAATTCCAAATTCACCACGTAAGATGAAGCCTATTTGCATCGCGAAATTGTCATATGAGTGGACTGAGAACGGCAGGTCGTGCGAAATCCAGCTGTTCATTTTTAGTTAATTCGAATTGGCTGAACAGTGGAAAGAATAGTAGTTTTCGTCAAGAAAAATATGGGATTTGAGTTAGCTTAATTGTTGTCTTCTGCCAAGGCGGCATTGAGAAGCGACAATATAACACGCATCCAACATTCTTATCTCGTCATTTTTGTGTTCACCTAACCCCAACGAAAATTCTGCGGTTTGGTCGCCAAATAGCCTCCACAAATTACGGAAATCTTCCCACCACCGTATTAAAGGGACAGACTTAGCGCGCACGCACACAAATATGACATAAATGTCAATTTTGGTTGGCATAAAACCATTTTGTATATGCTGGATTGAGATAGGACCATTTTGTAAGTGATAATCCTTGTCCTTTTCTGGACCGTAAATATTCTTTTGGCGCAACTAGTGATAGTCAATGTAATTATTGGATTAGTGTCTAAATATTATCTATAAAGGACTCGTGTGCTTAGACTCCATTTGTTTCACGAAAAATAAATTATTTGGAAAATATTTTTCGAAAAACCTTCATTTCTATCATTTACAAAAATAATGAACGAACAATTTTTTCATCATATAAAAATGTTTGGACTTTTTGTCGACAACAGAAACATTTTTCATTGGTTGATTATTTCAAACGATGTGAGCGATCATTTTTGAAAATCTCTTTTTTAAGTTATTCATTTTTCGTAAAAGAAACGGAGTCAATTACGTAATGTTCTACTATATAGTCTCTAAGGAGTTTAATTATAGGCCTTTGAGCAGGTTTGAGATCATAAAATTTATGAAAGCAAGGTCTATCATTGATCGTCAAGTTTGACAACAACACCGGAAAAAGATAGATAATTTATTTTGGGGATTTTCTGTCGCTAGGTATCGGATAAGTATCTTGTGTTCTTTTCCTTCAAAAAGATAGATCGACATACATGTATACATCATATCCTGAAAAGTAGCTATGAGCTCAGAACTTCATTGGTAGATTTGAATCCGGCGGGAGCTCAATGAGTGACCACCTCAACCATTTTTATATGATATAATACAGCATAAGCAAACAATCTTCCAAAAGAGAGGAAAGATAACGCAACCGAGAGCTTAGTAATAACGCAGGTATGAAGAAAAGAAGAAGAAGAAGACGACATTGACTATGACCCCGATTAGTAAAGGAAACAAGAGAGAGCGGACCTATTTCGAAGAGGAGGCCGGACAAAGCAGAGCAACCAGGACCGCCGGTGAGCCAAAGCAACAAAGGGTCGTCCTTGGGGCTCCTCTCGGACTCGATGAAGTAGTAAAATAGTTGCACTTCCTCCAACTCTCCTACCCCTACATATCTACACCGTTTTTGTTTCACCACCATTCAGAAAAAAACATTAAGAAGAAGGCACTCAGATATGTAACTATTGAAGATGAAAAAAAGTGACAGCGAATCAAGTCGCTCGCTACCTTGTAATTACTCATAAACACATAACATGAGCTTACCCAGTTTCGAGTTTGAAGGGAAGATCTTCGGGGAAACCCGGTAGGCTCTCGATGATGGCTGATTGTGATTGTACGAAGTTGGAGATCAACAGCAGCCATGGAAGTACGAGATGCAACATCCTTTGCTCGTCCAACTAAGAAAAGATGGAAAAGAAAAGAGGCAAATTTGCGTACGATTCCTCCTTGCTCTGAGTGGATTTCAAGGGCTTATCTAGGCTTCGCGGATTTATAAACTGTCCATCCACCGGTCAAAAGAGTAATCCTCCACCATGGCCTTTCGTTCCCAAGAAAGAAGAAAAAAAGCGTGAGCGTTTAGACTTGTTTGAGCAATAACATGCTAAGGATGTGGACGCACTACTACTCGTCTTATCAACTTTTTTTTGGTCAATACTCGTCTATCAAATTGATTTAGAAGATAATGCGATGGATTGGAGCAAGGTACTCAAATATGTACGCCATATATTCAAAGAAAGCGTATATGCTGAATATAAAATAATTGGTTTACAAAACTGATTCGTAAAGTGTTACTACAAATTCTAATTTGGCGTTTCATCACTTGAGAAATATACACTGGCAGTGTGTCCAATTATTTTGTAGAAGAATTTTGCCAGCTAATTTCATATATTTGGCACCATTCCATTAAAGCACTCAATAAAATACCAAGGTTTGCCACGCTTAACTTGGGCCTTGTTTGGTTTGGCTTTGGGGGAATATATTTGGGAAAATGCAAATACCTTTGAACTAAAGGGGTTTTCTAAAATGCAAATATCATTTGGTGAATTGTAATTTTAAAGTGCATTGGAAAATGACTTTGGTTTAAATGACGTTTGATAAAAATTGCTAAATTAAAAAATAAAATAAAAAATTTTGCAATTTTTTTTTTTTTTCTAAAATTTAGCCACTGGTGGCCAAATTTGGCCGTCAAATGGCCTCGCTAGAGGTCGCCCACCTCAGGCGAGGCTGCCTGAGGTCGCATGACCTAAGGCAACTACCAATTGGGTCGGGCAACCCTAGGCGGTCGATGCCTAGGTTTGACCCAAGCGTCGCCACTTGAGTTCGTGCGACTTTAGGTGGCGATGCTTGGGTCACCCAAACCCAAGCAGCCACTAGGGTTGCCCAATTTAGGCCAATAGTTGGCTAGGTCGTGCGACCCAGGCGTCACCTGAGGACTAGCAACGGTTGCTAGGGTCGGGCGACCTCGAGGCGGTGGTCGCTGGCTCATGCAACCCCTTGGTTGGCGGTCATCAGCCTCTGATCTACTTTTCCATGTAGCGGTCTTCGGAGAAGATGAACAGTAACCAATGGCAACTTGCATTCCAAGCAAATGTTCTAAAGCTACTTGGGAAAAAATGTGTTTGGTAAAAAATTTTTGCAAATGGACTTTGAGTTGAATATGCGTTTGGTAAAAAAACTTTCCCAAGGGGCTTTGATGGGTATAATGGGTATAATGTATATTTTTTTCTTTTTTTTTAAAATTCAGCTAAGCCCTACTTTGAGCTAAAGGCCTTTAGGTCGGGCGACCTCTTTGGAGATGCAATTATATTTCCCCAAGGTTGTCCGGCGACGGCCGCTCCTTTTTCG
This sequence comes from Eucalyptus marginata, assembly GCA_014182565.1. Classification (NCBI taxonomy): domain Eukaryota; kingdom Viridiplantae; phylum Streptophyta; class Magnoliopsida; order Myrtales; family Myrtaceae; genus Eucalyptus; species Eucalyptus marginata. The sequence continues at coordinate 19,898,939 of CM024593.1, read as the reverse complement.
ATTAAAAAATAAATAAATATAGGGGCAATAACGGAAATATGAAAATTAACGAGGGTAATTTAGGAAGAATAAAAAAACACGAACCAAGCCGATTTGCACTTTGCCAAGCGGGCTGGATGGGCTTTTAAAGAGTCCCAAAACCCAGCAAAAACACGAACCAAGCCGATTTGCAAATGTTGAACCAAACGAGGCCTTACTTTTGCATGTTGTTCAACGCTATCATATCAAGTAAAGAGAACATTTTACTTTTGAGGGATATCATTATTTTTTCTTTTTTTTTTCCCTCTCAAGATGTCCTTGGTTACTTATTTTATAAATATTAAATTCATGGGCAAATATGTAAAGTAATAATTCTATATATTTCTCACATACATTACTATTAAAATTAGAATAATTTCAATTTGACAACAATCTTTTCAAAAATATCAAATCTCGAAATTTATGAATTTTTTCAGTTATATTAATCTATTTCCATTATCAACTTTTATTTTTATCATTAATTCCCCTATTATTTAATCATTCAAAACATTTAGCAGTAAAGTCGATTTTTTGCATCCACGTAAGTGGTATGCACATTGGCTATACTTTGCTTAATTAATCCATTTTAATTGCTTTACATTAGCTAAGGTGAGACACAATACATCTTCCCAATGAATTAGTCACGACTGTAGATGGGCCCAAAAACACACACACACACACACATATATATATAGATTATTCCGGATATATTTGGAAGGAAGGAGTGAGGACTTGCACACCATACAAGCTTTTATGGATGAAGCGTTAGTCTCAAAACTTGATGAAAGATCATGCCAAGGCTTTATTATTAGAATTTTCCTTTAGACTACTGTCAATTCACAAGTCAAAATAAAAAAGGTTAGGATAAACGAGACAAATGGTCTATGAATTTTAGCTCATTGTGTGATGTGATCCATGAATTTTAAATTTGGTTAATGTAGTCTCTGAACTTTAGCTCAATGTATAATGTTATTTTTGAGATTTTAAACTTTTGTTACATATTCAATTTAGTCCATAGATTATATGAAAATACTCAATACTATCCCTGAATTTAAATTAATGGAAGGATAATATTGAATATTTTTATATAATTCAGGGGCTACCTTGAATATATACTATAAGTTTAGGGATTGTATTGAACAAATTAAAAGTTTAAGAATGACATTACATATTAAACTAAAATTTATTGATTATATTGAATAAATTAAGAATTCAATAACTATTAGTGCCATTGTACCCAAAGATTATCATGGGAAAATGTCCAAATTATCTGTCGATATGGGCCAATCGGCAAGACCACCTTGTTTCTGCTGCCCACATTTGTGGAACTTGAATGGCTTTCAAAATGACCATAATTTACTCGACATGAGAAACGTGGCCAATGCATAACATCAGGTTGTTTTCGGAAGTTGATGGCGATGCTAAAATGAATTAAATGAGAGAATAACAGAGGAGAAAAAAACAGAACAATAGAAAAGGACCGTGGATGAGATCGTACAACAATGATTGTATGGGTATATGTTGGAGAGAAGAAAATTGAAGGAAGCACGAGAGCCAAGACAACGTTATCTTCTCTTGCTACCGTTGCATGGACACTGTCCATCATGTTTCACTTATCACAATGTAAGTAGTATCGACACGGACACACAATACGTGACATGACACGTCCACACGTCATTTTTCAAAAATAAAGAATTTCAACACGTTGGGACACGATATATTTTAAATGAATATTTTTAATTAATTTAATTCAAATTTATAAATAAACAAATAAATAAAAAGTTAACTTTAACAAAAATTATTGATGAAACTAATAATTAACAAGAGATTAGACTGAACTTATTTAAATAAATTTATGATATTCTATAATGATCAAAATTTATTATTATTTAACATTCAATATTTTTATTTTTCAAAATCACTTTTTAATCTCATTTATTTATTTATTTTTACCAACCCTCCACCCCTCCAAAAATATAAATTATTTCAATGCTTTTATTTTCTGACCCAAAAAGTCCCCCACCCATTTATTTCACCCTCTCCATCCCGTGTTCTTTTCCCCTCACAATTTGTCAGTTCCTTCCTTGAAAATTGAAATCACACTCCTCCACCCACCCCCTTCACGCAAAGTCCCATCAAAATCCCCACTTTTAATTTCTTTTTTTCTACTTTTCTTGTTAAAAGCCTAAAACTAAAAGAGAACCAAACTTAAAAACCCTAGTAGCCGACGCCTTCTCCTCTACCCACAACCTCTTCTTCGTGATCTTTGCTTTCTCTTGCAATCGCTCACCTCTAGCCTTCCCTCCTTCGCAGCCACAGCCGCAACCTCGCCTCCAACTCTCCATGGCGGCATTGCAGTCGCGGTGTGACATCCTGAATTTCCAGTTATATTTTCAATTGAATGAATCGGGCTTTTTATCGACACGCATATAGTTCTATTCTCTGAGCTGATCACTCACGAGATAACTAGTCTAGCAGGTGAAGTCGTTAAGGGATTTTAACGCAAAAGATTTGAGAATTCAACCAGAAATCAACTGCTCGACCGTGCTAGTCTGCAAGGGTCATCACGGCACAGTTAAAAATCGATTAGAGATCAGAGATAGGTCGATTCGACTGAAATATGTGATTAAAGTATGGGTGATTCCACCAGATTGCAAAATTCTCGTCGATTAGCATTAGACCGATTTTTCTGTCGTTTTGGTACCCTATGCCCATATTTGAAACCTTAAGATTTTCACGATAATCGAGGGTCGTTAATATGTTGAAGATGTACATTGTGGCTTGAAAATAATCGACCACGGATCAAATACACTAAAAATTCCTAAAAGCTACCCGGTAGGTTAGGTCACACTAAAATCGTGATAGATTGAAATTAACTGCGAATTTGAACCCGATTAAAGTTCTATCATGTCCCGATTCATTTTAGGAACGTCAAATCATCCTCCGAAGATTTTTCTGCAAGCCGAGAATTTTGGCGAAAATTCAAAGTAGGGCCGTTTTTGACCGGAAAATTCAGGGGACCGTTTTTTATCGCGTTTTTGAGATTCAAGTGAGTTCAATTGGTGAGGAAAAATGTGAATTGAAGTGTGGACATCTTGGTTGGATTTATGGGGATCGGTTTAGGTCCAATTGAAGAGGAATTTGGTTCAATTTGGGGGAAATGTGTTCAAATTCGTAGGCCAAGGGTCCATGAACCTTTTGGACCACTTGGAGAATTGTTGAGGAAACCTTGAGGGCTGCAAAGTGGCTGAGGAAGACAACCCAAGTGGTGGGGGCATGCCATGAGTGTAAATTGGATAGAATGAAGACTTTAGAGGCTTCTCCTCTCTTCAGCAGCCCCTTCTTCTTCATTTCAGCTTGCTTTCCCTATTGTTGATCAACTTTTAAAGCTCCAAAACTAGAGAAAATCGAGCAGCCTCCCCTTTACCGTCGCAAGCCTCCCCGAGCCGTTGGAGCTCCTCCTCTTGCCGTCGTGCCCCCGCGCGAGCCCACGCTTGTCCGCCGCTCGTTTCGCCTCCAATCGCACCCAGCCCCGTCCCCCAAGCCTCCTTGGTCGTCGTAGGGCTCAGCCGAAGCCCCGTTGACGCCATCCAGCAGCCGCCGTGCCCCTACTCGCCGTTGTAGCCCAGTCCACCCGTCCCTTGCCGTTTCCAGCCTTGGTTCTAGCCTACTCGGTCCTTGGATAGAACCGAGTAGCCCAGCTAGCCGTGAGCCTTCGTGGGCCATTTTGGGCCGCTTTCGAGCCTTGTCAGGTGTCGCCTGTCTCCGCATTGCCATCGCCATGGACTCATCGGATCGCAAAACCGATGAGTTTATTCACTAAACTTTGCTTAGGGAGTTAATGATGCTTAAGGGTTGATTAGTTTAGACTAAGTATGGTTTAGGTGGTTAGTTAGAACGGATTAGCGATTTAATTATTCGATTTTGCATGTTAGGTGGTTAGATCAGCTTAATTAGAGACTAGATAAGTTGTACTATTTTATCTAGATAGGTTCGGGAATTTTCGGGTCCATTTCAGTGTTTAATTAGGCATTTCCGGCCTAAGTTTCTATTTTTGGCATTTAATTACATTTATTTAATTATTTTTTGTAGTTATTTAATTATTTATTATTTTTCGGAAATTATACCGATAGCCGGTGATTGGAATTTCGTGTTGGTTACAATGGTGTACTTGGTTTATTTAATTGAGTGTTGATTTGTGCAAATTGAGTGGCGATTGTAATTTTGGGTATTTATTCCAAAATTGTGGAATTTATGTATTTTAATTAAAAATACCGGGCGTCGGTTTATAACACAAACAATGTATTTATGGACTATATTAAGTAGTGGAATTTTTTAAAAGAAAGACATTGCGTTTTTTGCTCAAGCTGACCGTGTACGCACACACGATTGTTTTTATCGGGTATTTTTAATATGGTGGATTGTCAGCTTGTGAGAGCCCTTTTGCACGTTAGCTTGTGAGAACAGTATACTATATTAACCTATGAGCTTGATATGTCAGCTTGTGAGAGCAGTATACTTTATATCAGCTTGTGTGAGCAGCAATCGTTTATTAGTTGTGAGAGCAATGATCTATATATCAACTTGTGCAATGTTGACACCTAATTTAGGATCAAACTTTTTTTTTAGAAAATAAAATAGAGAATAATAAATAAAATAAAACATTTGGGTTTGTGGAGGGAGATTTCAAAAAATTTTGAATAATGAAGCATTTTTCTTGTTGAACACATATCTTCATTTCAAAATTTTAAAAAAAAATTCGGTTGTGTGATTTTGGAGCCTTTTTACTATTGGATGGTTGAGTGAATATTTGCAAATCTTCAACAACTTTTAGCATTTTCACTATAAAATACAAGGCTTCAGAACCGAGCAAGGTGGGGAACTTCTCTTCGTGGATACAAAAAGAGAAAAGCTGAAAAGGTCAAAAGAGAGGAAAATGGGCTTCGGTTCTTGAGGGGAAGGGGAGAAAAGTCAACAGCAAAAGAAGCTTTTGCTTATGTAGAGAGAGAGTGTGCGATAGAGAGCAGAGAGAAAAGTGACGTTCGGCAGAGAGGGAGACTTGAGGAGAGAGAAAGTAAAAGAAAAAGGTCATTGTGCTTCTTCTTTGAGAGGTCTCCGCCTCCGCCCATTGCCCTGCTGTTCCGCACCGCACAATCGCGCCACCTCCATACCACCGCGCCATTGCCGCTCGCCACCGGCCCTCCGCTCACCGAATCATTCTTTGCGCCACCTCACCGTCACCACCCGCTGCAGTACCGTGACCCCACTTCTACAGCACTCTCGACACGCCCTCCCGTAGCAATCCAACGACCGTGCCCGCACCACCGCACCCCTGTGCCGACGCCTCCGCTTGCTGCCTCCGACAACCGTGCCCACACCACCGATCTCTGCCGCGCCTACTGCCAGTTACCGTCGCAAATCCCACGGAGATCTGTTGTCCTTGCTCTTTCCGTGAGTCGAGCCGCCTAGCTCTGTTTCTGCTCGACTCACGACCGATGCTGTTCCTGTTTGAGTGCCACTCCTGCCCTACTATGTATCGCCAGAAACCGCCACCGCCGCGTGACTCGACGCCCACCGCTGCATCACTCCCGCTCGCCATCCTTTGTCACCATTGTGTTGCTATCATTCATCGCCGTTCACCACCGCAATCCATTGTCTTTCATTGCTGCTGCTCGTGGTCAGTTAGCTGTCCAATTTTGCCATTGTTGCCCATTGTTGTTGGCTGTCCGGTTTAGTAGCCGCCGGTTGCCACCACTGTTTCCGGTGATCATTTGCCGATTCCTGTTACCCTAGGGTTACTGTCCAATTTTGTGTCAACTCGGTGGTTTCGTTTACTGGCTTTTGTCACTTTTGTTACTGGATGAACCAACATTGTTGCAAGTTTAACGTGGCTGCTCCGATATTGGTTCTCTGTCATCGTTCACATTCGGCCAAATTACACCCCCACATCGAGACGTGATTTTTCCTTGGGGGTTGTTCTCTAATTTCTCTTTGTGAAGGTGCTCTTATTAGTGACAAAAGCCACACCCTTAACTAGGTAATTTCTTTAGACTAAATTCAGATCAAATATTATGTTTCATAGTTTGTGATTTTGACTTGATTTTTTCTGATTTATTTTATCATTATCCGATTAGGAAATTTGTCATATTAAGTTATAATAAAAAAAAAATTGAGCCGAGAGATGTCGGGTTAGATTTTTGATTATTTTAAATTTTCATGGCAAGTTTAGGGATTGCTTCGTGTGATTGATTCGCATTAAGATAATATGTCATTGAGTTGAACTAGTGAATTGTCAATAGGACATATATGTCGATTTGTCATTTGGTACTTAATCGTTATGTACATGTCACATATCATGCATCATATGTCATATTTAGAACTTGGGTCCATAAATATTTCATGTTTAAAGCAACGCACCTTGATTTTTTTTAAGATTAGATTAATTTTCCTTTAAAAAAAAAAAGGAACAAAAAAATGTTATAGATTTTATAATATGCACACCACATGTTGCGTTTTAGTTAGTGAGTCATAGTTTAATATTTTAGTATTCTCATCGTGTCGTTTTTTTTTTTTTTATCAAAAAAATGTCAAAAGCACTGCATCGTTATGTTACTTTCTTTTTAATAAAAATTATTAAGTTATTTTCAGAAAAAGAAAACACAAAAGTCATTTACTCGATTAGTTAATAGGTTAGTTCATAATTAATCCCCATTTCATATCATCATTGTTTAGTGTAGGTTGCATATATATAATATAATTTATCAAGGTTGCATTATTTTAAAAGGAAAAATTATAAAAAGAACATGCATATAGAATTACTACGTCATCCATCCCATGTCATGTAGCAGATGCATATTTAGGATTATGTAAATAAGACTGCACACATAGGGTGATAGTTCAAATTATGTCATATAAATCGCATTTCATATATCATTAAAGTAAAATTCATGCATATTAAGTTTAGATTAAGATTGCATAACAATAAAAATTAGGTGTCATGTCATTTAGAAAATCATGTTTAGGGTATGCATTTTTATTAACAGTTTTGAGAAGTTTTTTTTTTTTTAGAGAATAGACTTTAATAAGGTTGTAGTTTATAATTTCTTATCATTTTGGTTTATTGAATGTTATTTCATTGATTGTGCACTCGCATGATCACCATTTACATGTTAGTATCTTAGGTTAAAATAATCAATAATGCCTGCAAAATATTTTGAAATTAAAAATAAAAAGGTACCGAAAGGGCGTTAGATTAATCTAGCATAACCATGTCCCCGAACCTATTAAATCTCTAGTTCGCAAAAGTAAAGTATTCTCCCATACTTTACTTGGGTTTCTAATCAACCCTAATTGGTTAGTGGCGACTCCAAATTGAAGTATAATCGCATGTTTAAATGGGTTAATTTATTAGTATCAAGTCGCAATTGGTAGGACTTGGGAGGGTCCACGCCAAGTCTTCGGACTTAGTAATCCATTAGCCTTGTTTAGGTAATTCACCCTCGGGAAGGTCGCGACATGCGAGCTACTATCTATTTATATCAGCTTGTGAGAGTTATGACCATCTATATCAACTTGTGAGAGCTATGACCATCTATTTCAGCTTGTGTGAGCAATGATTATATCAATTGAATTGATAGATGGTATTGATGGTATCGAATTGAGTTGATCGATTGATTGATGGTTTGGATTGAATTGATTTGATTGAACATATGAATTGTACTGACGTGTAGGAAGGAACTGAGGCGAGGTAAGTTCTCTGTCTTGTGTGTGCATAGACTGCCTTTAAGCGTATTTTCTTCTAGTCGGAGTTTAGGGGGTGAACTTGCTGTGACATTATCTCATCTCGTCGTAGGCTTGACCTTTTAGGTCCTTAGATGAAAAATCCTCTTGAGCATTTTGGCCAACCCAAGAGGGTCACTGAACAGGTCTCTCAAATTCCTCTTCTCAGGGGCCAAGGAGCCTAGGTCTATGAACTTGTGAGGACCATTGTCTGGGTTGATTAGGGTTTACCTCGGAGGGTACCCCATCAATTCAAAGCGTGGTATCTTCGCGGGCGAAATGGACCTAGAGAAGGTCCCTTGCAGGAGTCTGAGGTCCTAGTGTCGGTGTTAGAGATTGCTTTTGGCGAGGGTACAGCTGACCCTCCCGGTGGTGCAGTGGTGGACCTGAGTCCCTAGGAGACCTCGGGATTTTCAGCTGGGAGTTCGAATGCTTAGAGGACTTGTAACCTTTCTGCTTTTGTAGACTTGTGTCTATAGACTAGTACTGTATATAAACAAGTTAGCTGTGTATAAAGGTTTGGTTTGGTTGTGAAATTGTGGTCCTACCTTTCTATCCCATCTTTGTGTTGTCTGGAGATTTATTTATTCGCTTTTGCATGCGCATTAAAATGAATGGATCAACGATGCATCCTAGGACATTGCAATTTAATTGACCACCGAGGGATGGGCACGCGCTCGAGGATCGGGGCGTGACACGCAACCCTCTAGGTTGCTCTTCCTCTGGCTCTCCCTTCCAGTCGCAGCATTGCTATTGCTCGTGGCCTCGCCTCCACTCTATCGCCTTCTTCAACGACCTTCGCACTTGTAGACTCGCCTCGGAAACCCACGCCTCTCGCAATTCTGGACACACGTGTCCGAACGTGTCCAGAAGAGCTGACCATGTGTCGGAAATCCGACACGCGTTGACCGCGTGTCGAAGCGTGTCCGAGTGTGTCAGAGCGTGTCGGACACGAGTCGGGGTGTTTGACACTACACGAAAGCTTCTAGAACGTGTCCATGCTTCATAGATCACAATCATTGAATTGGACGTTGTGAAGCTCATGTGGGATATAGCCTATCCAATCATTGATTGTGATCTACTTAGTTTGTTATAATATTTAAAATTATAAAATGCACATTCATTTAACAATTTAAACTTTTAAAACAATTAACAATTGTCCTATAAAAAATCTCACTAAATATCATAACCGGAAGTTCTGGATTTGAATCATTTCAGATCCCATGCAAAAAGATCAGAATAATCGTGACGAGGAGTGTTAAGAAATTTAAAATAATAAATCACGCATTCGTCTAATAGCTTAATCATGGATCATATTCAAGCAAAAAATTTCTAGTAAAATCTAGTGTAGGGCAAGGTGAGCAACATGTGGACAAGAAAGAGAACTTCCTAGTTCGCTTGTATTATATGCCTGTCCTCTTTTATGTACAACACCGGTAAAAACAGTAAATTTCCCCAAGATGGCGTTGTTTGGGTGCATCAAACTTTAAGAGTTCGTTTCGGCTTGCTGGCTCCTTAGATTTCTCTTTCATTCCTTGTTCGTTTATGCGTCCATTCCTTGGTTATCTATGTTGCTGGCGGTTCCTCTTCAAAACAAGAAAGGGAAAAGAAAAAGGACGAAAAGGGGGGAAGGAAAAGTGACGGAAGACAAAGACAAGGGATGTCTGATGAGTTGGGGATGTGATGTGAGTTGGCTGAATTCAAGGTTCTTGGTTCCATTTAGGCTCTGGCAAATAACATTAAGAGTTGGGATATTGTCAAAGTGCGTCACGTTGAGTCCCGTATATTCACGTTGAATCCCTATTCATGGACAAAGTAATTTACGTTTGTGTTCCTTTTATTTTCCGTTGTGATCTTACAATAATTATTAGGTTTATTTCCTGTTTTTAATTAATTTTTCTAGTCGATAGACAACATTGTATCTTAAATGCATCTATGGGTACGTACAGGGTGTTCATACACAACTCCATGGAGGGCATATAATAGGGCAGACACTTCCTCAGCGGTGCAAAGTTCGGAATTCTTGACAGAGGTTACTCATTTTAACAATCGGGATGCTCCTTATGTCGCTTTAACCATAGCTTATCAAGACCAACAAATCATCTAGGATATGTGTTTGGATATAGTGATTCGCATCCCACCCTCAATTTCTCACAAACCCATTTTAAATACCTGTAATCGACTCATCCATGTGTATTATATAGAACTTGAGATAATAGTTCAAAAAGTCATAAACCTATTATATGATGGCCAATTCAGTCATAAACTTTTTAAATGTACTAATTTAGTCCTAAATCTTTTGAAGATTTGTCAATTTAATCATAAATCTATTATTCTTATATTTGGTCGGAATGCTTAGTTTTGCAAATGATAAAAATATTTATGATTAAATTGGTAAATCCTTGAAAGACTTATGACTAAATTGGCATAATCAAAGGTTTATGACTGAATTGCAAATTATTTAGAGGTTTAGTACTAAATTGGTATAACTAAAAGGGTTCGGATTGAATTGACTATCACACGATAGGTTAAGGATTTTTTAAATAATTTTCTTTATAGAATTCAAAGCATGCAACGATGGATGTTGCCCCGATGTTACTTTGAGTAGGTATAAGATTTGCCCCACACACACACAAATATATTTGGTCCAAACATTTGAACACCGAAGCAATCTTTATAATTTTTTTCATTCTTTTTTTATATCTATAGTTGTTGATACCTAATTTTTAGTCATAATGTCAAAAAGGTAAAATATCAAGATTCAGGATTTTAATCACAACAAAGTCCGTTTCTCGGTAAAAAAGTGTCGTTATTCATTTCTTTCTTTTGTAGTGTTGTTTTTAACCAGTTTCCTATTCATTTTCAAGAAAAACTCAAAAAGTCAAACGATTGACTTTCGAGTTGATTTTTTGGTCAATCCCAGATAAAAGATTAGCTTTTCATCTAAAAGATGTCAAATGTCTTTAATTTCATCTTTATCAAAGCAATTTCCCAAAAATTCAAAGATTTGATCAAGAAATTGACCTTTTAGAAAAAGTCAACTAAAATGTTGACTTTTGGACAAATCTTTAACCAAAAAAATTAAAAAAAAAAAATTAAAAAAATTCTCAAATACATTTTTTTTCATGTCAATTTCACTTTTGTGTTGAAAATTTCACAAAATTCAATTAAAAGCCTTGTTTTTTGAATTTTTTTGGCTTTAGGTTCTAAATCAACTAAAAATAAAATTACTTTTATTTTAGTTATAATTATGTGTAGTTCCTTTTTCAATATTTGTTTTAGAGACTATTCTAAATCCATTCGTGCATTCAATTTTGCGAATTGTCGGGTCAAAACACAAATTGCCATTTTAAGCCCTAATAAGGAAACCAAAATCAATTTTTCATGACTTGTGATCAGACAATCGTTCTCTCCTCATTTTCTTAAGATAAGTCCAAATCCGAAGTCAATTTTGCGAAATTCATATCAGGACTTCTTGATTTGAGGAATTCCATTCTTTTGAGCATAAGAGAGTTAAACAATTGAGCTTCAATTGATAAAATTCAAGTTGACCCATTCAATGCTATGGCTTTTTTTTTTGTCAGTCATATTTTATTCCTACTCTAACTCTTACTCTTACTCTTTGCCCCGCTCTTCATTGCGGGCGTGGGAGTTCAAAACCCACTCGAAACCATTCGTCCCCACCTCGACCCCAGAAGGTGGGGATTCGAACCCCCCACCTCCCCCTTCCATGGTGGAAGGGTGGCCACTGGGGCAAACCCCAGTGGTTTTCAATGCTATGGTTTGATTTCATAAATTTATGTCCAATTTTGATAATAGGCCTAGGTCATTTTTTACCCGAGCTTGGGTACTTCAATTCAAGGTCAATTTGAATATGATAAGTGATCTTACACATGAGTAATTAATTAGATAGGACAGTTACAACAATAATTGAGCTCAATTTTAATCAATTTGCAATTTTACCCTATGAATTGCAAAATTGTTCATTTTAGTCCTTTAAGCTCAAATACCCATGATTTTAGCCCATTGTCTTTCGTAATAATTATTCAATGAAGTTAATAAAAGACCCATATATCATATTTATAAAATTTAATTGGCTTAATTGAATCACAATTGGGCAATTTCCCTTCAAATCAGATAAGTTTTATTTTCAATTTGGTCATCAATTGACCAATTTGCATAAATTTTGAACCCATAAGGATCATAAATGGGCAAACTAGCTAGAACAAACCAGACCGATCGAGAACTGGTCAAATCGACGTTAACTGGTCTGACCGGCCGCCTACGATGTAGGCTGGTTCAGCCACTTGCCCACTAGTTTTAGACCTCTAGCGACTGGTTTCGAGATCTTATCGTGCCAAATTCACTTATGCACTCTCAATTTCCTATAATTTTATAGATTGGTCCTCGAATTTCACAAATTTAGATTTTGATCCCTAATTAGACATTTTGACGTAATTCTCGATTTTGACTCGAGTTTTCACAAATCAAGCCCATTAGATTGATTACCCGACACCTCAAGACCATAATTGAGCCTTCGAAATCAACTCTTGACCATTAGATCAAAATTTCAACCGTTGGATCTAATGACCAATATCGCTCAATTTGAGGGTGGTATATATATCAATTTTCTCTTTGATTTTTTGGGGGGCTCATTCTACAACTCACTCTCTCTCTCTACAATAGAAAGCTTCTCTCTCCTCTCTCTCTTCTCGCCCAATTCTCCCTTCACCATCCACCTTTTGTGAATCGACGTCCGCTAGTCAAGGCTTGCCGCCCTCATGCCAGCGGCCACCCGATCATCGCCAGCCCTTGCTATGATCCTCACAGTCCTCCCATCTAGATTGGAGTAGCGGCTGATCCTTCCAACGTGTATGTCCATCAATCTTTCGACGCTGTTTCCAAGATCGACAATCAAGTTGGGTTTTTTTTTTTTTTTTTTTTTTTTTTTTTTTTATCGGTTAAACCCATCGGACCAGCGCCAATTGCCGGTCCTTTCTTCGATCGAGCATCTTTGATCAAACCTCTAAAGGATCCTCGACCTTGCCATGGTCGGGGATAGATGGAGGAATCATCGGATTAATTGCGGTGACTATGTTTTCTCCGATGGATGAAGATTAGTCTAATTGGACCAGTGTCGATCTCCAAGTGTTGAACTAGCAGCCAGCAATAGTCCAACTACCATTAGACTTCATTTGATTCGGTCCCAAGCTTGTCCCTGACCAGCATGAGGTCGAAACTTGAAGAATCGATCACCAAATAGCCCCGGCAACCTCAATCCCCGCTGACGGTTAAAGATTGGTCTAGTTTTTGGATTGATTCTACTTGGATGAACTGGCGGCCCAAAACATTTGCAATCCAATCCATTTGCGATCCAATCCATCCTTTGGAGACCAAATCAAGCTTTGATTATGTACCGGCGAGTGTTTATTCATCCAATTGTCCTTGAAAACAATGAGAATCGCAAAAAGGTAACGCTCTAGATCTCAAACCTCGTGAAACAATATCGGATTAATCGGTTGGGGCTAAGGTTCGCAAAAAGGTAACGCTCTATATGTCATGTTTTGATATTTGATTGATGGATTAAATGGTTCTACTATGATTGATTGTTCATCGATGATGAACTTGGGATGATTGAACTTAATTTGCCTCAAATATGTGAATTTCTTATCTCTGGAACTGACTTACTGTTTTGGCCAAATGAGATCCAAAATGACCTTATTTTGGTTCAAGTTATCCTAGACTTTGAAAGTACACGTCACAAACTTTGAATTGACAGGTTGCACGCCCCAATTAAGCAATGTTTGACCCTCAAAAAACAGTTTTGAAGTTACTCGATTCTATAGTAGTTTAGGTCCATTTTAGGTTTTGTTTTCATTCTGAATTTAGCTTTTGCTATTTTTGTACTAATCTTTCTGGAAGGACTTGCCTTCATGAAAAAAAAAAAAAATTTGTCGTGTTGAGAATGTTCGATAATTTTTTTCGAAATTTTTGGACATGCTTAGTTTGGTCAAAACTATTTAGATCTGAGCTAAGGTCAATCTATCATGTTTTGGCCAGAGATGAATTTAGATGGATTTGATTATGATATTAGCTTTGTTTGACCTTGACGTCTTTATGAAAAATGAACCACATGTCATAAGGGTTCAATTTATGCAAGATTTGTAAAGTTTTGATATTGTTTAGTATATCAATTGCATGCATTAAGGTAAATGGGCGTTGCAGCAAAATAAAACTTGAAGATGCGTGTCTGTTTTGCCATTTTTGTCACAACTCGTGTGATCTCATTTACGTCTCGGACTTTTAGCAAAAAATATTCATAATCGCATGTTCTGTATGTGAGAATTTTTTGTTAGATTTTTGTATGTCCTTAGGTGACTAAAATCAAGCATGTTCAACGATGTTGAGGTTAGGTTAAGACCTTATCATGTATGCACTTTTTCATGCTTGTTTGGGTCTCTTAAAGACCAAACCTCACAATTTTACCCTCTCGACTTTTAAAGTGTGCATAACAAGGTTCGTGTTTATATGTGCTACGTCATGATCAAACGTCATTTAGCATGTGAACATTATGCCTCAATTAAACTGGTTGCATTCCAAAATCATCAAGTATGTCATTTAGACCTTAAGTCATTTGGCATTAACATTGATTTGCATGATCCTTTTGTGTAACTACTTAAGATTAGATATTTACCCAAATCTTTTGTCGCATCAAATCTTTTGTTATTTGTGCATTTCATGCTGTTTGTGCATTGCACGAGTGATTTATAGACTTGTTGATGCATGCTTGTGTTCTTTTTTTAATTACTAATTTGCGCACTTTTAGAAACCCTAGTCTTAGAATGCAAGTTGGCCTTATTTAGACCTGAGCCATTTTAGGAAGTTGTAAAGCATATCTAGAGCTTTCCAATGTTGTTGATTTCAGGTCAATTGCTCATCATTTCATTCATTTTCCATTTGTCCTAAGAAAGGGTAGAATCTAGACCTAGGGTCAAAATTTGGACCCTTGTTCTTACCCCTATTTAGATAGACCTTTACTATTTTTGTATCACTTTTTTCTGTAAGGATGCTTGACTTGGTCTTTTAATAAGTTTGTTTGCCATCATGTTGGCTATGTTGTGTGAAAATTTCATAATTTCTAAACTTCATTTGGTAGGTCAAATCTTGGTAATAATGACTGAGTGTTTTGCTATTTTGACAATTTCTTGATGCATTGTCACTTGTTATTTGATTTTTAAAAATAATGGTTAGCTCATTTAGGAAAACTTTATCACGAATGTTGGTCGTTATCATGTCATGAATGTTAAGGAATTTTATCATGAATAGATTATCAATGGATACCACCTAATTTTGCTGATTTGTCATGCTTGGTCTAAAATTTCCTAACATGAACTTGTTTTTGTGATTGTTTAGCTAAACCACTTAGGCTAGTTTGCGCATGAAACTAGGCCATGTCATCTTCATGAAAATTGTTCTAAATGTCTTGATTTTCATTGTCAAATAACTTTTAGTAAATTGGTCTTCCAAATTATACCTTGAAATCACTTTGAAACATGTGATGTTTTTGAAAACAATTTTTTAGAATTTTGTTTTCAAAGCTTAATTTGGTTTAAGGAATAGTCATGGTTTAGACCATATTAAAAATGTCTGCGACGCTTGTGAATGCATTTATGTGAGTTCTAAACTAGCCTTGACAATTGAATGTGTTCCATTGTCTAGATATTCCTTAATTCGAAATATTTTCAAATATTTTTAAATCTTGATTTGACGATTGTGAAAGTCATGGTTTGGAGTAATCAAAATGTTTACAACGCTTGTGAGTATATTTATGCGAGTCCTGAACTGGTCTTAACAATTGAATGCCTTCCATAGTCAAGATCACTTTGTCTCAAAAACTTTGTCAATGATTTCACAAAAAGTCTCTAAAATATTACATGCACCCTCATGCATAATCACATTATTCATTAGAAATGTCTATGTTCGTGATTGACGCATGCCCTTGATAATAAGTGATGGCCAACGGTTTACTTATTTATTTGATTGGTTGAAATATAAGATTCAAATATGTGTATAATTCATGTTCATGCATGTGGCTTCTAAATGTATGTTAGGATCGATACATGATATCGAGGGTAGGTCTTCAGAATCATATAGAATGTCTTGTTAGGAATTTACATGCATTATTGGTCATGCGATAATACAATTGGTCAATAATGGCTGTAAGTCATAAAATGAATTGGGTAGATATCTTAAAGGAACCTAAGCATGAACTACAAAGGCTGACCCCAAGGCTCAAATCTGATTTTTGAACTGAACTTCCTTTGATTGATTGATCTTAGCATGATGTTGTGTTTTTGGTGGTTTGGACGTGCATGTTCATTTCTTTCCATTGTATGTACCTAGTTATAGTTCTTTTAGACTATGTTTAGATTAGGATCCCTAAAGATAGAGAAGACACAAAAACAAAGGTTGATGTCCATTCCGATCATTATTTTATACCATTCATCCCCGACATATGTCTCGGGTTTTCCTCTTATTTGTATAAAAGCCTGACGAGTTATGAGTCCTCTTCTTTCTTGTATTTCCATTTTGTTTTCTCTTTTCATCTTTTTCTAGGATTGCATGATAGATTTACTGCTTTCCTTAATTGTTTACTTGTTGTCTTGCAATTTCAATTTAATTGACTGCTTTCTTTTCATTTCTCTTAGAAATAGAATGGCATGTAAATGACCAATTACGCATGATCGCCTAGTTTAGGTTAAATGATCCTAAAAAAGTAAAGAGAAATGCATGAACACCTTAGGTAAACACAATATACTATTACGTATCGAAATGGCGCTAATAGAAATGTTAGCATAACCTAAGTCCTCAAACATAGATATTTGGTTACGTAAAAATCGATGGAATACCCTTGACCCTTGATTGGGTTTTCTTGCCAATCTAAAAAAACGAGACTAGTGGCGACTCCTGTCTCATTTTAAGTTGTTTTAAATAACTAGATCGTATAAATGAATTCGTCGCGAGGGGTATGAATCTTAAGAAAAGGTTCACTATTGTGATTTAGCATACTCGAGATAGTGAAGTCTATAAAGATGAAGTGATGCCATATTTGATAGATGTACATTTCAAGAGGGCTATCATAGTTGTTAAAAATACCATTAAACTCACATTTACATTCGGATTATTTTCGATCTTAAAACCGTCAATTGGACTTACTATGATGTCGAGGTAAGGTCACTCACGTAGGATACGAGTTTGGGAAAGCTCATGATCACGACTAAGTGAACTTACAAGAGGTTCATCCAGGGAGCAAGGTGATGACATCCTCGTGGTTGAAAATTGTGAGGGAACTTTCGTGGTCAAGTATCCCTAAAGCTGACCTCTCTCAATCCTCTCATGGAATGGCGGCGAGATTGTGTCACAACAATGGTAAATATAATAATAATTTATACATGTATATAATGTTGAAAAGGAAAAAAAAATATTTATCAAATAAATAAAATGTAATCTTAAGACATGCAAACATGTTATGTTTAAATCATCGGACTAGATTGACTTTCACTTTGTGTTTTTAATTAATCAAAATCTTGCAAGACACTTTAACTTTATTAACCCAAAATGCCTGAAACTTTGGGAAGATGCATATGTTGATACGTAAATCTATTATTAATTTTCCTCATGATTTCTTAACTTTTAGATATCATTTTAAAATTTGTTTAACATCCCAAACTAACATGCTGTTGACACCTAATTTGTGTTTTCAAGTACATATAAATATATTTATATATAATATATAAATTAATTAAATTAAATTTAAAAAAAAAAAAACCGCGTCGGGAGCGGGTTGGGCCAAATCCGGCCTCGGCCCAACCCACCCCTCATTTCTTCTTCCCCCACATGGGCTTGGGCCCGGCCCCATTTCTTTCCTTCTCTTTCCCCCCCCCCTCGCGTGGCCCAGCCTTCTCTTTCTTTCGGCCTGGCTCGCAACAACCCGTCTTCTCTGTCTCTAGCTGTCCCTAGCGCACCAACCTACAAGGAAAAGACAGAACAGGCGTAGAGTAGGGAAGGAGCAAGAGCATAGTAGAGAAGGAGGGGATAGGACGGAGCGGGGAACTAGGGAGAAGAGGGAATGAGGAACAAAAAAGAAAGAAAAGGGGAAGGCAAAACAGGGGAGGAGAGCGGGGAACGGGAGAAAGAGAGAAGAAGAGGAGATTGGGCCACCTTACCGCCACCGACGTGTCTCCGGGCCACCACCACCACCAGTGAACCATCCCAACTGACGCCGACCGCTGCAACCTCTCCAGAACCCAAGTAGGCATTTCGCCAAACACCTGGCATGCGTAGTCTAGTACCAAGCCGGCCGGAGCTCCCCCAACCGTTTCGAGTGAGCTTCGGCCACCACCCATTCCCTTGTTGCATTCCCCATTGTCCTGGCTTGCTTCCCTAGACCCTAGACTCACATGCAGGCCTCGGCCGAGCTCGAGGCCTCCGTTTCCCATGACGCCCACTACCCGTTCGATGAAATGCCCCAATGGAAAACCGCCCATATTTTCGTTGTTTAAGGCCCTCTCACACCCATCTCTCTTCTACGTTGATTAGGTTGGGTTACTGGAAGCAGCGTCGCCGGAGCCGGGGAAGATTGAAGCCGAACCAGTCCGAGTATGCGTCATCGCTAGGGTTCGCCCCGAGGCGGTCCTTGCCGCCACCGCCAAAACCCTGACCTCAGATGTTAAGGGTCGCCCTCGCCTTCCTAGTCAAGGAGGCACTGTCGCGCCATCGCCGGAGGAACACCCCCCCCCCCAAGAGCTACACGCCACCGCAGCTTCCTCTCATCATGACCGAGTGGTCGCAGACTAGAGGGCAAGTCGAGTTCGGCCAGATCATAGATCTGGCCCACTCAGACTTTGTTTCCGCTTGGGCCCAATTCGAATTTAGTGAAGGCTCGACTAAGGCTGGTCGGCCCTAACCCAACTGGGCCGGACCCGGGCGGGCTGGACCTAACCCGCCCTAACTGGACCCAACTTGTGCCGATCGGGCTGAACCCGGGTCGAGTCAGACCCGACTTGACCCGGTTCACCCAAAAAAAATTTCCCAAAAAAAAAATTATTTTTCCTTTTTTATTATTTTTTTAAAAGAAATTTTTGAAATATTTAAAAAATGTAGGGTTAGCTGGGAATTGCCATGTCTTGCCTTCTTAATGTAATTAGGCATTTATTTGCTCGTATATTGATTATATCGTGTGTTTAATTTGCATATTTAAGTATGTTTAATTGCACGTGCTCAATTTTACTGCAATTAGGTTCTTGGTAGCTATGATTATTATTTTAATGATTATGCATCCGCGTGATTACCTCACATGTTAGTGGATAGGTATAAAATCAATCCAATTTGCTTTACAAAAATATTTTTTCTTTTAAAATGAATAAGATTAGGTATCGAAAGGGCACTAATTGGTCAATTAGTGTGATCAAGTCCCCGACCCTAGATTCTCTGATTGCGTAGGAAGTGAAATACTCTTCCACGCTTTACTTGGTTTCTAGTTGACCCCAATAGGCTAGTGGTGACTCATTTTTGTAAAATTCTTAAGAATACCCCAACGTCACACAAGATATGGGCTTGGGAGAGCCCGCACCTAATCATGGGTCTTAGGTCCGTCCATTATGCAATACCCCTAAACCTATTTCCTCCCCTCGAGGGATAGATCGCAACAGCTTGGCGATTTCGCTGGGGAATTGATTTAAACCTTAGAGGACATAGGCCTAAATCTATCTTGTTCAAAAATAATTTTTGTTTGGCAGTGAGGATACCGAGTATGTCCCTAACATGAGTGTTAAAAGTTTTGCAGTTGGGAGTTATAAGGGGAGGAGTGATTATTAACCCATTGTCTTGCTAGTGTGGAGTTGTGAATAAATGTTTATGTGTTGAACTTTTGAAGTAGTGTTTGTTTATAGACTGTTGTGCATGTATTCCTTGCATTGCACTATACCATGTCACACATTACCTACCGCCGAACCTAGGTCGCATAAGATCACCTAGGATGGTGTTGAGGTGGATACCACTCCGACTACAACCATGTAGTACGAGTCGCCCATTTCAACCCCGAAATTTCTTTCTTGATATCAAAGGTCCCCACTCTAGTTTGTTCGTTCTTTAACCACGCGAAATCACTACGCTCCATGCGCATGTCCATGTCATTGGCATTTCTACTCAATGGTGTAAGGTAAGTTTTATGATCCAGGTCGGTTCTTTGATGTAGCCGGAGTAATAGGAAACACGATCTAGCCACGATCTTGTTGGTTCGGTCCGGTGATCATATTGCTCCATTTTGGGCCATTTAGAGTAGAAATCAAACTACTGCTCCATGCGCATGTCCATGTCATTGGCATTTCTACTCAATGGTGTAGGGTAAGTTTTATGATCCATTTTACTCACAATTTACTTATTCACTTTTCTTTTGGTCAGTCCATGACAAATTAAGTTGGTCGTAACTTTGGTTGGCATGTGATGAGAGTCAAGAGTCATGTATTTCCATCTTTAAAATAGCTTCATGGTTTAGGGGTTCTCCTTCATGCCTTTTTCCGTGTTATGTAACAACTTTGCTTTCAATAAAATGAGTGAATTGGGGCGGTTAGATTTTTGTCATGGGCCGACCACTTGTTTATTTCTTGTGCTTATATACGCTTATTTACCCTTTCATCAAGTACTAGCCAATTGATTGTCTTCTGTCAATCGTCGACATGGCCAAGCGGAGATCTCCAATTCGCACTCGCGCAAAAGCTAGGATGAAGAACGAAGACACCGACACTCGCATGGCTAAAATGGAGGACCAGCTGGCCCAACTTACCGTAATGATGCTCGGGATAAGCCAAAAGCTCAAAGAGCCCTCCGTTGTAGCTGTCGTTGGGACATCCACTCCTACATCATCAAGACATGCTCCCCCGTTGATGGGAGACCCACACGTCACCGACCTTCTCGAAAGGGAAACTGCTAGAGAAACCCCTTTTGTCATGCCAATCATCGTCGACTTAGATCCTCCTCGGAAGAAAGAGCCAATGTCCCACCTAGATGGAGAGAGTGAAAAGCGTCTGGCTATGATGAAGGAGCAACTGTGCGCCTTGGAAGGATACGAGCTGAAAGGAGCTGATAAGTTGTCCTCGTATACCGAGATGAACTTCCCGGAGACTTTCCAAAAGCCTGAATTCACGAGGAAGTATGACAGAATAGGATGCTCTAAGACTCACCTTAGGTACTACTTGAGGAAAATGGATCGCTATGCTGACAACGTGCTCGTCCTCATTCACACGTTCCAAGATAGCTTAGAAGGCATCGCCCTGATGTGGTTCATTGCGCTGGACATCGAAGAGTTCACTAGTTGGGAGGACTTGGCCATTGAATTCCTGTAGCAATACAGGTTCAACACCAAGCTCGCCCCCACGAGGGAAGAGTTGACCTGCGTAGAAAAGAAGAGGGATGAATCATTTAAAGCCTTCGCGCAAAGGTGGAGAACCATGGCCTCACAGGTGAAGCCGGCCTTGAATGAGAGGGAAATGAAGTAGCTATTCCTCAAGACATTACCCTCTGAATACTTCCAAGGATTAGTGTGCTCAGGATGCCAAATGTTTTCACAACTGGTAGATGTGGGTGAAGGAGTCGAGTGGGCAATCCTTGATGGAAGGATATCTATCGGAAGTGTTAAGAAATTCCCAGCGAGGAAAGATAAGGAAACTGTGGTCGAAGAAACGCTAGTGCAAGAGCCATTTCTCTCTAGGCCACCTTCAACGCCCGCGCATAATGTGACAGCCTGAATTTTTAAATTAGTTTTCGATTAAATAAATCGGGCTTTTCGTCGACATGTCTATAGTGTTATTCTCTGAGTTGGCCACTCACGAGATAACTGGTCTATCTGGGAAATCAATTAAGGAATCTAAATGCAATTGACTTGAGAATTCGAACAGGAATCGACTGCTCGACCGTGTCGGTAT
Source organism: Eucalyptus marginata (assembly GCA_014182565.1). Taxonomy (NCBI): domain Eukaryota; kingdom Viridiplantae; phylum Streptophyta; class Magnoliopsida; order Myrtales; family Myrtaceae; genus Eucalyptus; species Eucalyptus marginata. The sequence continues at coordinate 19,877,160 of CM024593.1, read as the reverse complement.
ACAAGGGTCATTGCGGCACTATCAGAATCGATCAGAAATCAGAGATAGGTCGATTTGGCTAAGATATGTGATCAGAATGTGGGTGATTCCACTTGATTTCAAAATTCTCACCGATCGACACTAAATTGATTTTCTGACGTTTTTGGTATCCTGTGTCCGTATTTGAAACCTCGAGATTTTCACGACAACCAAGAGTCGCTAATGTGTCGAAGATGTACTATGTGACTCGAGATAAATCGATCACGGGTCAATTGCACCAAAAATTCCTAAAAGTGACCCAGTAGACTAGGTCACGCTAAAAGCGCGCCGGACTGAAATTAACCGCTTATTTGAACCCGATTTCAGAAATTAAAAGTTCTGTGGTGTCACGAGCTATATTAGGGACGTCGACTCATCCTCCGAGAAATTTTGAGAGATTCCGAGATTTTTACGAAATCCGATTCGGACGTCACGGAAAATAAACGGAAGTTCGGATTGGCCGAATGAAGAGATTTTTGATTTGCGGACCGAGTTATATGGCGAAGGGGGACTTGTAGAAATTAGGTGGGCTTTCTCCACACCAAAATTGGACATTTATTTGGGAAATTTCATGAAGACTTTGAAGCTAAACTTAGTGAAATTCGGACCTATGGGTTGAGGGTTGAATTTTGGGCAATAAATTGAACAATTATGGATATTTAAAGCAAGAAAGTAATAGGGGAACATTGGATATTTACGCAAGCCAAAAGGGGGACCAAAGCATTCATTCTTTTGGATAAGCTTGTTGACTCTTTTCGATCTTCTTGATCAAGATTGCCAGCTGCTCATCCGTCGCCATCTCCCTCATCCGATCCCCCTCTGTCTTCTCCTTTTTATTTTATTTTTACCTCTCTGCTCGAGCGTTCCTTGGACAATCAGCTTCGGTCTTCTTCTCAAAGGGTGGCTTCGAAGACCGCATCCCCACCATCTCTTGTTCTCCACGTCCGCAAGTCCCCACCCTTGGTCAACAATCAAGTCTCTCTCTCTCTCGGATCAACACAAGCCAGCAGCTACTCATTTTTTTATTCTCCTTTACTTCGTTCATCCCATCTCCAATTTTCCCATCCTTAAGCTGCCACGCACGTCCACCATGTGTTGCTTGTTCGGTCAACCCTCATCCCTCAAGATTCCTTTTTGTTGAACCATCTTCACGCCAGCTCGTGCTTCTCCACCGATCTTCAACACCCTAGACGCCGGCACCTTGGTCAACAACGCCACACCCAGACGCAAATTGTTGACCCCAAAGCCACGCGGCCTTCAACGCGGCACGTCGATCTCTCCATCTTCGGCTGCCAGGCGTCCCCAAACCGCTCGAACGGCCCATCAATTTGGCCAACGCTTCCTCGGTCTTGCCGTGCTAGCATCAATCGAAGTCCAAGCCGCTACCGTTCGTCCGGCCCAACCTTCAGCAGAAATTCAGGCCCAGCAGAAGCCCACTCGGTCAGCCCATCTTCAATTGCATTTCAGCGAAGCCCGTTTAGTTCGGCCCAATTCAGCAGCCCAAGCCCGCGAGGTCAGCTGCTTCAAGCCCGGCCCATTTCAAAAACAAATCTCAAATTTGGGCTGAGATTTGTTGGGCTCGTTTTAGGCCCGGTCCGAAAGTTCGTCGACACCGCCGAAAATTAAGATTTCGGCTGCCGTCGCGTCGTCGTCGCGGTGAACCGGTTTTCGTGATACACCGGTGAGTTTATTCTCTAAACTCTTCTTAGTAGGCTTTGATGCTAAGGGGTGTTTAGATTTATTTAATTAGGTGGTTAGTTAGATTAAATTAGTGATTTAATTATTTAATTGAGCATGTTAGGTGGTTAACATGGTTTAGCTAAGGCCTAATTAAATTGTATTATTTATCTAGAAGGGTTCGAGAATTTTCCGGATCGGTATTGGTATTTAATTTAATAATTTTGGCCTAGGTTAGTATTTTTAGAAATTAAATTGAATTAATTAATTAATTTTCAAAATTAATTATTTATTAATTATTTTTCCAAAAATTAGGTAGGGATGGCGGTGACCGAATTTCGTGCGATTGCGATGGTGTGGTTAGTTTCTGCAATTGAGTGTTAAATTATGCAAATTGAGTGATGATTGGATTTTGGTATTTAATTCCAAAATTGTGCATTTCCAATATTTACTCAAAAATCCAGGGAGTCGGATTTTAACACCGAAAATGGTTTTATATACTATATAAAATAGTGGGATTTTAAAAAGAAAGAATGTCAATTTTTCTGGATCGAGTTGATTGTGTACCCACACACGACTATTTTCATGAGTATTTCTAATACGAAGAACAAGGCCAGGTTCACCATTTTAATTGAAGCATTTGAGTGCAATGCACGGTGCCAAGCCATATTTGAGTGATCGTGTGATGACAAAGAGAAATCATCCCCATGTTGGTTTGGATGTTATCCCTATTTGGGATACCCCTTGTTAAAGGGAAGCGGGTCATGATAGGTCTGGACCTTATGCTCATTCGGGAAAGCCGTCGACGAAGTGACGTGCCGTGCTCAATGGGGTGAGACAAAGCCTGGCAATGCCAGAAGACCGCCGAACTGAGAGTAGGCCGTGCTATATGCCGAGATCAAAACCTAGGAATGCATGTTGAATTGAGTATTGTGTTCTAATTAATTGAGCTTAAGTGATGCTCTAATTTATGATATGAACTATGCTGACCTGCAGGGTGGAACTGAGACGAGGTAAGTCTCATTGATTGTGTGATTGCGTGCTTAGGACGCTTCTTAGCGTCTTTCCCTCCTAGCTGAAGTTTAGAGCTTAGACTTGCTGAGACATTGTCTCACTGGTTATTGTATAACCACTTTTAGGGTTATCGAGTGGAGGACCTGGAGCAGAGAGGAGGTGATTTGAAGCATAGGTCGAATAGGACCGCTTCTTTTTGAAGAACAGTATTTTGTAGTCTTTTGACCATAGACTCTTGTACTTGACTCAACATATGTTTATAAAAGCATGTTTGTTTGTGAATTGTTGTCCTGCTTTTCTATCCCGAGATGGTTACTGTCAGGGGATTCTTTTTCGCTTTCGCATGTGCAATAAAGTAAAAAGGGTCGGCGACTAGTCCTGGGAAGTCGCAAAATTTTATCGACCAGAGAGGGATGGGTACGCACTCGAGGTTCGGGGCATGACACATAAGCTTGTAATGGCTTAAGGGAACTCATCCCGGGCATATGACAAGAGCAAGAAACCCTTTCGAAGGGAATTTTCCCCATTACCGCGCCCGTTGTCAAAGCTGCTGCCCATGCTTCTCAAAAAGAGGATGGTTGCAAAGGAGGTGCCTAGAGACAACCCCACGAAGTTTACTGGATTCGATGTAACCAAAACATGCGAGTATCACATGAGGGAGAGGGGGCATGACATGGATAATTGCTATGTATTGAAATGCAAAGTCCAGCAACTGCTAGATGGGGGCATCCCGACTTTCAAGGAAGTTCAGCCTAACGTGCAACAGAACCCCTTACCAAATCATGCAGAGGGAGTGAACTCAATTTTCGAGGAGGACAACATATGCACCATCCTGACGTGCGAGGAAGCTGAGTCTTCTGAAGTCATAGTTGTCCTTCCAGAGTAGGGCGGTTCTCGTTTAGCTTAGTCTTCTATCTTATGTCCAATCCCCTACGTGAGATCTTGTTGTTATTTCTTTCTTGTTTATGTCATTCATAACGTGAACTATGGTCAACCCCGATCTTGAGTCGTTGGTCGAGGGTGGTGTATGTTAAAATACGACATTATCTTTCCTCATTCAATAAAGTAGACGCACGTTTTATTAAGGACATGTGGAAGCATATCAAACTAATCCTATAATGGTCGCTGAGGCTTGGGCCTCCACATGCTCCCAAGCTTGATTGTTTTGCAAGGACGAGGAAATCCGAGGATATGAGGATGAGTTCTTGAAACTTTTTACAAAAATACTTCAAAAAGTTCTTCGAAAACGACATGCATGATCTTTATTGTTAACATGCTCTAACTTATCTCATCGCAACCTGGGCATTTCATTATGCATACTCATGATAAACACTCACGTGACCCGGATGTGCATGAAGAAAGTCTCTTAGGTTCCGATGACACCGACGATGATCAGAAGGGGATCGAGCGTGAATGAATCGACATGAATAAATGTTGATACAATCAAGAAATATTTTTCATGAATGAAATCAAGGCCGCGGAGCCACTTCATGCACAATTTGAGTCGCATAGCATCATGCATAACATTGTAGATATCTTGCACATGTTACATACATGCATATCTACTTGTGTTTCAAGCACCCTATCCTTCAATGAGGAAATGGCAGAGGAAAGAGTCGATTGAATGACCCATCAAGTTTCCACACAAATGGTTGAATATCTCTTTTTCTTAAATGAGAGGTAAGCCAAGACAAACAAAAAACAAAAAAACAAAACAAAAAATACAACTGCATGGCATCATTCGCATGACCTATTTCCGGTGTCACTATGTGTGCTTCATGTCGGTGACCCTCGAGAAAAGGGATTTGCAAAAATGTTTTTATTTGGGCAAAAAGGTGAAATGTTAACCATGCCAAATAAGAATTGCTTAGGATGAAGAAAGGCAAGCCATTTCCAAACACATCATTCTAACACTTTTGAGAGTTGAGTGAAAAGTAACATTCTCTTGGGACGAATGATTCATTCGCATTGAGCGCAAGGATCGAAATGATAAAGGCATTTCCTTCATCAATCCTAAGCAACGTTCTAATCTCTTGCTAGCCCTTTGGGCCAAATAAGGATGATCTTTCAAAGTATCCATGTCGAGAACAACCTTACATTGGGGTAGCATAGGAGGTTATGGTCGTGTTGTAGAGTGAAAGATTGAGAAAGATTCTATTACTTTCACTTGCATCAATCTTCTAGTAGTAGCTTCAGAGGAATTCTCATCAGAGTTTGACTCATCTCAAGGTGAAGAAGAGCATTTCATTCTCTGCCCAAACACTGATACCCGTTGTTTAACCAATTTGGGCCCGATTGTTCATTTCTGAATCCCGAGCGGTGATCATCTCCCTTCACTAGGGCAAGGCATAAGGATTGACCACATACAATGGACATTTACGAGAAAACGTGAAAAGTATCTCGAAAGTCATAAGAGCTCCAAAAGTTCAAAAAGCAAAAAGTTCAACAAAATTAGGAGACATGAAAAAGTAGTGTGCCTAGTAAAAGTAAGACCAATGCTTATCAAGAAAAAGAGTCAAAAGGCTGCATCTTATGTGAAAGAAAAATTATCAAAGTTCAAGTGCCTACGTAAAAAAAAAAAAAAAATCATCGCAAGAGCAAAGGAAGTTAGAGAAAGGAGCAAAGCTCCTATGTAGAAATGATTAGTTAAGGAATTTTCGAGATGTACTGTGTTTCAAAAGCCAAATCATTTCGATAGATCGAGTGACCTAGTCACGATGCCATGATGATCACCGACTCTTAAAAACCCTCTTGAAAATTTTAAGCCTTTCGAGCATCTCTCAAGCCAACATTACAACCCTCTTTCGAAGTCTCATCTGATTGGGATGGTTTGAGTGAAAATGAGAAGGCCACAAAGAGGCTACCGCTTGAAGGAGTGGAAGCAATTTTATCTTGTCTTAACTTCCAAGTTCTTGACTTGTAAACCCAATGAAGATAGTGACAAATGTTCTTTTATTGGCCTCAAAGCAACAATCCCTTTATGTAAGCCCATGACCAAACCTATATTGCGGTCCTGTCAAAAGACCTTTTTGATCGATCAAATTATGATCATCGCGAATGTTTCTGGAAGCATTTGACATGGGTTATGTGAGATACCCTCAGTAATCAGTTACTTCCCACGCGAATTGATAGGATCAAGCAACCATTTTATCGAGAGTGTGTGAGAAATTCTTTCTAACTAAGAAGCTCTAGTTTGGCATGCTTAATGAGCATTTTTCACGAGTCATAGCTGTTCTGATAAAAACTTGACTCCCAGAGAATTTGATGGTTAATGATACATCCCCGAGCAAGATGACAATTCTGTGCCACATAATGCTAATCGACATGTTTTTCAAGGCAATCAAACTTAGCTTGATTAGTTTGTTCAAATTATACTGCAATATTGCCAATACATCTCTTGATGCCATCCTTAATGACATTTGCTCAAGTTGAGTTTGACAGGATTCCCTAGTTAAGTCATGTAGTTTCAAAGGGATTAGCATATGCTTCCCTAAAGACTACACGGTTCGTGGGTTTATCCTTAAACCACACGATTCGTGGGTCTATCTTTAAACCACATGGTTAGTGGGTCTATCCTTAAACCACATGGTTTGTGGGTCATCCTTAAACCACGCTTTTAAAATGTTCATGAGTCTATCTTTAAACTGCGATTTTCAAAAGGTTCATGAGTTTTCCTCAAATCATGCATTTCCAACTCGGTCGAAACCCGTTATTACACGGTGAGACCTCATTCCTTTCCTTCTTCTTATGACACGGCGTGCTTCTGTAGCCGGGGTTCTTTTCATTTTCCTTATGACACGGCATGCTTCTATAGCCCGGGGTCTTTTCATTTCCATATGACATGGCGTGCTTCTGTAGCCCTAGGTCTTTTCCTTTTCCTTATGACACGTCGTGCTTCTATAGCCGAGGTCTTTTATTTTTCCTTTGACACGGCGTGCTTCTGTAGCCTAGGGTCTTTTCTTTTTCCTTTGACATGGCGTGCTTCTGTAGCTTGAGGTCTTTTCTTTTTCCTTTGACATGGCGTGCTTCTGTAGCTCGGGATCTTTTGTGACATCCTGATTTTCCAATTCTATTTTTAATAAAATGAGACAGGCATTTCATCTTCGCACATATAGTTCTTTTCCTTGAGTCGGCCACTCATGTGAAAAATAGTCTATAGGTGAAGCCGTTAGGGGATTCTAATGCATCAGACTCGAGAATTTGACCAGGAAGCGACCTTTCGACCGAGCTAATCTACAAGGGTCATTACGGCATAGTTAAAAATCAATTAGAGACCGAAGATAGGTCGACTCGACAAAGGCATGTGATCAAGTGTGGGTGATTCCACAAGATCGCACAATTCTTGTCGATCGGCACTAGACCGGCTTTTCTATCGTTTGGGTACCCTGTGTCCGTATTTGAAACCTCGAGATTACCACGACAACCGAGAGTTGCCAATGTGTCAAAGATGTACATTGTAGCTTGAAAATGATCAATCACAGGTCAAATGCATGGAAATTTCTAAAAGCTACCCGATAGATCAGGACGCACTAGTATCGTGCCGAAATGAAATTAACCGTGAAATTGGAATCGAATTCAGAAATTGGAAGTCATGTGGTGTCACAAATCATTTTAGGAACATTGACTCATCATCGGAAGATTTTTCATGCAAACCGAGTTTTTTGGCAAAATAATCAAAGTATAGTTAATTTGGTTCGGGAAATTGGTAGGCTCGCTTTTGGTCATACTTTTGGGACCCAAGATGGTTCTATAGTCAAGTAAATATGTGAATTGAAGTGTGGTGACATTGGATTATTTTTATAGACTTCAATTTGGTTCAATTAGAAGAGAATTGAATGAAATTGAAAGAATTGAGGTACAAAGTCTAAAAATTCGTATGCCATGGGTCAATAGGGATTTTGGACCCATTGGAGGATTTTTGTGGAAGATTTGAGTTAGTGGAAGATGACCTCATGTGAGGTCATGGTGGGGCCAAAGCGAATGGGGTGTTGATAAGTGTCGGATGCCCATTGGCTCTAAAAAAGGTGGGCTCTCACATCAATCTTCATCTTCTTCCTTGAAACTTAGTTTTTGTCTTGGAATTGGAGAGAGGGAGAGGCCAAATGGAACCAGCAGCCGCACGCCCCTTCGCCCGCATGCTCGATGCGTCGCACGTCACCGGAGCCGTCGCCGTCGCCACTTGTTCGTGCATGCCGCCTCTCGCGCTCGCGCGCCCGCTCGCCAGCCAGCTTTCCGCTTCGCTCCGCCTCCGCCGAGTCTCCAGCTTAGCTGTCGTCCGTCGCAGCAGCTGCTTGCCACCGCCAGGGTCGCTGGAAGACCGCCGGAGCCACCGCCAGTCCGCCCGAGCTACCGCCATCCCTCTCTGCCGGTTCCACGCACAACCAACCGCCGGCGCACCTCCGTCCGAGCTTGGTCAGCCACTAGAGTTCCAACCCTAGTCGGAACTTCAAGGCCCGTTTCAGGTGCCTTCCGGTCCTCTTTTGGTGTTGCCCCGAGGAGGTTTTCCGACCACCTCATCATTGTCTTTGCCGAGACTCATCGGAAAGAGATTATGGTGAGTTTAGCCTCCTAAACCTTGATTAGAGGGTTAATGATGCCTTAAGTGTGCTTAGTCTAAGCTAAGTAAGTTTATGTGATTAGATTAGTTTAATTAAGTGTGGATTAGATTAAAGGGTGTGATTAGTTTAGTGTATGTTTAATTAAGGTTAATTAGATGTTTATGTTAGTATAATAATAATTTGACCTTAATTATTTATTTTTGAATAAATAAGTATTTCGAAATTATTTAATTATTTAATAATATTTTATATTATTAAAAATTATTAAAAATATTATTATTTAATTAATTTTCGGAATAAATTTAATTATTTATTAAATTCCGAATTTTATTTTGGGACCTTAAATTCTCATAATTTCGCATTGATCGCTACTATGTATTAGATTTTGAATTTGATGAGTGGATATTGCAAATTGAATGTTAATTGTGAAAAAATATGGATTTTATTCATAAAATCCCAGGTGTCGGGTTTTGATACCAAAATTAGATTTTAAGGATTATATTAAATAGTGGGGTTTGAAAAAGTGAGATATTAGTTTTCTGGTTCGAAATTAACTTGCCCCCACACACGTGAATAATTTCTTGAATATTTTTAATATGAAGAAAAGAGGTCGGGATCACTATTTTAATTGAAAGCATTGAGTGAAATGCAAAGTGTCCTGGGCCGAGTATGAATTGGTCATGTGATAATTAAGAGGAAATTGTCCTGAGCTGTTGAACCGGACCCTATATGGGATGCCCCTTACAACGGATGCGGGTCGCAGTAGATTCTAGGCCCATGCTCCTTCGGGAACGCCGTCGATGTAATGACGAAGCCGTGCTCCAAGGTGGGGAGACAATGCCTAGCTAAATGCCAGTAGATAGCCGAACTGCAAGTAGGCTATATTCATGTGTGGTAGCAAATGAATGAAAATTGAAATGCGTGCTGAGTGTGATTGTTGATTAATGCCAGTAGATAGCCGAACTGCAAGTAGCCGAAAGTGATTGCATTCCAGTTATTTAAGTTCTTATTACTACATGTGATTGAGTAATTTGAATTGTACTAACCTACAAGAAGGAAAATAAACGAGGTAAGTTTTCTGTGTAATATGGCTAGGCCACCCTTTGGTGTATTTTCTTTCTAATAGGGGTTTAAGGGGGTGAACTTGCCGAGACAATGTCTCACCTCGTTGTGGGCCAAAATTACAAGACTGTAGATGGCGGAACCCCCGGAGCGATATGGTATCCTAGTGTAGATTATGGAGCAGGTGCATAGTTTTCACAATCCTAATAGTCATTGGATCTATGAGCTTATTAGGACCACGATCTGGATCCAAGAGGCCGTGTTTGTCAGGGTGCCTTATAAATATAGGGCGTGGTTCCGCTTTGGGCCAATGGTTTCAAGGTTGGTCCCCTTGAAGGTTTTGATATTCTACCTGCTGTGATGGAAGCCATTCTAGGTGAGGGTGTAGCTGACATTCCCGATGGTGGGGTGACTGACCAGTCGTCTCTAGAGGTTGATCAGTCAGAAGTGGGATCGACGAACCAGTCCGACTAGTGGTCTTAGGACAGTTCCTTCTTTTTGGTGAAATGATCTTTTTGTAGACTGGCCCATTTTTTACGTATGTAAACTCTGATGTGATTATCTATGAAAGTATGTTTATTTTTTTTGAATGAGTTGGTTTCCTGCTTTCCTATCCCGTAAGTCTTGTCAGGAGTTTTATAATACGTTCTACATGCGCATATAAAATGAATGGGGTTGGTAACACTACCTAGGGAATGTTGCATTTGCATAATCATGGCGGGTTGTTTACGTGTCTTGAGGTTCGAGGTGTGACATCTTTCCTTTTTCTTATGACACGCGTGCTCCTATAGCCTAGAGTTCGCCCCGAGGCGGTCCTTGCTGCCGCCGCCGAAACCCCGACCTCAGAGGTCAAGGGTCGCCCTAGCCTACCTAGCTGAGGAGGCACCGTTGCGCCATCGCCGGAGCACCCCCCCTGGAGTTGCACACCACCGCGGCTTCCTCTAGTCGCAACCGAATGGTCGCAAACCAGAGGGTAGGCTGAGGTGGACCAGATCACAGATTTGGCCCACTGGCCTTTGTTTTCGTTTGGGCCCTTCAATTGGGCCCAATTCAGATTTAGTGAAGGCTCGACTAGGGCTGGTCAGCCCTAACCCAACTAGGCCGGACCGGGCGAGCTGGACCCGACCCACCTTGACTGGACCCAACCTGCGCCAACCGAGCTAAACCTGGGTTGGGTCAAACCAAACTCGACTCGGTTCGCCCAAAAAAAATTTCCCGAAATTTTTTTTTTTTTTTTTTTTAGAAAAAGAAATTTTTGAAAAATTATAAAAATGTAGGGTTTGGTTAGGAATTGCCATGTCTTGCCTTCTTAATGTAATTAGGCCTTTATTTGCTCGTATATTGATTATATCGCATGTTTAATTTGCATATTTAATTATGTTTAATTGCACGTGCTCAATTTTACTACAATTAGGTTCTTGGTAGTTATGATTATTATTTTAATGATTATGCACCCGTATTGGGAGTTCCCGATTTTTCCAATTCTATTTTCAGTAAATTGAGACAGGCATTTCATCTACACGCATATAGTTCTTTTCTCTGAGTTGGCCACTCACGAGGAGACTAGTCTATCAGATGAAGCCGTTAAGGGATTCTAATGCATCAGACTCGAGAATTTGACCAAGAGGCGATATTTCGACCGAGCTAATCTGTAAGGGTTATTACAGCACAGTTAAAGATCGATTTAAAACCGGAAATAGGTCGGCTCGACAAAGGCATGTGATCAAGTGTGGGTGATTCCACCAGATCCCATAATTCTTGTTGATCGGCATTGAACCGGCTTTTCTGTCGTTTGGGTACCCCTTGTATCCATATTTGAAACCTTGAGATTACCTCGACACCCGAGAGTCGCCAATGTATCAAAGATGTACATTGTGGCTTGAAAATGATCAACCACAGGTCAAATGCATGAAAATTTCTAAAAACTACCTGGTAGATTAGAACGCGCTAGTATCGTGCCAAAGTGAAATTAACCGTGATATTGAAATCAAATTATGAAATAGGAAGTCTTGTGGTGTCACAAATCATTTTAGGAACATTGACTCATCTTCGGAAGATTTTTCATGCAAACCGAGTTTTTCGGCAAAATAATCAAAGTATGGTTACTTTGGTTAGGAAAATTGGTAGGCCCGCTTTTGGTCGTACTTTTGGGATCTAAGATGGTTCCATTGTCAAGTAAATATGTGAATTGAAGTGTTGTGACATTGGATTAATTTATGGACTTCAATTTGGCTCAATCGGAAGTGAATTGAATGAAATTGAAGGAATTTTGTGCACAAATAATTGAAATTCGTATGCCATGGTGGATGAAGCAAATTGGACCCATTGGAAGCTTGTTGTGGAAGATTTGAGTTAGTGGAAGATGACCTCATGTGAGGTCATGGTGGAGTCAAAGCGAATGGGGTGTTGACAAGTGTCGGATGCCCATTGGTCCCCAAAAAGGGCCCATCACTTCACACTTCATCTTCTTCCTTGATTCAAGGACTTCTTGGGAGTTGGAGAGGAGAGAGAAAGCTGCGTGGAAACCAGGCTGCCCGACTGCCCCCTCCGCCCGCTCGCTCGACACCGCCGCACGCCATCCGGAGGCCCTCGCCATCGCCGTTTGTCCGCGCATGTGCCGCTCGAGCTCACCTCTCCTCCTTCATAGCAACGTCCCTAGCCGTCGTCCCCTGCAGCTCGTCCATCCAACATCGTCGTCCGGCATCTCCAGCAGCTCCTCGCCGTCGCCAAGGCTGCCGAAGCCTCCACCTCAACTCGCCTGACCAGCTGCTACCTTCACCTCTTCTCCATTGCCGTTTCGAGCAACCGACGCAGCTTTGTCCAACAAGAATAGCAACCGTGAACCAGTAAGGTCAAGGAAGCTTCAAAGGCCGTTTTGGGTGCCTTTCGGTCCTCTTTTGGTGCCACCCCGAGGAGGTTTGTTGGCCGCCTCACCGTTGTCTTCGCCGGAGACTCATCGGAAAGCGATTCGGTGAGTTTAGCCCACTAAACCTTGATTAGAGGGTTAATGATGCTTAGGGAGGTTTAGTTTATGTTAATTGTTATTAGGTGGTTAGATTAGTTTAGTTAAATGTGGATTAGATTAAGGGGTGTGATTAATTTAAAGTATGTTTAATTAAGGCTAAGTAGATTTATATTAGAATAAGCCTTGATTTGACTTTAGTGAAATATTTTTTATTAAATAAATATTTCGAAATTATTTAATTATTTAATAATGTATTATATTATTCGAAATTATTAAAATATTATTATTTAATTAATTTCGAAATAAATTTAATTATTTATTAAATTCGAAAATTATTTCGGGACCCTAAATTCTCAGAATTTTGCGTTGATCGCTGCTATGCATTCAAATTTTGAATTTGATGAATGGATATTGCAAATTGAGTGTTGATTGTGAAAAATAGGGATTTTATTCATAAAATCCCAAGTGTCGGGTTTTGATACCAAAATTGGATTTTAAGGATTATATTAAATAGTGGGGTTTGAAAAAATAAGATATTGGTTTTCTAGTTTGAAATTAACGTGCCCCCACACACGTGAATAATTTCTGGAATTTTTTTTAATATAAATAAAAGAGGTCGGGATCATTATTTTAAATTGAAGCATTGAGTGAAATGCAAAGTGTCCTAGGCTGAGTATGGATTGGTCGTGTGATAATTAAGTGGAAATTGTCCACAGCTATTAAGCCAAACTTGCCCCTATATAGGATGCCCCTTATAATGGATGTGGGTTGCAGTAGATTCTTGGTCCATGCTCCTTCGGGAACGTCATCGACGTAATGACGAAGCCATGCTCCAAGATGGGAGACGATGCGTGGCTAAATGCCAGTAGATAGTCGAATTGCGAGTAGGCTATGTTCATGTGTGGTAGTGAATGAATGAAAATTAGAATGCGTACTGAGTGTGATTGTTGATTATGTGAAAATGATTGTGTTCCAGTTATATAAGTTCTTATTACTACCTGTGATTGAGTGATATGAACTATACTAACTTACAGGAAGGAAATAAGACGAGGTAAGTCTTTTGTGTAGTGTGGCTAGGCCACCCTTGAGCGTATTTTCTTTCTAATAAAGGTTTAGGGGGTGAACTTGCTGAGACAATGTCTCACCCCGTTGTGGGCCAAAATTACAGGACCGTAGATGGCGGAACCCCCGGAGCGATATGGTATCCCAGTGCAGATTATGGAGCAGGTGCTTAGTTTTCCCAATCCTGATAGTCATTGGATCTATGAGCTGATTAGGACCACGGTCTGGATCCAGGAGGCCGTGCTTGTCAGGGTGCCTCATAGATATAGGGCGTGGTTTTGCTTTGGGCCCAATGGTTTCAGGATTGGTCCTCTTGATGGTTTTGATATTCCACCTGCTGTGATGGAAGCCATTCTAGGTGAGGGCGTAGCTGACCCTCCCGATGGTGGGGTGATTGACTAGTCGTCTCCGAAGGTTGATCAGTCAGAAGTGGGGTCAACAAACCAATCCGACTAGTGGTCATAGGACGGTTCCTTCTTTTTGGTGAACTAGTCTTTTTGTAGACTGATCCATTTTTGATGTATGTAAATTCTGGTGTGTTTATATATGAAAGTATGTTGGTTTGTTAATGAGTTGGTTTCCTGCTGTCCTATCCTGTGAGTTTTTGTCGGGGTTTTATAATACGTTCCGCATGCGCATAATAAATGAATGGGGTCGGCGACACTACCTGGGAATGTCGCATTTGCATGACCATGGCGGGTTGTTCGCGTGCCTCGGGGTTCGGGGCGTGACACGCATGATTACCTCACATATTAATGGATAGGTATAAAATCAATCCAAACTGCCTGATAAAAATCTTTTCTTTTAAAATGAAGATTAGGTACCGAAATGGCATTAATTTGTCAATTAGTATACTCAAGTCCCCGACCCTAGATTCTCTAGTTGTGTAGGAAGTGAAGTACTCTCCCATGCCTCACTTGGTTTCTAGTCAACCCTAATAGGCTAGTGGTGACTCATTTTTGTAAAATTCTTAAGAATACCCCAACGTCACGCGAGATATGGGCTTGAGAGCCCGCGCCTAATCATGAGCCTTAAGTCCGTCCATTAGGCAATACCCCTAAACCTATTCCCTCCCCCCGAGGGGTAGGTTGCGACACATTTCAATAAGTTTCTTCCTTGGACAATGGATGAATTGAAACTCCTTAAATGAAATTATTTTATTGAAATACTTTTTTCAGATGGAATCTTGGAAATTCAAATAGCTTTTCAAGTGCAATGATATTTATCGTCCTTATGTAGAGTCAAAGCCCTCACGGAAGAAAGATAGTCTAAGAACACACAATCAGATCATTATTATGTGAGAACCTTGGATTGGTTCGAACAACCAAAGACCAATGGAAATTAGCTAGAGAGGATAATAAGAGAACCATCTATCCACCATTGCAAAACATTCTTTGGGTTTATACTCTGGAGCTGTGTGCCCCCCACCCTGCGCCACAGCAAAATGAGGAAAAAAAGAAAAAGAAAAACGACCATCTTTATTTGAGATAATCATTCTTCGAAATCAATATGAGTGTGAAAGGGTAAAAAGGAAAAACATAATAAAGGGGAGTTGATCCTACCTTGATTGTTGTATATGTCAAGTCGTACTTCGTACCTACCGCATATAATGTAGAGTATCTGTTCATGTAATTTAGAAGAAGTTATTACATATGACATTTACCAACTCCCCCAGCAAACGCAATGCGTGCTGTGCATGGAAAAGGCAAATTAGATAAAAAGAAATTTGATGTGAAAGAAGAAATGCAGCCTTACAAATTCAAAAATGGCTCGAAAGAGCCTAAAAATACTATTTTAACTTAAAATAAGATAACAAAGCTGAAAATGAGGACTCTAATACTAACTGAGATAATTTGTAAGAGAGTCATTTTTTCTAACTCAAATAGAGACCAAATTAGCCATACGGGGCTTTTTGAGCAACAAATCGACACGACTAGGGTAATATGTGAGGACGTTCTAGTATTTTGGACTTTCTATGGTTGACAGGGTAGCGATAAAATTGGTTTTACACCAAAAAAATCCATAAGAGTAAGAAATAAGTGCATTAGCATTGTTCCCTTAAAATCATGAACAGGGGCGTGCCAATTCTCACGTCCGTTGCGGGTTAATCCAAATTTGACTGTCATGGTTAACCAAAATCATGATCTTGAGCAGCATAGGTAGATGACAAGCTGATCATAATTTTCTCGATGTACCACTGAAGAAAATGACTTCTATTCCTACTGGTGTATGAATCAAAATACTACCAATAAATCCAGTTAGCAAATTATAATTATTGTTTTGCATTAGTAATGTGTATTCAATATGAGGTACTTTACCACAGTGGGAGACAGTCAGAAGAGTGAGTTAATTTGTTTTTACAATTCTAACAAGTGTAAATTTTCCAACTTAAGTATGGTTCTGAACACAAACAAGTGATGAAATTTGAAGAACAAATATTGTGGCATATACTCAGATCGAGATGTGCACTGTTCACAATGGAATAAAACAATTCATGATAGAGTGAAGAAGAAAGCTACACATTCATGAAGATGATGAACAAGTAAAATGAAATCGACAAAAAAAGAAAGTAATAAGTCATCTTAATGGAATAGGATAAAATTATTACCCGGCTACTTGACCATCGACAAACCAAGGCGACCACATACCAAGTAAAGTCAAATTAAGTGATCTTATCCAATCTAGTGTACCCACATACGGAATAGCCAAGTCATGATCACCACTACAACAAGAGTACATTTTGTCAACAATAGACAATGTCTCTGATTTATGTGAAAATGCAAACAATCTGCAAAAGAATTTGAACCGGGATAAAAACTTATCCATTCAACTGACAAAGTACCTGTAAATTAGGGCACGGAGGGATGTCTTAGAGAGGTATCTATGATAGACAACACTATTGAGAACGTCCTTTGTGTAAGACAAACTATCATTGCATCTATCCCACTCTGGCTTCGTGCCCTGAATATCATTATTCGGTAATCAGTATAACTATATAAATGTTAGAGATGCTTGTGAAAGACAACGTTTCTTTATACCTCTCGTATGTGAAGGGCTTCTTGGACATTCCTATCATTGGCCCAAATGTAGGAGTACAAGTAGTTATAGCTCTGTCGACAGAAAAGTCTGAGTGAAACAGCGCATAGCTATCCATCAAAATCCACATGCTCCATCTTATATTATCTCACACATATAGATAGATAGATGCTGTTATTTTAGGTATTGTATTCATGGAGTAATTTAGGATGTACCCGACACCATGGCCTGGATTGTAGAGGCATTGAAACGACGTTGATGATATTCTCTTCGAGTATACTTCTGCTCCATTTTAGCCTCGTGTGATTAGGAGACATGAAATTACACATGGGTTCCAATATTTGAGCCAAATATATCTTCTCAAGGCACTAGAAAATTTCACAAGGAAACATATCTGGGTGATTTATTGCATACATACATCTTGCATAAGAAAACATGAGAGTGGTGTGACAACAGCACTTACTCTGGATACCATTTCTAGGTCAGTTAGACATGCTCCGTTGGTAGGATCTACATTCACATAATCTCCATTGCAATCCTTTTTTGTTGACTTGAAAACATGAACGCAGAAATAAGTTCACTTGTTTTAATATTACTTTCAGTAGATGACATTACAAAGAAAGAATATCTATAAAAGTGCAATTCCATGTCATGGGCATGTCGATTCACATTATTTTATTTATCTTTGATGATATAGAGATGTTATCATAGTTAATGTTATCATAGTTAAGTACATTGTAAATTCACCTCATATAGCTCATCTGATATGAGAGCCGTCTTGTGACCGAATGGAATTCTTTGACTAATGTCCTTTACTTCACAAGTCACCGGATTGCCTAGCACATAACCCTATTCATATACCAGAACAATAAAGCTTCAATCAACATATTTGGCTTTATTATTGACAAACATGAAGTTGAAATATTGAGGGAATAGTAGCATTCATGTGGGTTTTAACCGTAGTTGAAATATGAGAAGAGAGAACGAAGCATAATGGGGAAAAAGACACTCTAAGTGTCATAATTTTCATAAAACATTCACTTGAGTGCCATAATTTTTTTTTTTCATTTACTGCCATACAACTTTTTAATAGATCACTTGAGTGACATAACTTCATAAAAATGTTTGCCACATGTGTTATGTTATGTCAGATTTTCGATACTTGGGCGAACGTATTAAAAAAATTTTGGTACTTAAGTGATTGATTGAAAAGTTATGGCACTTGAGTGAACACTTTTTAAAAGGCACGGCACTTAACCAATCAGAAAAAAAGAAGTTATGACACTTAAGGAAGCACTGTACGAAATTTGGCACTTGCGGTGTCTTTTATATCAAGTTTAATGTTATTAAATGTCGTAAAAATGATTATATTGCACAAAAAAAAAAGATTATTACATACTTTGAGATTCATTGGCGGCTCACGTCCAGCTTCGTTTCCTATAAGGAAAGCAAACAGAGTGTTTTTCTTTTTAAAAAAATAAAATAGCTTATCGAGATGTTGAGAGCAAGACTAAGACAAAAATCAAGTAGTTGATCCGAAAAGAAAACATTTTCTCTACATAACATGTGGGTGAACATCAATTACGTACCATCGTATACTTCTTTAACGATGATGGGAACAACAACACCGGAATAAGAATCACCACTGATGTAAAGTGGATTTGTGAGGAATCTGGGATGACTCATAAGCCACTGCATAAAAAACAAAAAAGTTAAAGAACTGTACTGGTCCAAGGGAATTAGCTAGGATAATTGCTTGGGGGCATCCGATTATTTTGATGTGATGTAATGTATCGAGAGAAAATTGTCGAAAAATTTTAATCCTATTATATTCATATCGGTGCAACTATAAATTTTTTAATTATGCTAACTAAATCATAAATATTTTGATAAATTCCTGATGTGGATACTAGTCATACTATATGGTGTTAACAATTTTTATAAATTTTTAAAAATTTTGATTATTTTAATATATATTTTTATTTTTTCTTTTCTTTTCTTTCTTTTATTTTTCCTTCTTACTCTACCTGTCGCCAAGCCTCAGCAGAGGCTAGTGACCAGCCACAAGAGAGGGCCAAGCTTGAGCCTTGCTAACCCTCGTCAACCTTGAGCGAGGCTCAAGCTCGCCGGATCGAGCTTAAGCTCACCCAAAGTTGGTGAGGCTCCATCTCTCTTAATCTCGGCAAGCTCGAGCCTCACTCGAGAATGGCACCTGAAGTCGGCAAGGTCAACTTTCACCTGTGATCAGTTGCTGGCTATCGCCAAGACCTCACGATCGGTGAATGAAGAAGGAAAAAGAAAAGTGAAAGAAAATTGAAAGAAAATAAAATAAAAATAATATTTAAAAAAAACTATAAAAATTGTCAATGTTAGTGTCGGTCATGCTATATAGGACGACTGGCATTCATATTAGCAATTTCATATTAAAATTAGTCAGAATGATTAAATCCATAAATTACCAAAAAAATTATGACTTAATTGCGTAACCAATATGTTTATGACTAAATTGATATAAGTAAAATTGATTTATTTTTATTTTTTTCTAATCTTCCCTAGTGTTGGTATTAGATAAAAAATGATTACCTTTCTTAAGAACTCATATGTTTGTGTTGCTGAGGACGTGTCACTGCTATTATATGCTCTCCATGCCGTTGCGTAAGAAAATCCAGTACCCACAGGTGCATCCAAAAATATAATGTTGGCTATCTATCATACGAAAATGTAACAACTTTTAATATTGATATGTTAAACAATATTAACCAGAGTTGAAAATAAAAGTAATTCACCTTTGTCCATGAATATGGATTTAACTTTAATACTGGTCTATTTTCACTTGAATCCGAATAATCAAACTGTAATGGACCTGTAATATCAAGATGATGGCTGGTCAAAATCATTTGATTGGTTTGGCTTCGGATATCTAGTTGACATGGGAGTTTTCGCATATGGGAAATCCCATAGGCACTCTTTCCCAAACTGAAATCTCCAGAAAATTGTTTCCCAATATAACTCAAGCATCGCAATGTCATAGGACAAGTAACATCACAATGAGCATATAGCACGATAACATAAGCACCTCAAGATTACGACAACACAATATTATATATGTACTTTGTTAATATAACAGTTGTTAGGTCATTATGAGAATAATAACATATCATGAGTTATAAAATTTTAAAAAAGTAGACTTCACAACGATTTTTAATTAGTTATTATTTATTTTTTTAGTCAAATATAGATTATTGATATTGCGGTAAATAAATATTTTATATATATAGCAACAGTATCACTTGTTGCGAATTTTAATCTAAATATATTTTTCTTAAAGTTAGAGGAGTCTATTTTAAATAAAAATTCTTGAAAGTACGAAAGTTCAGATCTAGCGTAGGTATATATGCAGGCGCATAATTAAAATCACAGATTTTCCGTTGGGTGGGCCCGGTGGGGTGGCTTTCTCGCTGGAGATTGACGTTTTTCCATGATTGCACAAACGACAAAGCCTACAAGCGATGATGATTTTGGAAAAATCTTTTCTCCAAATCCATCGTTGTACATGTCATCATAAAGTAAGAAGGCAATAGCGACTGGTACGGAGAAATTATAGCCAACATGTGAGCCCAACTAATATATATATTAATCGATTGTATGGGTCCAACGTCAAGTTCACTTTGTCCAATAATAAATATGAGCCCAGATCTCATGTAAAGCTTATCTCATTCAGCGTTGGATGTGTACGTTCAATGCCTTATAACGACAAGATTCATTAAACGCACCTGAGTTAAGGCAAACTATTTATCGATGTGGGTGGGTGCAACACTAATAAAGATTTGAAGTACATACCATGAACATGGACCATCCTGTCGTATAGACGAATCAAATTAAATTTAATATACAGAAGCGGTTAATGGAACACTAAGGAAAGAGTCACTCACAACGAGCCAAATAATCGAAAGAATAATAGTTTTCGTCGAGATAAGATTGGATTTTGATCAGCTTGATTGAAGCGAGAAAATAACGTCAATCTAACGTTCTCAACTAATTATTTTTGTGTTTTGCTAAACCCCCTACGAGAATTCTACGGTATGGTTGGCAATATCCTCCCAAAATCACGAAAAAAGTCGTCCTACCCACATTTTTATATACTTCTCAAACCAAATTTCACCTTCTAATCAAAGGGATGGGCTCCCTTTGTCAGCGGTGGACTGAATTAGGACACTTTTGTGAGTGAGAATCCTTGTCCTTTTTTGGAGCGCAACTATTCTTTTGATGCAACCTATTGCCGGCACAATTTTAAGGAAAAATTATTTGAAAAGTCATACATTTATTACACTTTTGTCAATTCAGTCTTAAATATTTTAACTGTGTCAATTGAGTTATAAATCTTTTTTATATTTTACCCATTGAATTCATTCGATCAATTTTGAGGGGAAATCGCTAATGTGGACGTTAGCTGTCTTATGACGTGAACAATTTTAATATTTTTAGAATTTTTTATATTTATATTTTTTTTAAATTTTATTTTAGTATAGTATCCATGCCTCGAATGATCGATAAAAAAGGAGTTGTACGCTTAGTTGTTCTACCATGGTGTATAAGGAATTTCATTGCAGGTTTGAGATTTTTAAATTTTTATAAAAGGGATCCTCATCGCTTGAACTTCATTGTCTAATTAAACATGGATACACGCATGTGGGACTCAGTTGCGCATAGACTACCTTTCCTATAGGGTTTCGGTAGAGAATCCTGACAAAAAGAACAAAGAGGAGAATGCAAACACTTTTTAATATGAAGTATGATGATTCTGATGAAGTTCGGGATTATGTTCTGAGGATGGTAGATTTGCAGACAAAACTTTAGACTCTTCATATTGCTATTTGTACCGCTTGCATTGTGCATCAAATGTAAGAGTTCTCCTAATATGGGCTACATTAATTTACTGTTTTATGGGATTGGTCTAAGGTGAGATAACAAGTTTCTTAATTAGAGTAATACGGGGTTGGTCAGTGTGGGTCGAGTTGAGTCCGGGCCATAATGAAAGGGCATGGTTGGAAATTCTATAAATAATATTTAAGTCTCACCTCTAACCCTAACTTTTACAATTATCCTCACAAGAGTGTTTACCTAGCGTTACAGGGCGAGGGGGCCGTCTCATTGAATCAGTAATACAAAGGACAATAGATAAGAGATTTGAACACTATCTATAGGCTTTCCAACTAAGCCCTCTTAGTATGGGTCGAGCTCAATTCTGCTTATACTAGTTAGCCCGATATTAGACTAATGAATAAACTTTATATCTCACCTTAGACCAATCCCATAAAACAGTAAATTATAATATCAATTAATTTTACCCATATTAGGAAAACTCTTATAGAGAGTAAAGATGAGACGATAAGACTCTTTAGTTTGACTACTATTCGATTAAAAAGAGATTGCACGATGGACCTAAGCAGGTCCTTAAAAGGCTTAAGGGAAAAAAATAGGTGGAGGAACCCTCTTGAGAAAAAGATTTATGAGGAAATTATGGGGCTTACTATGGTGAACTCCGGTCTTGACTATCCTGAGTAGACAAATATGGTAATCTCTTGCGTTTGGAATGAGTGGGCGAGAGTGAAAATCCCCTATGCTAGGCCAGTTGCATTACGGCAAAGTCTAATCAACTGACTGCCAATCCTAGTACCCCGGGTTGATTAGACTTTGCTTTCTTTTCATAGAGATTGACTATTCACTTCAAAAGAGATTGCAAGGAAGCTTTCTTTTCGTAGGCGGATCCTATGCTTTAGAGATTTTCTCGATAAATATCTGTGTTCTCTTCCTTTAAATCGATAGATATACATTTATGTATACACCGCATCATGAGAAGTTGCAACGAGGTCGTTAAGATCTTATCAAAACGTTGTCAGCAGTATGTGTCCGGGGTTTGTTTGCATATTGGAACTCGGTGGAGCTCAATGACTAATTACCTTGCTCCTTTTTATGTAATATAATATAGCACGGTCTAATAATCTTCCAAAAGAGAGTGGAAAAAGACAAGACTACCGAAAGCACCGCGTCACCAAACAACAATCATAACGCAAGGGATGAAGAAAAAGAAGCAAGATGATCATGAGGACTGATTGGATTAGTAAAAGAATTAAAGAGAAAGAACAGACCTATTTCAAAGAGGAGGCCGGACAGAGCAGAGCAACCGGGACCGCCGGTGAGCCAAAGCAACAAAGGGTCATCCTTGGGGCTCCTCTCAGACTCGATGAAGTAGTAAAATAGCTGCACTTCCTGCAACTCTCCTACCCCTACATATCTGCGCCATTTTGTGGCATCACCATTGGAAAAATAAAGAAAAATATCAAAGACAGTCATATGAGCATAAGGAAAAGAGATAGCGAATCAAGTCATTTGCAAAAGTGTAGTTGCTCATAATCATAGAATACGAGCTGACCCAGTTTCGAGTTTGAAGGGAAGATCTCCGGAGAAACCCGGGAGGCTCTTGACGACGGCCGATCGTGATCGTCCAATGTTGGAGAACAACAGCAGCAACAGAAGTAGGAGATGCAACATTCTTGGCTAGGCCAACCAAGAAAGACGGAAAAGAAAAGAGAATATCAAAACTTGTGTAAAGATTCTTCCTTCCTCTGTGTGGATCTCTTAGGGGTTAAGTAGGCTTCACGGCTTCTTAAACCGTCCATCCACTAGTCAAAGAACATGCGCACTTTGACCTATTTCAGCAATAAAATGTTAAGGACGTGTAAACATTATTAATCGTCTATGAAATTGATTTACAAAATAATGCGATGAATTGGACCTAGGAATTCAGATATGTAGGCCAACACTCAAACGAATCTTTTTATGTTGATTTGCAAAATCGATTCATATGGTGATGCAATTGATTCCAATTTGACATTTTATCGGCCATTTGGGAAATATACACTTACACTTTGTTCATTTACTCTGCAGAAGCATCTCCTAAGCTATTCTTTATATATTTGGTGCCATTCCATTGAAGCGCTTAATATAATATAAAACTCCGTGATCATAACTCACTTGTGCACATTGTTTATATTCCCAAAATATCCTCGATTACTTATTTTACAAATATTGAATCGACGGGAAAATGCATAAGTTAAGGACTCTATATCATCTCTCACATAATTTAATGATTAGAATTTGAATATTTGCTATCCAAATATAACTTTTTAAAATGGATTTCAAATGTTGAAATGTTTGGATCTTTCCACATATATTATATATAATTCTATTGTCAATTTGTACTTTTATCAATAATTTCTCAATTATGTAATCATTCAAATATCAAGTAATTAGTATAGCACTAAATCTTTCAAATTTGAGGTTTTTTTTTTTTTTTTTTTAAATTATAAACACACAACTTGTAACCCACCTTATAGTGAGCGCGTTGGTTTGGGCATTTCCCCCTCTAATTGCGGAAGAGGGGAGGTTCAAGTCACCGCGTGCGCATTAAGCGTGACTTAAGTAGAGCACCATGGGAGATGGGTCCCCGCCCTAATGCTCCCTGGGGTTTACGCCCAGCACTCGCTGTGAGACGGTTCCTCCGATCTAAAAAGAAAAAACACACACACACAACTTGTAGCCACAATTGCTAGTCTTGGGTAGGTAAAGATTCCTATTTGCACTAAGGATATCAATACCCTACTCTATCATTGCCTTATTAAATATTGCCTGAAAATGGGGAAAATTATTTAAAAGTTCTAAATATAATGTATTTTTATCAATTTAATTCTAAACCTTTTAATTTT
Organism: Eucalyptus marginata; assembly: GCA_014182565.1. Classification (NCBI taxonomy): domain Eukaryota; kingdom Viridiplantae; phylum Streptophyta; class Magnoliopsida; order Myrtales; family Myrtaceae; genus Eucalyptus; species Eucalyptus marginata. The sequence goes on along the minus strand of CM024593.1, from coordinate 19,853,002 downwards.
ACCAATCAAATCCTAAACATTTGTACATTTTGCCAAGTGAGTCCATCCAATTAATATTGACTAGAAATCATTAATGTGAACGTTGGTCATCTTATGTGGCACAATTAACACTGACGTGGATGTTGATAATCTTATGTGGCACAGTCAATATTGACCATAATAACTTTTAATAATATTTTTATAATTTTTTCATTTTCCCCTTTTTTTTTTGACAACTATGGTTGGAGAGGCCATCGCAACCACAAGCTAAGCAGCCTCACCTAGGTTTAGAAAAGGCAATCTTACTTGTGGCTACGATGGTCTGGGCAAGGGCCGTGAAGCCCTCGCTTGTCGCAGTGGTCGGAGACCCTCGCCAGCAATTGATGAGGGCTTGATGACCCTCACCAGCCACAATAATATATATATATATATATATATATATATATAGAGAGAGAGAGAGAGAGAGAGAGAGAGAGAGAGAGAGAGAGAGAGAGAGAGAGAGAGAGAGAGAGAAGAGAGAAATAAAATTCTAAAAAATATTAAATTATTACAAATTTTCTAGAGGGAAAAAAAGAAATTAAAGAATAAATAAAAATTCTAAAAATTATTAAATTATTACAAATTTTCTACATTAGTTCCGGTCGTGTCGTGTAGGCGACCCATATCGATGTTAGTAATTATCGACCAAAATTGATCGAATGGACTTAATTGAAAAAACATGAAAACGTTTGGAGTTTAATTAGCAAAATTAAAAAGTTTATGATTGAATTGACAAAAATACAATATGTTTAGGAATTTTTGGACAAAGTGGGTACAATTGGCTGAAATAATGTGCCCCATCATGGGAAAAAGTTTGTATTAAATACCTAATGTATTAAAATATGAATAGACCCATGGACTAGTTGAATTCTATTGCTAGCATTCTCTTCTGTTGCTAGCATCACATGGACCTTTTCCATTGGTACCACTTCAATTGTATTAGATGATGTGAAGCTCACAGGAAATCCACTTAATTTCTATAATTGCCGATCGCGATTCACTGGGTCCATCACAGATCAAGTCCAAGCAAAAATCTTGCATTTAAAACGAGGAATGACACAGCTGAGCAAGAAATGGACAAGAAAAGAGGGCTCCCTAGCTCCCTTGAATTCTATCGCTACTCATTAGTCGTTCACTTTCACTGTACAACGCCGATAAAAAAATTAAAATTCACGAAGATGGTTGTTCACATGCTTTGATAACTTTAGGCATTTGTTACCCCACACGGGTTCACTTTCATGTCTTTCTTTATTCCTCACGATTGTATGAAATGACCCGCCGCCTAGCTATTTATTTGTCTGCTTCTGCCCACATTCCTTGTCTATCTTCTTCATTTCATTCAACGTGATTCACGCCCATTCTTGATTCCTAAGATAAGTCCGAGAACAAATCATTGGTTTATCAGCCTTCGTTGGTGAGTCGCTCTCGAGTTCTCAACAAATGGGATTGATTCTCTCTAGGGAAAGCGCTCTTTTATTCAGCATCTTTATTGTCTGCTTCATTACTTATCCTGTTGGAGCTTGATCAAATTAGAGGTATTATCAGTTATTCTTAAAAATTTTTGCATCACTCACATTTAGTGTCGCAACCTTCTCGGGGTAAACCACTAAAGGAAAGCTAATAAATTACTAAGCGTGACACTCAACATAAACTCTCCCAAACTTTATCAATCACAACTTGATATTCAATTCAATCATAATGTTTATTTTATTTTTTGGAGTTGCCACTAATTGGTTATGGGTTGACTAAACACTCAAATAAATATATGGAAGTAATTTTACTACTGCGAATCAAAGATTCGATAAATTCGAGAGCTTGGTTATACAAGATTAATCTAACACCCTTCCAATACATTTTCTCTCAATTTTGAAAGTGTTTTGTACATAGTCTATATCCATTTTTATCCTATGCCACTAATATGAAAGAGATGGTCATGTGAATGTACAATTAATATTAAAACATTCAATAATCAAACAGTAAATGAATAATCGAATAGAATAAAGAATTTGGAAGGCACAAGTAAGCCGAATCAGAGATGAATAAGCTTGACAGATAATTTCACTACATAAAGTCTAATATGAACAATATATTCAACTACAAACTTAGTACTCACCTAAGTAACACCAATATCGACATACGACACAACAAACGTGACACGTTGACATATCGTTTTTTGAAAAATAAAGAATTCAAATATGTTAGAACATATTGTAGATTAAATGTATATTTTTATTATTCTTTGCAAAATGGCCCTTCTTGTCGTTGATAAATTATTATTTTTATGATTATTTTTATCAAATTAATTTTGTCGTGACCTAAATTTCGGGTGCACCACCTAGAGTTTACGCTAAAGGACTACTAAGTTTTAAACTTAGCTCAGGCTTTCCCAAGTCTATATCAATTCGCAATTTAGGTTCAAATTTTTAACATGCAAATGGATTTTATCTAGAAATCGCCACTAATCGGTTTATGGTAGGTCGATTAGACACCTAAGTAAAATAATGAGAGAATTATTTTACTTCTACGAATCAGAGACTTTGGGTATGGGGACTTGATTACACTAGATTTCTCTAATATCCTTTCGGTACCATTCTTTTTATTTTCAAAAATGTTTTTGAAAGCAACTTGGATCTATTTTAACCTAAATCTCTATCATGCAAAATGGTGATCACACGGATGTTTAGTCACTATTAAACAATCAAAAGATTTCCATTAAAAGAAATAAACACACAAAGCATTTTTTAGGTTTTCTTTTATCTTGAAATCGAAATGTGCATTTAAACTTCATGATCTAATTTTACTAACAAACAAATTCTAATTAAATGAACCTATTATGCAAACTAATTAACATGCATCTAATATTTTTGTATTTTTTTTTATTGAAATTCGGAATTAATAAAAACCCTAATTAAAATATCTTAAAATGAATAATTTTTTAATTTATTTTAGGGATTAGTTTGACTTAAACCCTATCCTATCTTAGAAAACTATTTTTTTAAAGAAAAATGAGATTATCAAAATGTGCAAACATTATTTAAGAGTCTTATCTAAAAATTTCAATCCTACTATATTCCAAAAAATTATCTAAATGTGCAATCCTAATTTACTAAACCAACAACTCCGATGCAAAATTTAATTTTTGATTTTTTTAAAAATATTTTTAGTGTTTTTCAAGACAAGCAATTATCAATGAACATTATATCTAAACTAATCAAGATATTCATCAAATAAATGATTAAAATAATCAAAAAAATAATATGTTATCTCACATATTAAATTAACGATTATTTTAACCCTAAATATCACAACATATAAGAAAATTCAAAATAATTAAAAATTTGATTTAAAGTCTTACGGATCAAATTAATAATTAAAATAATTTAATAAGTTAAGATACTATTAAAATGTCTTAAAATTAATATAATTAAAAAATGATCGACATCTTACGAATCAAATTAGAAATTATAGAGATTTTTAGGACAACAGAACTCTATGGATAATGTCTAAAATGTATGAATAATTAACATTGACATCCACCGAGTAATAATAATGAAACTTGACTTTTTTAACAGAAAATAAAAAAAAAAGAAAAAGAAAAACTACCTAAGATGGGAGTACAGGAAGGAAAAACGCAGACGAAGGGGGTGTGCGCGGCGCTCGTGCGGCTTCGGGCGAAGGCAGACCGGCGGGCGTCGGGCGAACCGGCAGGCGGCGACGGTGACGGCGCGGGCTGCCGCAGAACGTCGGTGCGGCGTCGGTGCGGCGTCGGGTGGTCGCCGAAGACAGAAGTGGAGGCTGGCCGTGGGCGTCGGATTGCGGGCGAGCTGCTGGCTCAATCGTCGGGCAGAGGCGCAGGCGGGGGCGGCGTTCGAGCGGCGCTGCAAGTGGAGACGAGCAGGTCGCTGCTCGCGGCGTCGAGCGGAGCGGAGGTGGCGCGGGTCGTCAAGCGCTGCCGGTGGAGGCGGAGCAGGGATGTCGGCGTCGGGGCTTCTGGCGTCCGGCGCTGCTGGGCACGGACCAAGCACCGGCTGCTGGTGGCGACGAGCGACGCTTCAACGGCGTCGGGCGGAGCAAAGGCGAGACGGAGTGACGTCTGGAGGAGATGTCGCAGGCTGCTGGCCTCGGTTTGTTGTAGTCGTCGCTGGTGGTGCTCAGGCTGCTGCAGGCTGCTGATTTGCAAGGAGGGGGTCGTCGGGTGCTGGCTCGGGTTGCTGCTGCAGCGACGGTGGCACGGGCTCGCGGCTGAGGCGGTGGAGCAACGAGCGGTGCAAGGACGGGAGGTGGAGGCGCGTCGGAGGCCTGGATACGAACGCCGCGGCGGGGCTGGCGCAGGTGCTTGTGATGGAGACCGGCAGCGGGCGGCGCAGGGCAACGGCGGCGTCGCTGGCGGCTCGGGCAGCAGCGCGATGGTGGCGCGGCGATGGCACGGCGAAGCTGCACAGGGGGTCAGCCGAGGAAGAGGAACAGTGACGTTTGGTTTTCCTTTTTTTTTTCTCTTTTTTCTCTCACCTCTGCTGGCTTTTTCTTCTCCGCAAGTGGTCAGAGAAAAGCAAGGAAATGACTCCACGCCTTTTTCCGACTTTGTACAGAGGAGAGGGAGGCTCTTCTTTTCTCTTCTTCTTTTCACTTTTTCTCTCCTACACGAATTTTCTAGCATTGCACGAATCTTTCGAATTTTTTTTTGGTCTTGCACGAATTCTTTCTTTCCAAATTTGATTTCAAATCAACAAGCCACTGATCAAATTGACGACCTCAAATCTTTATCAACTTCATTGGCTCTTTGGAGAAGCAAAATTGCATCAGCGGAAGTCATTGCATCAGCTGGGAAAGGCTAGAAGGACTTTTACTGCTCTAGCAAGAGAAGAAAAACTTCCTCATGAGCTTTCAAAATTCGAGTTTGCTATATATATAATCACGGATGCAACTAACTTCAAGACAAAAGTAATCTTGAATTACATATGTTCACAAAGCTCTCCCAAAATGAATTGATTACATAAGATGAATTACAATAAGGTATTATTAGACAGAAATCTCCCGACTTGAATACTCCTTATTCGCTGAAAACATCCTCGAGACGGTGGAGCCGACTAGATAGGGTAACGAGCCAAGAACCGGTCGAACATGGCAAGTGTTTCCTTGTGCTTGTACTCTGGAGCTGTGTGACCAGCGCCCTGTTTCACATAAACCATGAAGTAATTTCAGTTTCGTTTCTTTCCATGTCTCATGAACTATGAAAGAGCGAAACGAAACTCGATTTGCTTCTCTCACCTTCACGGTCACGTAGGTCAGACGGAAGTGATCGTTCATGAACTTCACTTGGTACCTGGAAAACAATCATGGATTGCATAAAATTATGATGGGCATTTGGCTCGGTTCAACTTCAACCGCAGTTCGCATTATGGCAACTTACCCTGCAATTTGTCCATCGACATACCACGCCCTCCATTCGTCGAAGACGGGCACTCCCAAGGATTTTATCCAGCTCAGGGTTCCAATCCATGGAACTGAGATGTCGTGGTCGCCACTGTGAGGTACAACATACACTGAGTATGAGCATGGAGTTTGATTATGAGCCCTATCTATCAAAGGTGCAACCAATTTGTTAATTATGGCTTTTTTATTCAGGACACCTTTACTCGATACAGGTTACTTCTTCATGTTTACTGAAATTTAATGGAATTCAGATCAAGAAAAGTGCAGGGAGTTTTCTGAATCATTTGTCTCTGGTAACCCATGAACAACCAAGGAGTGGATTTAAGTGAGCAAAACAATTCAGGCAACAGAATTATGTCTAAAGCTTCATATATTCACTATAATCACAGGGTTGACATTTTCATTTCTTGCATCAAAGTGTGTTGGGCAGTAAGCTAACTGTACCGTTTGATGTGAAAATTTAGGTTACCTATATATGAGAGCACGGAGACCGGTCTCAGAGAGATTTTTGTGATAGGCAAGGGAACTGGTGAGATCCTCGGTGTAGGTCGAGAAGTTTTTCGGGCATCTTTTCCATCCATCTGTAGGGACACTTTCCTGATTGGAAGTACTCCATAATGTTAATGAACCTATCCAGGAAGTCACTGTAAATTACTCTTGTTTGCAATTCATTGACATACCGGTCTGACATACAGAGCCTTTTGCACTCTTTCATCATTCAACCACTTGTAGGCCATCACATATGTAAAGCCCTGCATAAACCGTCAAACAAGCTCAACAAAATCAGATTGAGAAGAGGGAAAAAGGATGAGGACAAGGAAGAGGAGGAAGCGGAGAAGTCTGTCTACTCTGCACGGCAATTCGGGAAGTCTGTCGTTGGAGAGGATATGATCTATAGTTTCTGCTTCTTGAACTCTCAAATCCCATTCCAGCTCCCTCCGCCTCTTAGATGAGAAGGCACATTGCGGTTCCAAGATTTGGCAAAGATTGATTTGTAATAGGCACTGCATAAATGACACAATCGATTGGATCAGTACTGGCATCCCGGCACAATGGCATTAAGGCACAGAAAGGAAAAGCCAATGTGGCTAGTATGCTCGCTTGGGATGAGCTGGACCTCTTTGATCAATTGTAGTGTTGCTACACAGGCAGTATTGTTTGCATCCACGTCGACGTAATTGCCTCCACAATATTCTTCAGCATCCTGAGAGAAATCAGAATTGATAAGTTCAATGTATATGGTAAATGGGGAAATTTTGACACGTGAGGTAAAAAATGAAGTGACATAAACTAGAAAAGGTTACTGATGATATAATGTGAAGCATCTCTTAAAATTTTTTATGCCAGACTATAAGATTTGAGTTTCTTTTGGATATGATTTCCTTCTGGTTATCTTGAGCTCAACATTATTCCAGAAAATCATAAAGCAGAAAGACAACCCTTAAGCAAAAACTGTCCTGTTTTAAGCAGAACTGCACCTATGTACATTGCACTAGGAAGACATGCTGCGCTTTTCGTGTGCAGAAAGACAACCCTTAAGTAAAAATTGTCCCGTTTTAAGCAGAATCGCACCTAAATACATTGCAGTAGGAAGACATACTTCGCTTTTCATGTCTTTCCAATCAACAATGCATTCATGCAATTATTCTGTGAAATCACTTTCCAACATGAGAAAAGGAGAAGCATACAAAAGAGCATAGGGAAAATTTTACCTCAAAATATTCATCTGATATAAGGTTCACACGATGAACATAAGGAATCCTTGAATTTGTATCAATGAAGTCATCGGTCACTGGGTTCCCGAGCAAATACCCCTATTCAGAAGTTGAATCAAGAGAAATAGCTTGTTAGGTTTCACTGTGTGTGTAGATATGTCCAACTAACTCGACAAGCTAAATAAATTTGGTCAAGGCTAAGCCAAGAAGAAGGAAACATACTTGGAGTTCCATCTTAGGCGTTACTCCTGCCTCTATGCCTGCAATCCCACAAAATCAGCTTAAAATTTCCACGGTGAAAGTCGGTAAGATCAGCATAAAAAGTAGAGGCGACATGAACTGTGTGAACAGAAGCTACCTTTCAGTATATTTGTCACCACGATAGGAAGAGTTATGCCTGAGTATGAGTCACCGCCAATGTAGAGTTCATTTCCTAGGAAATTTGGGTGAGCAAGGAGCCACTGAAACATAAAGCAACCTCAAGTTTTATCGTCAATGATATGATCAGAGGTTAAATTTAAGCAAAAGTAGCCCAATCTTGAGCACCAGCAGATAGTGTCAGTCGACATCTTCTAGTACCTTCCTCAGGAAAGTGTAATACTGGTACGCCGATTTTATGTCAGAGGTGTATTTACCCTCTTCGGTCGTCGCATATGAGAATCCAGCTCCCACGGGCGCATCAATGAATATTATGCTGGCAGCCTAAAGTCAATTTAAGATTTACAAGATGAAATAAGAGTCGAGGCAATCCCAGAATTTAATGAGAACTTTCACGAGGAAAGGAGAGGAAATTTTCGTACTTGGGTCCATGAATATTTGTTGATTAGAAGAGAGGGCAAGCTGCCATTGTAAGCTCCATAATCAAAAGTCAAAGGACCTGCACAGAAGTTTCAAATTCATGATGGTTGAAACGATTTCCTCAGCATGATTCTCTCCATTTGGCTCGTTTTTCTTATTTTCCAGCAATCTGTACTTTTCGGGGCTCATTCCTAATGCAAGAGGCCGCAGAACAAGAAGAATCGGCGCATGCATCGGGAGTACACTCTCTCCTCTCAGATTCCCACTTCAACAGATGATTTTATATCCATTGGCTAACATAACACGCGAGGAGGATTTATCGCCGGAGCATGAACAAAATTTTTCTTGAGGTAAGATCCTTATTAGGCTATAATCCAGAACTGAGTGATCTGGTTTTCCAGTAGCACAATGATTTTCATTTACCTTGACCTTAATTTCAAGATGTAAGATCAAGTACACTACGACATGTAGAAGAACCAATTTATACGGTCCACATGAGGCTGGGCATGTGGATTCTTATATTTTTTTTTTGGTCGGAAAATGAAATACTTCATTAATCTAACGAAATATGCAAGGGCCCAAAGATGGGGCTTGCTGGGGTGAAAAAAACCCAGTTCAAGGGTAATGAGCAATATTCCGCTGCTAAATTGGCCTTCGGAAGCAATGGGCCACTCGGGCAGTAACTTATGCACTTCATGATGACAGGGTGTACATCATGTGGATTCTTATATTGCTTGAACATTGCTGTTAGAAGTATTTGAATTCCACACAACCCCATTTCTAGTACCAACAAGTCACTGTCACTTAAAGGAACTAAATACGCATCTTTCCGCAATTTCTTTAATCAAATTACACAAAACATAGACACAACCTTGGATCCATGAAAGAAATGCAGATTTCAGCAATAAATTCAATTGCAAAGAGTTAAGATGAGCATGTCCACTGTTTCATTGTCTCGACTAGTACTACTTGGCATGGTGGGAACTCTTTCACCCTCCCTAACACCTCCTCCTCCTCCATTTATAGTCGCATATCACAATGACATTTATGTAGGTCCATGACAGATCCTTATTGATTATGTGCGTGATCTAGCTAAACACATCACATCCTCGACTCAAATTCTGTCCCCACAATCGCAAATAGAATGTAATGCACATTTCACCTGTCTTTCAAATGCTAAAGGTCCAACCATACCAGTACCAACTTTCAGGAAACATAAGGAAAGGAAAAAGGGAACACCAAGAAACACTGACCGATTTCGAAGGCGAGGGCAGAGAAGCCAGAGCAGCCAGGGCCACCAGTCATCCAGAAAACAAGAGGATCATTGGCAGGGTCTCTCTGTGACTCAATGAAGTAGTAGAACAACTGGACATCATCCGTTTCATCCACCCCTATGTACCTGCATTTTCCATCAAAATCCCGCATTCTGAATTTTCCCCAAAAAAGGAGGACAAAGTTCGGCAAAAACCCAACAAACCATGAATGCAAGAACTGACCCGGTTTCTAGCTTGAAGGGGAGTTTCCCGGGAAACCCAGGAAGAGTCTCTATTATGTGCTGAGACGTTGCAGCTCCAGCAAGAAGCAACACCAGCAACACGCTCATCCATTTCTGGCTTCTTGAATGGCACCCCATCGGCTTTCGCTTTGGTCTTTCCCCACTTCCAAATGCTCTGTTTTCTTTCCTTACGTGGTCCAGATTTGTTATATGGTCCAGTGAGCTCGGGGGGAGGGGACTCACTGGTGACTTCGGTCGGTGCAACGTATCGGTGAGTTTGAATATGGGGTTTTAAGTGTCCATGTATGGAGCAAGGAACTTAAAATGTAGCACGTGGATTGGCGGTTTTGGAGGGGGGAAGTTTAGAATGAAAGTTAGGTGCAACCTTTGATCCGGTCTAAGCTCACCTTCAACTGCCGCTGAGGCGGTCTAGGACAGTCTTCCTTGCCTGCTTGTTCAAAGTGTACGACTTGGTTTATGGTATTCTTCGAGTCTGTGACTGACTACCTGGTTCAACAAACCTTCTACGTTCCAGTAACCGTAGCCAGGCAGGTGCGGGCGATCTTGGTGCGGAAGGGTCATTACTCCTAGCAAACTCTAGATTTCAGATTAAGTTGTTTTTGTCGTTATTCTTTCTTTCTCTTTAAGAAATAAGGACACCTATTAAGAAAACAGAATAATTTTTTTTTTTTTTTTGTCGGTCCTACTCTATTCCTATTCTAACTTTCTACTCGACTTTTTTACCCTCCATTTATAAGGTGGAAGTCAAAATTCATTCCTGAAACTATAGTGTCCTCACCCCAACCCCCTAAGAAGGTGGGGATTTGAACCCCTCACATTTCCCTTCCAATTTGATTGATTAGGTTCTTGAATTTTTGTCGTTAGCATGCTTAAACATGTTACGACATTGCGAATCGAAGTACAACTCGTGGCCAATCTTGTTGGGCCCCCCTTTTTTTTTTTTTTTTTTTTTCTGGTGGTCTGGTCAAACTTGTTGGGTTTTAATGCCCAGAAAGGAAACGAGCGGTTCTCCGCAGGATTTGCACGTGGCATTCCTACCAGTCTCTTTCGTGGGTTTGGTACTGTACAGTAGACGGCGGCCCACGGATATATTTTAATCTTAAGACTGCTTGCGGTAGTTATAATCTATTAATTTCTAATATTCGGATCCTATGCCAAACGAGAAGCGGGTGCCCTCCTAATGTTCAACTCATGCAATTAAGTTTATCATAAAGATGATCAGATTTAAACGTGCGTAAACCGTCGACAGACACTGAGAGGAGTATATCATCAGACGTGCTACCAAACCCAAAAAAAAATAATAAAAATAAATAAAAATCATAAGACGTGTTTAAATGTTGCAGCGAGATAATATAAAGTATTGTTAACTTCCCGTACAATTAATTTAATGGCAAGGTGTTTTGGTTTAAGAAATAATAACCAAGTTTATATCTCATAGGAAATTATCCAAAAAGTCTTAAATCTATGATAAGGTGCCAATTCAATTTTTTAAACTTTTCAACTGTACTCTATTTAATTCTAAAATGTTCTCATTTCAAATTTAGTATTTCCAATCAATTTTGGTCGAAAAGTGATGATGTGAACATCGTCCCCACTCCAATTCTAAACCTTTTAATCACCTCCCTCTTCAATTTTTTTTTTTTGGAAGGGTGGCCTACGCTAATCCTACTCTAACATCAAGGTGGTCAATTCAATTCTAAACTTTTCAACTATATCAATTTAATTCTAAACATATTGTCAATTTGCCAATTTAGTATTTCCAATCAATTTTGGTCGAAAATTGATGATGTGGACATTGACAATTCAATTCTAAACCTTTTAATCGTGTCAATTTAATCTTAAACATTTTCACGATTTGTCAATTTAGTCATTTCTATTAATTTTGTTCATAAATTGATGAGATGGACATCGGTTGAAATGGTACCGATGTGGGAGATTTTTGCAAATTTTCTAATCTTTCTCTATTTTTTGAGGGGAAGACCTCAAAAAAAACTATGTCCATCATGCCACATTTAGCCTATCTTTTATCTTAAATTTATGCCTATGTGATACATTTACACTACATCAATGAGCATTGTTAAAAATCTGCTTTCATTGACGGAGAAAGGCAAACCGTATTAACATAATAGTGTGTACGTGATTTAAGTAAAAACAAAAATAATGGCATTTAACCTTCCAAGTGGGATGACATCTTTACGTATGCATTCGAGATATTCTTATTAAACGCGCAAGTCGTTCGCAGATTATCATCGCGTTCGCCAGACGAATGTACTATTCCATACAGCTGACTTCTTACATGTAAAACAAGAGACAATCATGTGGGCGAAGGATCACGTGACGAATAAGAAACTAAGGAAAGCGTGATTAAAATGAGTGCAGACCGGCACGGTTGCACCAACCAAGGGGATCACGGCCATGGATCAAAACTTTGAAGCGAAGGTTTAGCTACCCTTTTCAGCAGCCCTATCAGCATGGCGACCGGAACGGCCACGAACGGCGGGACGAAGATAAAGAGCTCCCCTATACCTCGTCACCTACAAAGTCGATGGATGTTGGGTCCACTTGTTTAGGAGTTCTCGAATTGCCTTTGCTCAAGACAAATCACGCCTGCTTAGCGTGGATTATTCCTATTACAACCTCCCTTTGCAACTTACCTTGGCCAACCAGTAAGGTCAAAAGTCTAGTCCGTTATTGCTGACATTGGAATTGGTTTGATCGATATACACAATTGAAATCAGAACGAAAGTAATAACATCGATGGTGTCTGATGTGGATACATTTAGAGATTTTAATCCCGTGTGCTCGTTCGTAAATAAAACTCGTTTAATATGGAAAGTCAAGAGTAGGGAAAGAACCACTAAGGAAATACAATACGATGATGATGTAATTTATTAGTTACACCGTGTGAATTTGTGCAACCCATGTAGTAAATGATAAATGGTCAAATGGCGTCCGAATTTATTAGTTTCAAGGCGACTGCTTTTCTTTTTCAAACTTTTTTTTTTTTTTTGGGGTAACTTGGAAATTTTGGAGGGATGGTTTGGTCGGGAATGTGAGGCAGGAATGGAAAATGACACGAGCGCGATTGAGGATAGACCCGTGCAAAAATGGGTGCGGGGTGGGGGAGAATAGTAGGTGCTTTGGACTTTCGATGTGATGCGGAGGCTTGTCTTTCAATATGATACCATATGTCCAATGGCAAATCAAACACAAACCTACGAGGATTGCGCTTCTGCCCTTCTGGAAATGAACATCAAGACTGGCCCCCCAAGAAGGTTTGGTACGAATATCAGGTCTCTAACCAATCGCGCAAAGGGGGAAAAAGGCAAACGATCGATGGGATTAAACCTTGTTCTCGAGTCTTGGTGAGGATCATGAAGCACCCACGGATCAAGCGTGACCTTTTTAAAGGGTTGATGGAGGTAACGCATGGCATAAACTAAGCCACGTAACTAGTAGCTATCCGATGGTAAAGAGGAAAATAACATGACTAATCCCTAAAATTTTGGCATAATTTATAATATTATAATATTATAAACTTTTAATTTGTTCAATGTGATCCTTAAACATTGTTAAATGTATAGCCTAGTTTATAAACTTCTAAGGGTGCATGACAAAATTTCTAACGTAAATTGATTTCTGCTAGAAATTGATTTATCGGTTTATTTCAAAACCGAGAAGTTAAAAAATTTAAACTTCGATTTCTTTTCAAATCATTTCGGAATAGAAATCTATTCCAAAAATAGAAAAATCAAATGTGTCGTTACCAAACTGATTTTGTTCCAAACACGTGTTAGAGGAACAAAAAAATAGAAAAATAAAAGTAGAAATTTTATCATACGCGCTTCCTCGACTTTCCATGACAAAGTTGAATCTATCATTTGGTACCATTCAGAAGTTTTCATAGCTACATTATTGCCTAGATTTTATATTATCTTTTAATTTCACTCCATTTCCTAAATTAACAACAGATATCCTATCTTTTATTATCTTTTTACCTTTTTGGTCTTTATAATCTAATTATAGTTCTATTTCAATATATTTATTTTATGGTTTCTATAACAGTAAAAGTATAACATTAAATAGAGTTATATCAGATTCATATTCCTTTTATATTAAAAATAAATGTTTTCATAATAATATTTAATGCTGATATTAATTTATCTATGCATTTCTTGTCAACTAGTAGGAGTATCGACTCGGTACAACTCTAAATGAGATTCTATTTTTATTTTCATAGAGATGATAAGCCGAAATATACTTAAATGGTGAGGACAAGTCAGATGACCATCTGCACGCTTGATTGACATCCTCAACATCTAAAATATGCTATGGCAATATTGCGACCTGGAAAATTTTGCAACTGTTCCCTGCAAATTGATTTAACAAGGATAATAATCTCTTTTCCAAAGGCTTGGTTTGATTCTGGCTAAAGGAAAGCACAACTTGGATCGAGAACACCTCTCATGTTGATCAATTCGATGAGGACTAGAAGGAGAAAAAACTGAAAACTAACTCACGCTTCGGCAAACTAACAGTTTGGAATGTTATACCGTACCATGTGCTGCTCAGCATATTAGGCGATTACTGTACTTCATCTATAGTGTTTACACCATCATCTTGATGATGATGCATCTAGTATGAAATCTAAGAAAATTTAGACCAGTCATATTAATACTTGTGGTGAGTTACATAGTCCTTGTGGAAGTGAAGAATTTCAACCGTTTTCAGCCCATAACAACATGGTAACAGACTTGTTATTAAAGGTTTCCTGTTGTTAGCAAGACCTTTTACTAGAAAGCAGTAGACCAATTGCAACCTGTGTTATGAAATATGGTACTTGTAGAAATGTTTGCGAAGCTATCTGTTGGAAAACTCATCATCACTGCTTGAGATTTTTGTCTTGTCAGTGGTTTTCGCAACGAAAGTGTGTGTTTGTGCAACAAAAGCAGAGAAAGAGCCATTTTGGTTTCACTAAGGAGTACAGAACTGTTCTCAGGACAGTGTGAAACCCAGCCAAGGAGCTGTCAAAGCTAGGTAATAACTTTATGAGACACAGCAGTGGCTGCACAAGGCGCTGCTTCTAGGCTCAAATCCAATATGTATGGAAAGACTTAGCAATTAGAAGTTTCCAACATTTAACAGTCATTTAGCTTTCTGAAATGACCTTTCAGTTTGTATTTCTTTTGTTTATAACAAGCTTGCCGCCAGCAGAGTATGCTCAGAATAAGACTTTTGATGAATGAAAAAACACATTTCATGCACCATATTATGGGATGAATACATTTACATTATAACTTCCAAGTTTATTGGATATAGCAGTGACAAACGACACAATATACGTGCTATAAGTATAAGATACATGGTCAAGAGCACTTGAACATACCACTGAAAATCTCAAGTGACAACTAGATAGGGTAATAATGAACCCATCTCATAAACATTTCGTAGCATTCTCTTCAGTAATATTCAGGAGCTGTGTATCCAGCACCCTATAAAGGACACAAAACTACGTTGCTTGAATTACTTCCATACGTTTTGTGAGGGAAGTAAGCACAGGGTTAAGAGAGCAAAACATAAAAATATAAAAAACAAAGAAAAGTTGTATACCTTCACTGTTGCAAAAGTTAATCGATATCCGTGCTGTGAGTACTTTGTGTATCTGTAGTTCGATGATTTAGGAATTTTGGTGCCAAATATGTGAAAAGTGAGCAAATCAACTTCATCTGAAGTGATAACTAAGTACCCTGCAACTGACCATCCACAAACCACGGTCCCCAATTGTACAACTGTCAAATTCAGAGATTTCATCCATTCAACTGTACCCACAAATGGAACAACTAGGTTGCGATCACCACTCCATGAGAGGAAAAAAGAATAATGATAAGATCAGTAAGAAGCTGGGGATGCCTTCGTGTCAAGAACAAAGTTCATTGAAGACATCGTAACAAATAATTTTTGCTTCATATCACTCGATACTGGAGTTCTAGTGGCATAATGTTAACTCGAATTGGGTGACTTGACAGTCAGAAAATCGATGACCAGCAAGTTTCATATGATTTTCCTCGATCAGACTAAATATAATTAAGATTCAAAGAGGCTGAAATTTGATTACCTCTCCACCAAGACTTCTAAACCCAGCTTGCTGAGGTATCCGTGAACTTCAACAACGCTTGGAAAAGCCTTTCGTGTATGCTAAGCTATAGTTGCACCTCATCCAAGTCATTACTGTCCCCTATGTTCAGTATTGTCTATCTTTAATTTCTGAAGTATCAATCAGTAATCACTGACCTGATTATATTAACTTACCTCCTCGGACATGTAAAGCTTTCTGGACTGTAAGGTCATTTGACCACAGGTGGGACAAGGCATAGACAAAACTCTGTGAAAAGGAAGCGAATCAAGATCATAGAGGACTCATAAGCAGAAAGAAAAAGCATTTTCCATTAATATGCTGAATTACTGATTTATGTAATGGCAAGTTTACCCGGCACCTATATTCAGGAATCCTGTGGGGTGAAAGAATGAAGTCTGTCAGGTTCTCTCATGCAGATCGTCAACTGACTTCCTGGTTTGTTTTAGGAGAGACATAGTTACAGTTTGGCTCCAAAATATTTTTGGTGGAGAGATCTTCAATGCACTGCAATTTGAGAATATTACTTTAACTCATGCCCCGGATAAAACTTTAGAAAGTCTCCATATGTTGGTTCTCCATTCTACTTACGCTTTTAATTGCTCCAAGAGCAGTCCAACACTCTGTGTTTGATGAATCCACATCGACGTAGCTTCATTGCAACTTGTTTTCGCAGCCTGAAATGTATAAAACCATCATAACTTAGATAGAATAAAGAATGAACTTCATCATGGATGAGGGTGACGTGGAATGAAGGTATAAATCTGAAAAGGGAAAACATCCAGTTAAGATCATGTAACTATTGGAGAAAAAGAAAGGTAACTTGAAAGAGATGATTACATCACCTCATAGAGTTCGTCAGAAAAAGTGACAGCCTGTGAGCAAATGTAATCTTTGAGTTTTCATCAATCAATGAATCTGTTCTTGGACTGCCAACTAAATACCCCTGAGAGTCTCCATCAATTAGCAGCTTAAAACGTATAAACCCACTAACATAATGAAGGCATATTATCACTGGCATAACGTGGCGAGATGATATAACTTGAGATTCAGGCGTGGCTTGAGCCCATTTTTGTTACCTAAAATTTCACAGACAAAAGCCAACTAGATTAAAGACTGAATTTTGAGTGAGGAAAATTCATTTCAGGTGAAGAATTTCAGTACCATCCACTACATGTTTGGTGACAAGCGGAAAAATCATGACAGAGTAAGAATCACCGCCGATAAGTAGTTGAATGGAGAGATACTGCGGGTGCTCTTCATCCACTTCATATATCCGAAACGATGGTTGTGTCAAGCAAGTAAACAATTAAAGCAGTATTTGGCCCAAAAGAAGCAAATCTAAAGCACTTGATTACGAACCTTTCTGAGAAACCTATATGCTTGCTCCTCTTGCTCACTGAACTTAGAGTCTGAACAATAGCAACCTTCAGCAGTCGTCGCATAAGAAAAACCAGAGCCAACTGGTCGGTCTAAAAATATGATGCTAGCTGTCTGAAGACCAAGAATACTAGATATTTCACATTGTTCACGAAGATGGAAAGCAAAGAACAAATGAAAAGTTCAGCAAATGATGAGACCTTTGTCCATGCGTACTCATATGGTCACAATTGCGGGAATCCTCCCAAATAATTGTCAACATCAAACTCCAATGGACCTGCATTAGCAAATAATCTAATCTAGGGTATTTCCAGTGAGTAGGAAGTGTACAAATAGCCCAACATCAAAGGAAACTAGCTCCATACGTTACTCATTTCCTGTAAAACAGAGGACTCTGAAAGCTCAATGCAGAGGTGTTCATTTTTTCACTCCTCTCATATAACTTCTTGCAACATGCGACAAATAATGCATTCTTGACGTACCTATCTCATAGATGAGTCCAATCAGGGAAGAGCAGCCAGGGCTTCTGATGTAAGCCCAGGTTAGGCTTTCTCAAACAGTAGGATCGAGAGAGTGACTCGCACACGGGAAACAGGACGAACAGGAATAAGAAAAGATAGAAACTCCGTTGGATGCTCTTCTAGGCCTCCAAGGAAGTTGAGGGGGCACCGATTCTATCTTTTCCTTTGGGAAGAAAATATTTTTGAATCTTGCCCTCCATCTTTCTCCACAAAGTGACTGGTGCTTTGCCAACGGCTAGGCGAGTTTGTTTTTCACCTCTCCACCAAGCAATCACCTTGCCTCGGAATCGCATAGCAATGATCCCAACTCGACGATTCTCCGGAACATTTCGATGCTCAAACACCTCATTCACAAGTGTTAGCCAATCAACAATTTCATCAGGAGACTCATTACCTGTAAATTTTGGAACATCTTGCTTGACTTCCTTTTCCCAATCTGGCTCACGAATATGTTGTAAACGATGTCGAACATGCCTCCGATCGTGAATAGATTGAACACTCTCCGAAGAGGAAGAGTCACCATGGGAATCTTCAGTCCTGGAACGGGGTGGAGAATTATTTGTTTCAGCCCTCAAACGTTGAACTTCTTGCGTCAATTCGTCAATTTGTTGTTGCATATTCTCAGCGAGTGTGTTCAATTCATCGAGGGGAAGGGTTCTACCGCCACGACGTCAAGCTTGTCTTGGAGGCATTGTCCTCTCCTCCAAAGCTCTGATACCAAATGATGTAAGCCCAGGTTAGGCTTTCTCAAACAGTAGGATCGGGAGAGTGACTCGCACACGGGAAACAGGACGAACATGAATAAGAAAAGATAGAAACTCCGTTGGATGCTCTTCTAGGCCTCCAAGGAAGTTGAGGGGGCACCGATTCTTCTAGATCGACGACTGCAACTCTTCAAGGATGCAGATTTCGAAAGCTCCGACTCTTCAAGGACGGAGTGAAAACTCTTCTAGGTTTTCAAGTATGAACTCTACAAGGTTCACGATACTTGCTTCAAAGCAAAGTTTTTCATTTATCAAACGTCGTCTGTCTTCTACAAGAAATTGGATGGCTTATATTGTTAACGAAATAAAAACAAAGCAATAAAAACAAAGCGTTGAAACTAGAAAAATAGTAAATAGCAATAAAAGCGTCTTCACGGCTCCCAAGGTGTCTTTCAAACTTCCGGGATGGATTCAAGTTATCGATTCGGCTCCTCGGTTTCGTCGAGCTTGAATGCAAGCCAATCTTATAAAAGCGTCTTCACGGCTCCCAAGGTGTCTTTCAAACTTCCGGGATGGATTCAAGTTATCGATTCGGCTTCTCGGTTTCGTCGAGCTTGAATGCGAGCCGATCTTCTTGGTCGAGAGAGCTGGTAATTAATGCGGGCTGCATCAGCTTCCCAGTGAGCCACAAGAAAATAGGATCCTCGTGAAAATGAAGTAATAGAAAATTTCTGAACTATCAAACGTTATGTACCTGATGATCATAACGACATAAAACCTTACACGTCATACAAATCAACTAGAACATCAAGAAATGCAATGAGCCTGCACAAGTCCTATATTCAGAAGTGAGCAAGAAACACTAAGGAAGCATAAAGATTCCAAGAATGTACCCATTTTCGAGCTTGAAGGGAGCTCTCCATCATACTCAGGAAGATACTTCACAGTGGAACCAGAAAGGACCGAACTTGCCGAGGACAGCAGGATCAAAAGCAAATGCGAGAACACCCACGATAATGATTTCCTAGGAAGAAATGATTTTGACTGAAGAAAGTTTTTTGCCATGTTTGGTATCATTCAGCTTGAAGACTCTTTGACTTTTTGGGTTATCAGAATGCTGGAACTTCCCCATGATCATATATTTAGCATTACTCAAAACATTGTCAGACAGCTTTCCGTATCTCCAGTTCTCATGCATCGTCATTATAGTATACAGGTAAAATATGAGACGCGTCATGAATGGCGCATGAGGATTTAAACAAAAAAAAAAAAAGAATCTATACCTTTGATATACTTATCACATTAAATAAATTTAACAAATAATAAAATGAAAATCCTAATATTGACATCTTTAATATATCCTGTCAGGATAACATTTGAGTTTTTCTTTTCTTTTTTTGCTTTTTATGGATATTTATACTATGAATTCACATGCGTTAACTTGTCCAAATCATTAATATCAATGAAATCAATAAATGAATTTTACGCTATGTAAGTCTACTAAATGAGAACAATGAAGATTAGAAAATGGTTTTGTGGTTTTACATGTGAGACAAATATTTGAACCCAAGAAATCAATATATCATTCATCGTACTAACATAGCAGTAATGATGCTATTATGTTCAACGAACTGAATTATAGTTCGTTTTTCCAAGTAAATGAATTGGGGATGCAAAATTGATTTCTGAACAATGAACTTCAAGGTTAAGTATTTAATTTGCTTTTGGAGTTCACAAACAAAGAAAAGAAGAGAATCCGCCTTTTGACGTTAGACTGAATACTTGGTACAGTCACGGATCTGGATGGTTATAAATTGCTAGCAATTTGTGGCCTTCTTGGTTTGTGGTTTTCATGTCAGTTCGGACCAAATGCAGAAAATATGCCAATGACCCAATTTACAGACCAAGGAGCATGCCTCTCTTGGTTCTGTTGAGGAACACTAAGGCATCATAATTAAGAACTTCCAACACTAATAATGTATCCAACAGTAGCTTTAATCCGATAGTAGTGTACCAAATCAATTAGTTATTAGTGTCCAAGCAATAAAACCACCAATTGCTCGGCGAATAAAACATTGTATATGACTATTGCATTGGCATCGTGCATTTTGCAACCGGATGTCCCTGGATATTATACACAGTGGAAAGATTCGTGGAGCTATCTGTTGGAATCGACTTGTATTCGCTGCTTGAAGCGTTTGTCTGGTTAATGGCCTTCGGTTTTGGCCACCAAAGAGCTTGTCAGTGCACGAAAGCAAGAGAGAGGAGAAAATTTTAGCTCAAAACAAGGGTTTTTAAACTCTTCCATTGACAGTGTTGAACCAAACCCATGGAGCTGTAAAAACTGCAAGTGAAAATTTCGTAAAGCAGTGCTGGGGTGGCTGCAGAAGGCGCTCAATGTTCATTTAGTATGCATGCAGTGAGATTACACGGTGAGAAATTTTTAATGCTAATGATCTTTTCACATTTCGGCCGACTGTCTAGTTTATATTGCTTTTATTTGCGACCATCAGAGCAACTGGATTGCTAACCTGGAAGGAAGCCTGTTTACTCACGACAAAGGGCTTGCCAAAATCGGTTACTCATTAGAACACTCCGAAGGATTATGGTACAAAAATGTACTAGTACTTCAATTCTCTTATTGCAATGGTCAAGACAATACAGATCACCAGCTCTGATGATACAAGGAGAGAGAGGACATTATGATACTGTCCATAATCCTAACTGACTATTAGAGAGGATAATAATGGACCCATCTCATAAACATTTCGTAGCATTCTCTTCTATAATATTCTGGAGCTGTGTGTCCAGCACCCTACAAAGGACGCAAAACCATGCTGCTTCAATTACTCCATTCGCTTGTGAAAGTAGATGATAGACATCAAAACAGCAAAAAAGGAAAAAAGTAAAGCAACCAAAAAATTGCATACCTTGACTGTAGCATAAGTTAATCGATATCCATGTTCTGAGTATTTCTTCGTGTATCTGTAGTTCAGTGATCTAGGACTTCAGCTCCAAACACATTAAAGCAGCAAAGACTACATTGAAAGAGAAAGAGAGGACTCACCCTGCAACTTGACCATCCACAAACCACGGTCGCCAGTCATTTACAACCGTTATATTGAGACGTTTTATCCATTCAACCGTACCCACAAATGGAACAACCATGTCACGATCACCACTGCATCAAAAGGGGTATATAAGGAGGGGAGAAGCTACAGGTACCTCCTTGTCAAACAAAATGTTTGTTAAGCTGTAACCTATGCATTGTGATCAACAATGTTTTCCCTTCCACTTAGTCATGCTGGTATTTGGGACAAAACCGATTTCCTCGGTACAAGATGAAAGTGATAAATGACTATGGTATAGTGGTGCCATGACGCTTAGCAAGCATACCGGACAAAACTGATGAGTAGTTTGAGAACTCAAAGGGGTGCCAGTAATTACCACTCCACCAAGACCTCCAAACCCAGTGTGCTGAGGTTTTTATGAACTTCAACAACGCTCTGAATGTCTTTTGTGTATGCTAAGCTTTTGTTGCACCTCTTCCAGTCCATTACTGTCCCCTGTGTTGATTATAATATAGATGTATAAAAAAATTTGCAAGAAACAAATTGTCACTACCCCTATGAGTAGTCACCCAACCAAATATTTTAACTTACCGGTCTAACATTTAAAGCATTCCGGACCCTTAGATCATTTGACCACGTATAGGACAAAGCGTAGTTAAAGGTCTGCAAAAAGAATCAAAATTATAGCCTAACCGCACTCTTGATTTGTGAACAGAAAGAGAAAGTCATTTGCCATAACATGTAATCAACTGATAAACAATACGACAATCTTACCCGGCACCAATATTCAGGAATTCTTGGGGGCGAAAGAATAAACTCCGTCGTATCCTCTTGTACAGATCGACGACCAATTTCTGGGTTCATTTTAGGGGATGCGAAGACACACTTTGGTTCCAAAATGTCATTGCGGAAAAGATCTTTAACACACTGCAATTCAAGAAAACGATTCAGTCTGATGCCTGATTAACCTTGATAAAGTCTCCAATATTGTAGGTCTTGATTTGTATTACCCTTTTGATTGCCCCAAGAGCAGTCCAGCACTCTGTATTTGATGGATCCACATTAACATAGGTCTCATTACAACTTATTTTTGCTGCCTGGAAAGAATAGATAACAGAATAATTCAATTAAGCTAACAGATGACTTCACTGTCAACATGGGAAACTATAGTCCATACCATGTGGCAAAGAAGGGAAGATACGTAGGAATAAGACATCCTGATAACTGAATTCATAAAAACCAAGCTATGATATGAAGCTTTTGAGAATGCTCATAGAAATTTCGAACCAAAGAGTCACTTCAAGACTGCATCAATGTAGGAGACAAGGAAGGTGACTTAAAGGAGACAGTTAAATCACCTCATAGAGTTCATCAGAGATAAGTGCCATCCTGTGAGCAAATACAATCTTCGAGTTTTCATCGACAACTGAATCTGTTCTTGGACTTCCAATGAGATAACCCTGAAGATCAACATCATATCAGCAGCTTAAGACCTCAATGCCATATTGAAGCTGGATCATGCAAAAGTGAGCACTGGAGCTCCAAAATTAAATTTTACCTTGAGATTCAGGCGTGGCGCCACATCATCCTTGTTAGCTAAAAGTTCATAGAAAGAAGCCAAAAATATTTAGCCTGAATTTTGTATGGACAGGAAAAAGATATTGAGTGAAAGATATACCTTCCACTACATATTGGGTGACAAGGGGAACCATCATGCCAGAGTAAGAATCACCACCAATGAATAGTTGAACCTCGAGATATTGTGGGTGCTCGACCATCCACTGTGCATATAAGCATTGCATTTTATAAGTCAGTTGATGATGAAAGAGTAAATTTAACTCAATTCAAATTAATGTGACAGAATCCTTCACAAGAATGGATATCAAATTTTTTAACCGCTTGGTCAGAAGCATCACATTGTTGCAGATCCTGTATTACTAACCTTTCTGAGAAACTCATATGCTTGCTCTGCTGAACTTGAGTCTGACGAATACCAACCTTCATCTGTCGTTGAATAAGAAAATCCAGTACCAACTGGCGAATCTACAAATATGATGCTAGCTGTCTGAAGAGCAAATAACTAGATTTATGACATCGTTCACAAAAATGCAAAGGAAAATGAATAGCTTGTGTGAGGATTGAGACCTTTGTCCAAGCGTACTCATAAGGTCGCAATTTCGGCAATCCTCCTTTATAATTCTCAATATCAAACTCCATTGGACCTGCACTTACATATAAGGTAATTAAGGCTATTTTCAGAGAGGAAGCCAGTGTAATGCATATCCTATTGTGTATCCAGCATGAGAATGCAATGTCCTTTAACAACCAATTCCATATCTTGCTGATTTTTTTTTGTAATTAGGTCATAAAGAATCCTGTGATAGCTAAAGCATGTTTGACTTGTCTAATTAGTTCTTGGGCATGAAACAAACTATGGGCAGTCACCATCCATAATTTGCATAATTAGTCAATAGATTTTGCTAGAGATCTCATGCAATATTTGCAGATAATGAATGCTCGAGTGCGTCATTACCATGTTAGCAAGATAAATACCACCTAAAAAACAGATTTAGAACAATGTAGCCATGTCTGAGAACAGAACACTGTTAAATTTTAGAAATTCACTTCTTCCACGTAGTCTGGTAAACAGCATAAGTGAAGATCTGACAGCTAGCTAATCCAATGATTACATCCTAGCTAATATTATCGAGGTCCTGCTGCAAAAGAATAATTGAAATGGAGCTAAAACCTGCTTGATGATGTCTATGTGCTACTGAAACTTCTTAAAGACGACACATAGTCTAGTCCATTTAACATTTCAATTGCTACTTCTTCTTTTTTTCCTTTAATTTCACTTTATTTCATGACTAGTCAGATGGTTTGTAAGCAGTTCCACATTTGCTTCAGCAGTCTAAAGCTGTTATGAACCTTCTTGATATCATGTCAGGTTTAATACTGTTGAAGTATCAGGTATGGACATATCATCCCTTCTTATAGACTTGATCATGCACAAAGTAGCCTGCAGGGCATAGCTAGGCCCTTGGATAAAAGGGTGCACCTGGGAAAGTACTCTACATGTAAAAACCTGACTCATAATCAAAATATTTCTTTTTTGAGATAAGGAGGGATTGTGTGACAAGTGAGGCCCAGCATACTGCTTAATTCTCAATCAAGGCTCCTTCACTGAGCTCTAGAGACTAGATACAACAATCACTACTGGCAATCAAAATCCCAAGAATGTATATCCTTATTACTGCTCTGTCATATTCTAAAGTGCAAATAAATTTAAGAACTATTATATTCTATCAACTTATCTACAAAATAATCCCACAAGCAAGGGGAATGACAATTCATTTCTATTCATTTGCTTCAATATCTCTCTTATATTATTTCCTTCCTCCTAGTTTAGATGGTTGACTGTAGCTTCAACCAAAACTGCTTACTTTCTCTGGAAAGTATTAGGGGAAAAACAAATAGATAGATTGTTCTATAATATAATGACCGAGAAAGCAATTCCAAATTAAAAGTATAAAGGCAGGGATCTCACTAGGAAATTGCACTCATCTAAACACAGCTTTATTGTCCATAATTGCATATCCAGGCACGTTCTCTTGAACTATCAAACATCAATACTTAAGCAAACTCAAATTAAGGAAAAAAAGAAAAGAGAATGCCTGAATTACAAATTATGAGTGAATTTTTTTGTAATTTACGAGAATTCAACTTGATCAGTCTACTATTTAATCTTTGGGCAAGGTGAATGGTCTTATTCTGTGAATTGGGACTAATCTTTTTCCAATTCTCAACCGAAGAAAAAAAAATATTAGTACCCCGTGATCCAAGCTCACTTAACTCCAAGTTAAACCACACCTAACATTCTTCATGCTCCTCCTAACTAGGAAGGTCCCACCTAAACGTAGACATCTCTCTAATCACGAAGATAGGAAAAAAGCTTCTCTCTGTGTCACATGCTCAACCCCAACCCAGCAAGAGTTCATGGTGACTCCCTGACAACAAATTCTTCCACGCTCATCTACTTTCGAGTTCAAAACTTAACAGTCGTCCAATTAGGCAAAATGGATCCTTTCTATGAAAAAACCTGGGTGAAAAATGGAAAAGGTAGATATTTTTCTGCAACAGACCGTGTAAACGTCCCGCTCGTAAAGCACACTTGAAATTGCAAGTTCCAAAAGAATTCATTATACACGACACAAGAAAATGCGGCTCCGTCCGAAACCATAAAGGCACTCGTCAAAAAGAAAGCGTTTGTGATAAGGAAAGAGACAGAATATGAAGACGTGCCTATCTCGTAGATGAGTCCATTGAAGGAGGAGCAACCAGGGCCTCCGGTGAGCCACAGGAAAATGGGATCCTCTTCTGGGTTCCCTTGCGATTCTATAAAGTAGTAGAACAGCTCCGAACTGCCCACCGTCACGTACCTGACGATCATGACAGCACGGATCTCCCCAAATTCAAATTCAAGAACGTCATCCGCAAGAACCCACCAAAAGGAAGCGTCGAGAGTTCAAGAATTATACCCGGTTTCGAGCTTGAACGGAAGCTCGCCCCCCTCGTACCCAGGAAGATACTTGACAATGGAACCGGAAAGGGCCGAACTTGCACAGGACAGCAGGATCAGCAGCGACAACGAGAGCACCCTCGAAAATGACTTCGTGGAAAACGATGATTTTGAGTGCACGGCCCTTGCCATGTTCGACATCACTGAGCACAAGGCTGTTTTTACGGTTCTGCGGGCGTCTGAAAAGCTGGAAGTTGAAGTGAGTTTATATAGTGTAGAGAAGGCGGAGAGAAGGGGGAGTTAAGTGGCACTCTTAAGTTCAGACAGAGAGAGGTTTTATTGTCCTTATGGAGAATTGGGTTCTACTTTCCCATATGCTCTTTCTAAACCCCCTATAATTTAATTTATCCAATCAAATACTTCTATTTATATAAATTTTCTAATCAAATCCTTTGAGTTCCGTTCA
Organism: Eucalyptus marginata; assembly: GCA_014182565.1. Taxonomy (NCBI): domain Eukaryota; kingdom Viridiplantae; phylum Streptophyta; class Magnoliopsida; order Myrtales; family Myrtaceae; genus Eucalyptus; species Eucalyptus marginata. The sequence continues at coordinate 19,826,728 of CM024593.1, read as the reverse complement.
AAAAAAAAAATCAAATCCTTTGAGCACCAAATTCGACCAAAAATTAATTGATCTGATCGTTGACAACTAAAAAAAATGACGTGGAATAAAACACAAAAATGCTCAAAGTGGATATGTGTGGAAAAATTTAGACATTTTAGATATGGCTAAAGTGTCACATGACATCTATCTTGATCACAACACAATATCATCCGACGGCAGTGCTAGTTGAATTTTATTGGATTTGGTGTTGGATAAATTCAAAAGATAAAAGGACTCAATGAGAATAATTAAAAGTACATGAAATTAATTAGAAAATGTGCCAACGTAAGGTGGAATTTTTCTTTTTTAGAAGGATCAATAATAGCATATTATAACACACTCTCGTTGAATTGTTGTCTCTTAGTGTGTCATAATTGCATATTATTAGATGACCATCCCCTCATTGCAAGAAAAGCTATATTGTTCCAAATGAAATATATTTAACAAATGATCTAAAGACACTCGTGAAGATGATTCATTTTAGCAAGAGAATGTATTTGGGGAAGAGACCGTGAGGAATTATCATAAATTGAATTAAAATACTAGTTAATGTTTTTCTTCAAAAGAATGTATATATGGGTTTTAAAAGAAATTTTATTATTCTTCTGGTATCTTGCCTAAAGTAAAGATTACCACTTGGAAAGAATGAGTAATGATTAGTATAAAGTATCAAAGAGTAAAAATTGTTGAATCTCAATGCGCATATATATATATAACAAAACTCGTGAACTTTGATTAGTTATGTGATCAGCTCAACTAATTCAAAGCTAAATACATTGATTTCCATAAGTTGAGAATTCTTTGGAATTCCATCGCCAATTCGATATCATTTGTGAAAAGAAATAGTTTGTATTAACAAGATGGTTTTAATAAAATTCTGAACATTTGTAGGGTATACTTAATTTGGTGAGTTATATTAATAAACCAATCTAGAAAACTAGTATACTGATACTGAGTACATTAATAAAGATTTTAAAAAAATATAAGTACATTAGAACCAAGTTACAATCAGGTTCAAGTATATCTTCATCTTCCCCACCTACCCCTGGAGAAGCAGGTAACGGGAGCTTGGCAAGCAACACGTGCATCAATCCCCCGACTATTCCCAAGCACTCAAATGGACGACAACCTTAATCACTTCGTAGGTGTTCCTAACCATTTCTTGGGACGAATTCCAAACCTGCTCTACAATTGTTTATTCAAATTCACCCTTAAAACATTTGCTAAATCACGATTATAAAATGATTCAATGCCGTGTTCAAAGGGGCATTAGCACTAAGCACGAGAGAGCATCCAATTCCTTCTCCTGTAAAGATGTAATTCAATTTATTTTTGGACTTTGCTGTTTACATCACCGGTGAAATGATAAGATACTGAAAAAAAAAAAAAAAGTGGAAAAAAAGAGACTTTAATAATTGGAAGTAATGTCGAATTCAGTCCTTTGTATTGCTTCAAATTGTCTGATTTCGGCCTGTGTCTTCATCCGTCGCACCATGTCGGGTCAGGACCATGTTGGTAGGTTTTCACGTGGTTGATCCACCAGATCCCGCGGGGGACTCATGCCATAACCGGTAGATACAATGGCATGGGATGCATCTTGGGAATCGAAGTTCACCGGTGATCACGTGCTTGGAGAGCTTACTGTTTGGTGAACGTTAAGGATATACTATATACATGAATATAACGATGCATGATTAGAAATCCTGTTTCCAACCCATCGTGAGAGTGAAGCAACAACTGTCAACCGTTTAAATTAAGTCGAAATGAAAATTTTGCATCCTGCTATGTGTTTTTTATACTTTGACTAAGGCAGCTGAGTAAAACAAGGGTTTTTTATCCGTATAAAAAACTATTCCTGCCCATCACGTTTTCAAAACTTCACTTGGGTACTGATCCTTTCATGCTAAGAGAATACAAATGACGATTAAGTGAAGTCTAAGGAATCTTTGGGACGCAGCTGGTGCTTTATCAGAAGAAAAAAGATTGCACTCCTTTAAACAATTGAGTGCATTTTGGTTGGTCTGAGTCGATTAATGAATACACCGGTGGATCGATCTGGTTGTAAATTGCCGGCGATTTGTCGGTTTCTTGATTTGTTGTTTTCATGGTAGTTCGGACAAAATGCTGAAAACATGCCAAGGACCCAATCCTTCAGACCATGTTGCACCAAATGGATTGATTATTGGTTTCAAGCAATTAACCTCCAATTGCTTGACGTATAAACATTGCGTATGACTATTGCATTGGCATACGCTCATGTTGCAACCGGATGTCCCTGGATATCATACTCGGAGGAAAGATTCGTGGAGCTATCTGCTGGAATCAGCTTGAATTCGCTGCTTAAAAAGTTCGGCCTCCTAAGAGCTTGTCAATGCATGAAAGCAGAGAGAGGAGGGAACAATTCTAGCTCAAAACATGGGGGTTCTAAACTCTACAGTGCTTGGGGGTTCTAAACTCTACAGTGCTTCGAACGATTACCTCATTATTGTTATTCATGTGGCATTCTAGGCCACTATGCAATGTATTGTAAAGATATTCCCTTTGATGAGGCCAAATTGGAAGGGAAGGACAAGCTATACAATGGACAATGGCTACGTGCTGAAGTTAGGAAACATAGCCCATTTTGGCAGGCCTTCCATGAGCTGAAAGTCACCCAAGATGACGTTGAAGAAACCATACCTGAAACCCCTCAGCCAGCGACGCTTTTGCTCCCTATTGTACCCCACAACACTAGCCAACAACCAGCACCTATGGTGATTCGCAGAATCTACTGAGCTACTCCTCAACAAACCTACTGAGCTGCTCCTCCCCTACTGACTCTTCACAAGGTGTTGCAATTTATAAGTTGAAATCCCCTGCACTAGAACAGATGGTAGAGATTAAAAATTTGGCAGCAGGCTCATCCTCATCCAAGAAATTAAAGAATTCTCGACTGCACACCAAGACTAGTCCCCTCAAGAAAGCTAAGAGATATAATCCCTATGGGTTGCATCCGATTCTATAATAAGGTCTTGATGAAACTAATCTTCTGGATACTCCGATAATTGAGGCCGAAAGGGCCGATGATTGGGCTATGGTGGCTTGCCCAAATAAGTCACTAAGTGATAAATGAAAATCCTTAGCTGGAACTGTCAGGAACTGTCAAGGACTAGGCAATTCTCTGACAATTCAAGCTCTGAAGGCCTTAGTGGCTCAAGAACGGCCCAATATAGTCTTTTTGATGGAAACAAGGAATTAGGAACCAATCATCAAGAAAATCCAGCGGAGGCTGAATTATCAGAGGAGTTTTGTGGTGAATCCCCAGGGTTTGGCTGGAGGGATGGTACTTTTTTGGGTTGACCATATCTCACTGAGTGTGGATACTCATAATACCCATTTCATTGATGTCATTTGTTCTGAAGAAATGAGTGGAATGCCAATGCGCCTTACCTGCATGCACGCGCCAGCAGTATATCAACAGAGACAACATTTATGGGCAGATTTGCGGCAACTCGCATCTCAAATACTCTACCATGGGTGTGTATAGGCGATTTCAATGAGATTATCTATCATTGGGAGAAAGTGGGCAATAAACTAGCTGAGCCATATAGGTTGCACTCTTTTCGGGAACTCTTACATGACTGTGCATTGATGGATATTGAGAGTAAGGGTTGTGCCTATACTTGGGTGAATAATAGAAATGGTGAGGAAATTGTCAAAGAAAGACTTGATCGAGCTCTGTGCACTATGGAATGGCGATTGAATTATCCAAAAGCTGAAGTTCTAGCTTTACTTGCCTTAGGGTCTGATCATAGTCCGCTACTATTAACTACAACAATAAATTCAGTAAGGAGGAGCAAGACTTTTACCTTCGAATCTTATTGGCTTCAAGATGAAGACTGCCGCAAGGTTGTTCCAGACTCTTGGTCATCATTATTGATCAACAAATCTACGCTCTCCCAAAAGCTTCAAGTTACCACTAAGGCGCTTGCCAAGTGGAGCAAATTAAAGTTCTCTGCAGGTCATCATCAAATTAATCTTTTGAAATAGCAACTTCAGCAATATATTAATCAACCCAATTGCTATTATGACAAGGATTAGGTCACTTGTTTGAAGGATAAAATTAAGCAATTATGGATACAGGAAGAACAATATTGGGCGATGCAATCTCGGATTAACTGGCTGAGATGGGAGGACAAAAACACAAAATTCTTTCATGCAACTACCATACAAAGGTGGAAAAGAAACATAATAAGTATATTACAAGATGAAAATCAGGGGTGTATTTGAGATCCAAATCAATTGAAGAACATGACACTTACTTTCTTTCAAAATCTATATACTTCAGTCGGATATCGTGATTATGGACCTATTTTGACACAATGTCCTCGGGTTGTAACGGCAGAAATGAACACACTACTCACAGCTGAGCTCACGCGGGAGGAAATAAAGCAGGCGACTTTTCAATTAGGAGCCACCAAAGCCCCAGAACCTAATGGTTTGAACAGATTGTTTTATCATAGTCATTGGGACATTATCCAGGAAGATATATTCAAATCAATGCAAGATTTTTTCATTACAGGTGTGCTACCCCCTAATTTTAACAGAATTGTCCTATCTCTGATCCCCAAGATCCCGAACCTCGAGAGGTTAGATCAATTTCAACCTATTAGCTTATGCAATTTTATTTATAAGATCATATCTAAAGTTTTAGCGAATCGCCTGAAACCATGGCTACCTGAGTTGATTTCCAAAAAACAGAGTGCTTTTGTGTCTGGCAGACAAATACAAGATAATATCATGATAGTTCAAGAGGTACTACATTAGCTGAAGATTCGCGACAGGAAGAAAAAATTTCAGGCGATCCTCAAGTTGGATATGCAAAAAGCCTATGATCGGGTCGAGTGGGATTTTTTGGAAGCCTATCTTCGACAAATGGGAATCCAAGGTCAATGGGTGCAGTGGGTAATGCAATGTGTTACCACGGTTTCTCTAAGTGTTAAATTTAATGGCGAACCACTAACATATTTTCATCCAACAAGGGGACTCAGACAGGGCGATCCACTCTCTACCTACTTGTTCATCCTTTTGGCAAATGTGTTATCTATCATTATCCAGCAAGCTGTCGACATGGGAAATCTACGATGAATCAAACTAAATAGGTGGTGTCCTACTTTATTACATCTATTTTTTGCGGATGATGCTATTTTTTTCCTAGATGGAAGAATCCAAGAATGCCAAAATTTAGCAAACATCTTGAATCAGTATTGTTTAGCAACAGGTCAAGAAGTGAATATGAATAAATCAAGAATTTTCCTGAGTAAAGCTTGCCCTCAAAGTCTAAAGATAAACCTGGCTAGAGATCTTAGGGTACCTATGCTAGGCAAGACTGGCAAATATCTAGGCATACCATATGATTGGGGAACTTCTAAAAAAGACATGTTTGCTTGGGTTCTAGGACGAGTTAATGCTAAGTTGGAAGGGTGGAATGAGACATAAGAATTGGGAAAAATTGAAAAGCGAGGGTCAAAGCGCTTTTTTATTTATCTTATATCTAAAGGAGGGAAGGAGGTTCTGCTAAAAACAGTTGTACAAGCACTCCCGCAGTATGCAATGTCAATATTTAAACTTCCTGTATCTATATGCAAGTCCATTAAGCAGAAAATAGCCAGGTTCTAGTGGCAAAACAACAGCAATCGTTCCAGAATCCATTGGAAGAGCTGGGACCTACTAAAAGAGCGAAAGGACAAAGGGGGGCTTGGATTTAGAGACTTACTCACTTTCAATAAAGCCCTTTTGGGTAAACAAGCTTGGCGACTCTTTCAAGATCCATCATCATTGTGGAGCAGAGTGTTTAAAGGCTTATATTTTCACTCTAAAAATTTCTGGAATGCTAACAAAGGACCTAGACCCTCCTGGGGTTGGCAAAGTCTACTATTAGGTAGAGATTCTATATTAAATAAGCTACAATGGTCAATCAGTAACGGCCAACGGATACGAGTCCGAGAGGATAAATGGCTATCTACAGGAATCATAGGCGGGCCGGCACCTGGTGAGGAACCTTAGATAGTAGCCGGCTTCATTATCCCTGAAAGGAACGCTTGGAATGTCTCCCTACTTAGCCAAACATTTGACGATCAAACTGTTGAGGAGATCCTAGCTATTAAGTTATGGCCAGCATCAATAACAGACAAACTCCTATGGACAGGTACGCAAGACGGACTTTATATCGTGAAGAGTGGCTATAATTACATCAAACAGGCAGAATCCAGCAAGGCGAATTCCCGTGCGTCCTCATCCTACCACACGCCAAGCCAGTTATGGAGACAGATATGGAAAACAAAAACGGCCCCAAAACTACGCATCTTCCTCTAGTCTTTATGCCACAACGCGTTATCTACAAAGGATAATCTATTCCGACGATGCATTATCCCTGACCCGGTATGTAAGCTTTGTTCCTCTCACACCCCATAAACAACATAACATATTTTTCTATTTTGCCCATGGACACAGCATATTTGGTGCCATCCCCAAGTATAGATCAACATATTAGCATACAAAACACATCGTATGGATGCATGGTTAGCAGATCTACTCGAACAGAAGATGCACTTACTAGCTTTCAAAAGCATCGCAACACTTTTGTGGCAGATTTGGAAGGTGCGGAATCATTTTGTCTTTCGCCATCAACGCACACACCCAGATCAGCTTGTGGAAACAACTCTCAATCTTGCGCAGATCACTCTAAGAACTCAGCAGCCGGAGTCGAGCACAGGCACCCCATGGCTGAACCCTAATCGATTGTGGATCCCATCGAAATAGGGCATCATTAAAATTAACATTGACGGAGCCTTTCCTATAGCGAATCACATGGGAGCGATCGCGAGTATTAGCCGAGATCACTCGGGCAAACTGCTTGGTGGCTTCACCCGCAGCGTTTCAGCAACCTTTGCACTCGACACAAAGATCCAAGCACTCTTATTCACTCTCAAAGACCTGTTGCAGCAAGGAAAGGCCGAAACACACCTGCTGATGGAAACCGACAGTCTTGTCCTTGTTGAAACCGTCAACCATTGCCGTCTGCCGTCGTGGGAATGCCGTGCTCTGTTCGCCGAGAGTGAAGCTTTACTGCTCTGTTTTCCAAACCTACACATTCAGCACTGTAGATAAGAAGCTAACACAATAGCCGACTGGGCCGCTAAGGCCCATGGTCGAGGAACCCTTTCACCAAACTGGGCCACTTCACCTCCCCAAATACTGTTGGACATGCTTTGTACCGAAGCCCTTATTAAGGGTTGTTCATTTTTCCCTACTTGAATGAAATACTAAGCTCTTTCAACCCCCCCAAAAAAAAAAAAAAAAAAAAAAAAAAACCTACAGTGCTAGATCAAACCCACGAAGCCGTCAAAACTGCAGTGACAATATCATGAAACAGCGCCACGGTGGCTGCACAAGGCACTCGACATTCATATGGCATGTGTGCAATGAGAATGCAGTCACAAATTTCCAATGCTAGCGATCCTTTTAGATTTCGGCCGACTATCTAGCTCATATTGCTTTTATTTGCGACGGTTGGAGTGACTGGATTACTGAAATGAAAGGAAGCTTCTTGACTCATATGACAGCGGGTTTAATAAATGCGCTCCTCATTAGTATACTCAGATGCAGTGTAGTACAAATATATTTACTACTGCTGCTCTTCAACTTTTGTTTTTGCGATGGTCGAAACGATACAAATTACTGGCTCTGATGATACAAGGAGAGAGAGGACATTATGACACTGCCCAAAATCTGGACTGTCAACTAGAGCCGGATAACAATGCACCCATCTCATAGACATTTCGCCGCATTCTCTTCTATAATATTCTAGAGCTGGGTGTCCAGCACACTACAAAGGACGCAAAGCCACGTTGCTGCAATTACTCCATTCGCATGTGAAAGTAAACGATAGGCATCAAAACAGCAAAACGAAAATTAAAAAAGAAAGTAACATAAAAAGTTGCATACCGTGACTGTAGCATAAGTTAATCGATATCCATGTTCTGAGTGTTTCTTCGTGTATCTGCAGTTCAGTGATCTAGGACTTCAGCTCCAAACACGCTAAAGTGGCAAAGACTGCATTGAGAGGGAGAACTCACCCTGCAACTTGACCATCCACAAACCACGGTTGCCAGTCATTTACAGTCGTCAAATTGAGACGTTTTATCCATTCAATTATACCCACAAATGGAACAACCATGTCACAATCACCGCTGCATCAAAGGGGGTATATAAGGAGGTGAGAAGCCACAGGTACCTCCTTGTCAAACAAAATGTTCATCAAGCTGTAACCTATGCATTGTGATTAACAACGTTTTCCCTTCCACTTAGTCATGCTGCTATTTGGGACGAAGGCCGATTTCCTCGGTACAAGATGAAAGTGATAAATGACTACGGAATAGTGGTGCCTTGATGCTTAGCAAGCATACCGGACAAAATTTATCAGTCGATTGGGAACTCAAAAGGGGTGCTAGTAATTACCACTCCACAAAGACCTCTAAACCCAGTGTGCTGAGGTTTTTATGAACTTCAACAACGCTCTGCACGTCTTTTGTGTATGCTAAGCTTTTGTTGGACCTCTTCCACTCCATTACCGTCCTGCGTTCATTATAACAGAGACGTATCAATAATTTGGCAACAATCAAATTGTTACTGCCCTTATGAGTAATCGCCTGACCAATTATTTTAAGTTACCGGTCAAACATTTAAAGCTTTCTGGACCCTAAGATAATGTGACCACATATACGACAAAGCGTAGTTAAAGTTCTGCAAGAAAAATCAAAATTTAGATAAGGCACTCGTGAATTTGTGAACAGAAAGGGTGAGTCGTTTCCCGTAACAGGTAATTAACTAATTAATGAAAACGGCACTCTTACCCAGCACCAATATTCAGGAATTCTTGGTGGCGAAAGAATAAACTCTGTCGGATCCTCTTGTACAGATCGACGACCAAGATCTGGGTTCTCTTTAGGGGATGCGAAGACAAACTTTGGTTCCAAAATGTCATCGCCGTATAGATCTTTAACGCACTTCAATTTGAGAGTATGATTCAGTCTGATGCCTGATTAAAATTTTGAGAAAGTTTCCATATTGAAAGTCCTGATTTTGTCACCCTTTTGATTGCCCCAAGAGCAGTCCAGCACTCTGTATTTGATGGATCCACATTAACATAGGTCTCATTACAACTTGTTTTTGCTGCCTGGAAAGCATAGAGAACAGAACAGATTAGATAAGCTAACGGATGACTTCACTGTCGACAAGGGTAACCAAAGCCCATACCGTGTGGCAAAGAAGGGAACATATTTAGGAAATAGTCATCCTGAAACTGAATTAATAAGAAGCCAAGCTGTGATAGGTAGGTTTTGAGAATGCTCATAGAAATTTTGAACCAAAGAGTTACTTAAAGACTGCATCAATGTAGGAGAAAAAGGAAGGCAACTTCAAGAAGAGGGTTAAATCACCTCATAGAATTCATCAGAGATAAGTGCCATCCAGTGAACAACTATAATCTTAAGAGTTTTCATCAAGGACTGAATCTGTTCTTGGACTTCCAACTAGATAGCCCTGAGAATCAACATCCCATCAGCATCTCAAGACCTCAATACCACATTGAAGCTGGATTACGCAGAATGATCACTGGAACTCTATGGTTAAATTTTACCTTGAGATTCAGGTGTGGCTCGACACCATCCTTGCTAGCTAAAAGTCCACAGACAAAAGCCAAAAACTATTTAGACCGAATCTTGTATCGTCAAAAAGAAAAAGACAGTAATTCAGTTGAAAGATATACTATCCACTACATATTTGGTGACGATGGGAACCACCATGCCAAAGTAAGAATCACCGCCAATGAATAGTTGAACAGCGATATATTGCAGGTGCTCCGCCAACCACTGTGTGTATATGCATTGCATGTTTTAAGTGAGTTGACGATTAAAGAGTAAATTCAACTTAAATCAATTTAATGTGACGGAATCCTTCACAAGAGTGGATAACAAATTTTTTATTCACTTGGTCAGAAGCATCATATTGTTGCGGCTCCTGTATTTCTAACCTTTCTGAGAAACTCATATACTTGCTCTGCTGAACTTGAGTCTGAAGTATACCAACCTTGTTCTGTCGTTGAATAAGAAAAACCAGTACCCACCGGTGAATCTACAAATATGATGCTAGCTGTCTAAAGAGCAGATAACTATATTTATGACATCGTTCACAAAAATGCAAGGGAAAATGAATAGCTTGTGTGAGGTGAGGTTCAATCCCCGATTTTCGATTCTCAGTGCGGTTCCTTGTCCAGTTTTCCCAAGAATCAAAAATCGAATCACATAGTGTAGGTTCGTAAAAATGTGGAACTAGGAACTGGCTCGAGTCTCACCAAAACTTGGAACTGGACCAATGGGAATTGATTCATACTCACCCCTACTCTGTATGGTGATGGTATTGATCCAGTTCTATCTTGGATTCATACTCACCCCTACTCTGTATGGTGATGGTATTGATCCAGTTCTATCTTGGATCCATACTCACCCTTACTCCATATGATATTGGTATTGGGGATCCTGAATCTAAGCGTGCATTGCCTATTGGGCAAGCCATAGCTATTGGAGAATGCATTTACGGTGTGTGCTCATTGCTAATCATAATGTGAGATTTGATGATCGACTGTCGTTTGTTTTGTTTTGGAGAATGCATTTACGGCGTGTGCTCATTGCTAATCATAATGTGAGATTTGATGATCGACTGTCGTTTGTTTTGTTTTGGAGAATGCATTTACGATGTGTGCCTATCGCTTATAATAATGTGAGATTTGGTGATCGGCTGTCATTTGTTCTGTTTTGATACTATGATAAATTTATTTTTGCGGGATGAAAGTATGCTTTTGTCACAATAGTTTGCTACCTTACTGTTTGAAAATTGTTTTGTTTTGAACCTCTCATGTATTATCTTAAGATCTTGAAATATGAATAAAATATTTACTTCGGACAAAAAAATTGACAAAATTTATTGGAATAACTAAGTTGGCAAATCGTCAAAATATTTAGAATTAAATTGGTCAAATTTAAAATTTTAAGATTAAATTGACATAAGTATGATAACTTTAAAAAAAAAAATTGGTAATTTTTCTGATAAAGTAGATAGGCACTCACCTTGCAAATGTTTATTTAAATTAATCCTTAAAATTTGTGAAATTCTCCCTTGAGCTTTTATTTATTTATTTATTTTTTTTTTTTTTTTTTTTTTTTTTTGGTCGGTCTACGCTAATCTTATTCTAACACTCATTCTCCGACTTTTGCCCCGCCTTCCTGCGGGCGTGGGGCTCGAAACCCACTTCGAAATGAAATTGTCCCCACCCCAATCACGAGAAGGTGGGGATTTAACCCCAACTTCCCTTCCAAGATGGAAGGGTGGCCACAGGCGAACCCCCAGTGGTTTATTTATTTGATGACGTGTTCAAAGGGGCGTCACTGAAGGTGATATTAATTTACTCTCAGTGACTTTTTATTGCTTTGAAAGGTTGGCATGGGTTGTGCCTCCATTCAGTCATACCATGCTGGGTAAAGGCCATGTCGGTTCGTACCCTTTCGGGTCAGGACCGTGTTGCGTCTTCATTGGTCTTAACATGGCGGGTGAAGGACCATATTGGTAGATTTTCATGTGGTCCGTCCACCAATTCTTGTGGGGCTCGTGCCATAAACTAAGTAGCGCGGACCACAACACGACACGACACGGACACGCCGACACGCGTCATTTCTCGAAAATAGAAAATTGAAACACATTGAGACAGCGTTATTATTAAATAAATATTTTTAGTTTTAATTAATTTGATTCAAATTCACAAATAAATAAATAAATAACAAGAACTTATAATGAATTTGCACTAATAATATTAATAGATATATTCATAGAAAAATTGAAAGATATATTCATAATTAATGCTTAACCATATTTGAGAACATATTTTTAACTTTAATAAAAATTATGGATAAAACTAATGACTAACAAAAAAATATAATCAACTTTATTTAAATAAATCTATGATCTTTTATAATCATCAAAATTTATCATTATTTAACATTCAATATTTTTATTTTTGAAATCATTTTTTAACTCATTTATTTATTTTTATAACAAAAATAACTTTACTACTCAAAAGTTATTCCCCTCAAAAACCTCTCAAAATTATTTTCCTCTCTTTTTTTTCCCTCTATACGCTCATCCCCAAAAATTATTTGCCCTCCCCCATTTCTCTCTCTCCAATCCCCCACGCCACCCCCAAAATCCGGGCACCCAATCTTTTCTCCAATATTTTCTCCCCACTTTTGGTTTCTTCCCTACTCTCTCTCTCCCCACCCCACGACACCACCTGCTCCCTGCCCCGCCCCATCAATCACCATGTCCCCATCAATCATCCCCAACCCATGCCACCACATGCTCCCTGCCCCGCCTCATCAATCACTCCTCCCCATCAATCATCCCCAACCCACGCCACCACCCGCTCCCTGCCCCGCCCCCATCAATCATCCCCAACCCACGCCCCCACCTGCTCTCCCGCCCCCACCAATCAACCCCCAAGTTGTCTGCTTCTCCCTTCACACGCTCTCATGTTGAGGGAGAAGGGGGTCGCAGAATCAAGGGCGACTATACCTTCGACCCAACTCCGTCTCCGACGTGCAAGAGCCTGACCTCGATCAGTCGCGGATGAAGTAGACGAGGAGTTCCAGAAGATATCCAAGTAGATCAATGAAACTCGAACATCTTTGAAGCCTCGCCGTCGGCCCTCCATCATAGCGTCGCAATCGCAGCCCTGCCCTCTAGATCGCTTGATCTTCCTCTGGCCCTCCCTTGCCGTCGCAACGTTGCCTCTACTCCCCAGTCTCGCCTCCACCCTCCGTCTTCTTCAACGATCCCTTTCCCTCGGACACGCTCCAACGCGCGTGTCAAGAAAAGTTGACCGTGTGTCGAAAAATCCGACACGCGGTCAACGCATGTCTGAGCGTATCGAGGTGTCCAACACGCTCTGACACGTGTCGGACACGACATGGAAGCTCCGGCGACGTGTCCGGGCTTCATAGGCCATAAACGACTGATGGATCCGATGATATGAATCCATCTTGGGAAAGTTCACAGGGGATCGTGCGCTCGGACAATCTTGCTTAGCGTATATATACTCATTTTCAAAGAGTACATGGAAGCTCGGACAATTACAGCCTATTCCCAAAAAGCGCGGTGGTGGGTCTTGCTTTAAATATTCAATTACAGCCTCAAGAAATATGACTTTTCTGATGGTTATCTAGTTAGGGTGAAAAAAAGGACCACCGTAACTCATTGAGAGAAGTAGTCAAGTGATCTAACAGTGAATGACATGGTCCCTCAAGGTTATTTAAAAGTTATTGAAAGTAGCTAATAAAACCTCTAATAGGTGTAAGATAAGAATTAATTAAGCGGACAAGAAAGATGCTGACTAATAGATCGCACTTTCGAGAGGGAATTATATCTCGTTGAGAAAATAACATTAATGACCTATGAACTTTGGTCTAATATGCATTTTATCCCTAAATTTTTAATTTGTTCAAATTGATCCTGAACTTTTGGTAAATGTTCAAAAGAATTAAATTGAACATTTACAAAAAATTGAATGGCCGCTCTAAATAAATTATAATTTAGAAACTATTTGTGTAATTATTCCCATCACATATGTTGAGAAATAGAGAGCGACTCCAGTAAGAGGTGTCACATACACATATGAACCGCGGTGACAATTCCTCTACTAACCAGGGGATGGACAGTTGGAAAAAGCGGCGAAGCCAATATAAACTCTAGAAATCCATAAAAAGCCGCGAAGCACGTTGTGGCTCAAATTGATCGCCCTGTATATGTTTTTTCTGACCAGCGGATGGACCATTTAGAAAGCTGGGAAGCATTATATAACCCGTGAAATCCACACGGAGGAAGGGGGAACCTTACGGAAATCTGCCTATTTCTCTTTTCCTCACCATTTTTCTTTGTTGGACGAGCCAAGGATGTTGCATCTCCTAGTTCCATTGCTGTTCTTGATCTCCAACATTGGGCGATCACAATCAGCCATCGTTGAGAGTCTCCCGGGTTTCCCCGGAGATCTTCCTTTCAAACTGGAAACAGGGTCAGCTCGTATCATATGATTAAGAGCAACTGCATTTTGGCAGATGACTTGATTCGCTATTTCTTTTCTTTATGTTCAAGAGTAATGTGTGGGTGTGTGAGTATCTTCTTTCTAACGTTCGTTGGAATGGGGGTGAAACAAAACTGGTGCAGATACGTCGGGGTAGGAGAGTTGGAGGAAGTACAGCTATTTTACTACTTCATCGAGTCCGAGAGGAGCCCCAAGGACGACCCTTTGTTGCTTTGGCTTACCGGTGGTCCCGGTTGCTCCGCTTTGTCCGGCCTTCTCTTCGAAATAGGTCCGCTCTCTCTTGTTTACTTTACTAATCGCGGTTGTCATCAAAGTCATCTTCTTCTTTTCTTCATTTCTGCGTTAGTACTAAGCTCTCGGTAGCGTTCTTTTTCCTCTCTTTTGGAAGATTATTTGCTTATGCTGTATTATATTATACAAAATGGTTAAGGTGGTCACCCATTGAGCTCCCGCGGATTCAAATGTACCAATGATGTCCTGAGGTTGTAGCTTCTTTTCAGGATATGACGTATACATATACATCGATCTATTTTTTCGAAGGAAAAGAACACGAGATACTTAACCGATACCTAGCGTGATAAAATCCCCAAAAGGAATTATCCATCTTTTCTGGCGTTGTTGTCAAACCTAACGTTCCATGATAGGCATTCCTTTCATGTAGTTTTATGATCTCAAACCTACTCAATGGCCTGTAATTAAACTCCTTAGAGACTTTAGTAAAACATTATGAAATTGACTCCGTTTATTTCACAAAAAAAGAAAAACTTAAAAAATATTTTTCTTAAAATGATCGCTCATATCACTCAAAATAATTAGCCAATAAAAAATATTTTCATTTTTGACAAAAAATTAAAGTCTAAACATTTTTTGATGATAAAAAAAATTGTTCATTCATTATTTTTGTAAATGATATAAATGACCTTTTTCCCAAAAATATTTTTCAAATCCTTTATCTTTCCTATAACAAATGGATTCTAATCACACGAGTCCTTTTTTATAGATAATATTTAGACACTAATCCGATAATTACATAGACTATCACTAGTTGCGCCAAAAGAATAGTTGCGTTCCGAAAAAGGACAAGGGTTGTCACTCACGAAGTGGTCCCATTTCAATCCAGCATATACAAAATGGTTTTATGTCGACCAAAATTGACATTTTTGTCATCTTTGTGTGCGTGTGCGCTAAGTCTCTCCCTGTAATACGGCGGAGGGAAGAACGTCGGTATTAGGAGAAACACTAAAAATGACTAGATAAGAACGTTGCGTGGGTGTTACGTTGGCGCTTCTCAATTTCGCCTTGGCAGAAGACAACAATCAAGCTAAACCCAAAGCCCATCTTTTCTTGACGAAAACTTCCATTCTTTCCATCAGATTTCGCACGACCTGCCGTTTTCAATCCAATCATATGATAATTTAGCGATGCAAATAGGCTTCGTCTTAAGTGATGAATTTGGAATTCAATATCATCACATGAAACAATATGTCAATCAAAGGCAAAATCACACATAATTTTGATCATCCATGATCTTGATGTTTATACATTTTTGCACAGGTCCATTACAATTTGATTATTCAAATTCCAGTGGAAATAGACCAATATTGAAGTTGAATCCCTACTCCTGGACAAAGGTGAAATACCTTTATTTTCAGCTAGGGTTAATATGTTTGACTTATAAAGATCAAAAGCTGTTAGTTTTTTCTTACGACAGATAGCCAACATTATCTTTTTGGATGCGCCTGTGGGTACGGGATTTTCATATGCAACGACATGGACAGCATATGACATTAATGACACGTCCTCTGCAGCACAATCGTATGAATTTTTAAGAAAGGTAACCCATTTGTATTAATACCAACATTATGTCACCTCAAGATAATCAGATGCCCCAAAGGCAATTATCATAGCTAATTACCTGGAACAG
Organism: Eucalyptus marginata; assembly: GCA_014182565.1. Classification (NCBI taxonomy): domain Eukaryota; kingdom Viridiplantae; phylum Streptophyta; class Magnoliopsida; order Myrtales; family Myrtaceae; genus Eucalyptus; species Eucalyptus marginata. Next base: position 19,810,595 of record CM024593.1, on the reverse strand, counting down.
TAGAGTTCCTCAATTCTTTCGTTTTTTGATTTTTTTTTTTATTGATGCAGTGGCTTATGTCTCACCCCAAATTCCTCACAAATTCGTTGTACATCACTGGTGATTCTTATTCCGGTGTTGTTGTCCCCATAATTGTTAAAGAAGTATACGATGGTGTGTAATTGAAGTTTACCCGCATATTATATGTGTCAAGAAGCTACTTTCATTTCATGAAAAAAATGAAAAATAAAAACTCTGTTTGCTTTTCTGTATAGGAAATGAAGCTGGACGCGAGCCGCCAATGAATCTCAAAGTATTTAATAATGTCGTAGATTTGTTTTTATTTAATAAGCTTTCGTGACATTTAATTATATTCCTGTGCTCTTCTCCTATTTCACACCAAGGTTAAAACTCATACGTATGCTACTATTTCCTCAACATTTCAAATTCATATCTATTAACACTACGCCATATATGTTAAGTAAAGCATCATTATTGTGGTCATATGAATAGGGTTATGTGCTTGGCAATCCGTGACTTGTGAAGTAAAGGACATCAGTCAAAGAATTCCCTACGGTCACAAGACGGCTCTCATATCAGATGAACTTTACGAGGTGAATTTACTATATATCTTAACTAGAGTAAGATCTATATACTATAAAAGAATATAATATATTAGTAGTAATAATTACACATGAATCAACATTTTTTTGTGATCTTTCTTTTGTATTCATGTTTTCAAGTCGACTAAAACGAATTGCAATGGAGATTATGTGAATGTCGATCCCACCAACGGAGCTTGTCTAACTGACCTTGAAATGGTGTCAATAGTAAGTGCCATTCTTATACCATTTACCTCTCTCATATTTTTTTCATGGTACGTATGTATGCGATAAATCACCGAGATATGTTTCCTCGTGAAATTTTCTAGTGCCTAGAGAAGATATATTTGGGTCATATATTGGAACCCGAGTGTAGCAACATATCTCCTAACCACACGAGACTAAAATGGAGCAAGAGTATACTTCAAAAGAATATCATTGATGTCATTTCGGTGCCTCAACAATCCGGGCCATGGTGTCGGGTACATCCTAAATTAATTCCCTTAAAATCCATGAACTTAGTACTTAAAAGTAAAGCATTTTTTTATATGTGCAAGGCAATATACAATGAACATATGGATTTTGATTAAAGGCTGACATGATGGTTTCACTTATTTAAATTTCTCTCTCAACAGTCTTATAACTATTTGTACTCTTACATTTGGGCCAATGATAGGAATGTTCACGAAGCCCTTCACATACGAGAGGTATGAAGAAACATTTTTCTTCGCCTGGCAGTCATCGACATTTATATATACTCATGTTGATTATGTGATAATGACGTTCAGGGCACGAAGCCAGAGTGGGATAGATGCAACTACTCTCTATCTTACACTAAGGACGTCCTAAATAGTGTAGTATATCATAGATACCTCTCTAAGACATCGCTCCGTGCCCTTATTTATAGGTACTGTGTTAGTTAAAGGGATAATAACACAAATGGTCTAGAAACTTTAGTCTAATGTGTAATATCATCTCAATATATTTAATGTGGTTCTTTAATTTTGGCACAACGTGCAATTTTATTTTTGAATTTTTAATTTATTCAATATTACTCCTAACCCATCAGTAAATGTTTAATGTAGTCTTTGTGTATGCTTCATTTTCATATAGACTAAGGACTAGATTAAACATTTATCAATAATTTATTAACCACATTGAACATATTAATTGTCTAAGGGACGACAGTGCATATTGGGTTAAAATTTAGGGAAACAAATTTAAATTCTAGAGATGATATTACTTATTGGACCAAATTTCAATGACCATTTATGTTATCTTCCCTTAGCTAAACAAATAAGTTTCTCGTTCTGGTTCCATTCTTTTAAGTCAATTTGCTTTTTTACATAATTCAGCAATTTTTGTTCTTTTATTGGCAAAAATTACTCTTGTTGTAGTGGTGATCATGACTTGGCTATCCCGTACGTGGGCACTTTAGATTGGATAAGATCGCTCAATTTGACTTTACTTGGTCCGTGGGCGCCTTGGTTTGTTGAAGGTCAAGTAGCCGGGTACATCATCTTGATCCGAAATATCACTATACTTTCTTTTATTGAATTTAGTTTACTTGATCATCATTTTCTCACAAATGTTTAGCTTCTACTTCGCTTGATGATGAAAATATTTATTCCATTGTGAACAGTGCACATCTCGATCAAACTATGCACTAGAAATTATTACCGTTGATGAAAGTTACTCATTAAACTCCATAGTTTGTGTTAAAAACCATACTTAGGACCCATTTATATAAAGGAGAGCCAAATCCTTTTTTTTTTTTTTTTTTTATTTATGGTATTTGGACTATGGAAAACTATTTGATTTAAGAATAACATGCTCCATGGATTAAATGCAACAAAAGTGACTTCCCTTTCTAGCAATGTCTAGATCACCACACAAATAAAAGCTAAGTATTTTCCTTTAAAATGATTTCATGAAAAATATTTTCCTTTATCACGAAGTTTTCGGTGAAATAAACACATCCTTAAGCTAAAGATGTGTGTATCAATCGGAATTAGACCTATAAACTTATATTAATTCACTCTTATTGTCTCCCACTGCAATAAAGTACTTCATATTTGGATTACACGTTATTAATGGAAAGAAAAACAATGACAAATTGTTCATTGAATCTATTAGAAATATTTTGCTTTATCCACCAGCAGATATATTATTTTTCTTAGTGATATACTGAGCAATCATAAACAGCCTGTGATCTATGTAGGTTGCTCAAGATCATGAGTTTGGTTGATGACGACATTAAAATTTGGATTGGGCTGTAACTCAATTTTTATTCGCGAAAATTTCTCTTTCGACTCTCACTCGACTCTGCGCACTCTGCACCCTTTCCGGATTCTCCTCTTGCTCTTCTTCCGGATCAGGCTAAGCCTTTGGTTTAGAAACGGGCCTTCCCCAATTCATAGTTTTAAGAGGAACCATATCAATGGGCTTGTTTCTTACTTTTGTTGGGTTTTGTGCAAAATTGATGTCATCAACTTAATTTAATTATACTGTAGAGAATCCAAAATACTCTAAATCGTGTCCGTTTTGTTGCTCAAATGGCTAATTTGGTCAGTTTGAGTAAGAAATAAGCGACTTTGTTACAAATCATCTTATTTGATATTAGAATAGTCCTCGTTTCCAGATTGTTTATCTTATTTTGAGTTAAAAAGCATGTTTGGCTCTTTTTGAGCCATTTTTTTTTTAGTTTGTAAGGCTTCTCCACGAACATTTTGCAATTTCTTGCACCCATCGAATTTCTTGTGTCTATTTCCCACGTACGTGGATTGCGTGTGATTGGGGAGTTTTAAATGTTATATATGTTAACTCTTTTTTTATTTACTTGGACAGATACTCTATTTATATTCGGAGAATAGTAGATACGATTTGACATTTACGACAATCAAGGTAAGGCCAACTCCCTTTCACTGTGTCTTATTTTTTATCCTTTCATATTCATATTCAATTCCAAAAATGATTATCTCAACTTATTATGGTCATTTTTCCTTTTTCTTTTTTTCCATTTTGCCGTGGTGCAGGGAGGGGGGCACACAGCTCCAGAGTATAAACCCAAGGAATGTCTTGCAATGGTGGATAGATGGTTCTCTTATTACCCTCTCTAGCTCATTTCCATTGGCCTCTGGGTTGATACTCGAAGCAACCCACGTTTGTCGCCCAATAATAATGCGTTCGTGTCCTGTTAGATCATCCATCTTTGTGGGAGGTCAATAAATATCATTGCAGTTGGAAAGCTATTTCCATCTGGAAAGGTGTTTTAGTGAAAGAATTACATTCACGGGGTTTTAATTCATGCATCCTCGATGGAAGAAACTTATTGACTCGTTAGTTTCGGGATATTAAGCAAAGTTTTAAAAAATACTATCTTAAAGTTAAGAAATTGTCAAAAAATTCTTATATGAATTTACTTATTAACATTTGCTTTTTCCCAAAGTTTTTGGTACTTTGGGTTAATAAAAAAGTTAAAATGATTGCATTCATTACGTAAAAAGCAAAAAGTAAAAGTCAATGTAGACACATCCGATGATTTAAGCATCACTTGTGTGCCTTTCTTGATTCTGCATTGCATTTATTTTGACAAATAGTTAAATTTTGCATACATTATTTTATTATATTACCATGGATAGAACAAAAAGAATGAAAAATGTTCCAAAGATTACTTGAGTGGTCAAATGTTTGGTCTAGATATATATGGCAGATAGCCCATCCCAAATACTAACCCAAAAGCACCCTCTGTAGCTACTTAAAGTGATACGGGGGGTAATCGCTGTGTGGTTTGAATTCTATTATTACATGTGGCCGAGCCGATTACATGCATGAAATGAAGGCGGCGGCAATGATTCTTAGTAATCTAAGGACGCCAATGGAAGGTTTCAAAAGCGAAGAATCCTATTTAATCGAGAGGATTTCTGGCTTTTTCTTTTAGCTTATGCTCTCTTCTCAAGTGTATGTTCTGTGTTCTCAGTTTTCAATGGTCTAAGGATTTTCAACTTCTTTAGTCGGAATGACCAAATTGGCCAAATTAAAAAGTTTATGATTAAATTCACATAAGTATAGTAGGTTTGAAATTTTCTTGGTAATTTTTACATCAACTAGATAGGCCCTCACCTTCCAAATGTTTATTTAAATTAATCCTTAAAATTTGCGAAATTCTCCCTTGAGCCTTTATTTATTTATTTGATGACGTGTTCAAAGGGGCGTCATTGAAGATTATATTAATTTACTCTCAGTAACTTATTGCTTTGAAAGGTCGACATGGGTTTGTGCCTTCATTCGGTCATACCATGCTGGGTAAGGGCCATGTCGGTTCGTACCCCTTCGGGTCCAAACCGTGTTGCGTCTTCATTGGTCGTAACATGGCGGGTGAAGGACCATGTTGGTAGATTTTCACGTGGTCCGTCCACCAAATCCTGCGAGGCTTATGCCATAAACGACCAGTGGATACAATGACATGAATCCATCTTGGGGATCAAAGTTTACAGGGAATCGCATGCTCGGACAGCCTATAGTTTAATAAATGTTTAGCGTATATATACTCATTTTCAAAGAATACATGTCTTGCTTATTGGTCATCCGATCAATTACTAAACGAAAGTACGATCTAAGGTAGCCATATACTCGCTCTTGTCCCGGCACACTCCGAACACAAGACTAAGAGTCGAGGGCCAACTTCCTCAACCATTGACAAGGGTAAGGTCGATCTCGCCTAATGATGGTAAGGGTGAGCTTGCCCAATCACAAGCAAGGCAAGTCCCCACCAGATCAGCCACTAGCTAGGGCAAAGTTGACCTCGTCGACAAGAGGAAAAAGGGAAGAGGAAACAAATAAAGAAGAAAGGAAAAAGAACAAAATAATTAAAATAATTCAAAATTTCAAAAAAATATTAAAATAAAATATTAAAATATTATTAAAAATTGTCTATATCAACATAGCCCAGCAAAAATTAGACGGATTAACTGAATTTGTACAAATGCAAAAGATTTAAGACTTAATTAATAATAAAAATGTTTAAAATTGAATAAATACAAATGAAATAAGTTTAGAATTATGTTGATACTTCTCCAATTGTTGAGAAGGAAGGCATTTTCAATTGGGCTTTGAGATGATTACTCTGGTGTGAATGGACGCATAGATCAAATCAATACAAACAACCATTAAATCGGAACTCCTGTTTTTGCATGTGAAAGGTTGAATGGTCAGCGTTGACTTAATGGGAGATTGCCTGGCTTGGGCCTTTGTAAACATGGAAACCGCGACAATGGTCAAAACACGAAGCTCATGTACGAACCTTTCCAATCATTATAATTATCGCTTAAGAAGAGTTGTTCTGCTAAACATGAATTGGCAAAGATATACATGAGTAAGCTTGGAAGCTACCGTAGAACTCTTTTTTGGGCCGAAATAGTGTAAAACGGACTAGGTGCCCTTCTCAAACATGATTTTTATCCTTTCCACATCGGGGAAAAAAAAAAAAGAACCCTCTCGGATGGGTGCTAATGAATGATCATTGTGACATCCTGAATTTCGACCCCGTCTCGAATATATAAAATGGGCATTTCGTTAACAAGCCTATGGTCCTTTTTCTCTAAATTGGCCACTCACAAGTTAACTAACCTATTAGGTGAAGCCGTTAAGGGATATAAACGCGACGAACTTGAGAATTTAATCGAAAATGATCGCTCGACCGTAATAATCGACAAAGGTCAATACGACACTCTTATAATTAAAATGTAATCGGATATATGTTGATTCAACGGAAACACGTAATTGAATTGCGGGTGATTCCGTGTGATTGTGAAATTCGCGTCGAACAGCAATAACTCGGTTTTCTGTCGATTTTATACTCGGTGCACGTAATTGAAACCTTGCGATTTTTACGACAATTAAGAGTCGCCTATGAGTCGAAGATACACAAACGTGGATCGAAAATTATCGACCACGGGTCAAACGCGCTAAGATCCCTAAAAGTTACCCGGTAGGTTAAGTTGTACTAAAATCGTGTTCGGTCGATTTTAACCACGAAATTGAATTCGTTTTTGGAAATTGAACATTTGAGCGTGTCACAATTTATTTTTAGAATATCGTCCCATCTTTTGGAAAAATTCCGTTGAGCACGGAATTTTACAGAAAAATTCCGTCAAGCCCGGAATTTTACGGAAAAATTAATTTCGGCAAAAAAGAATTAGTGAAATTCGGATGGACAGCTCTAGTTGGATTTTTGGCCACCAAAATGAATTATTTTGTGAAGAAATTGAAAGAAAATAGCCATCGGAGGACATATGAACTTTTGTGGCTGAAGACTTTGAAGCCACTACGGTGATTCCTGCGTAATATGCCGTGATTCGGTCATTGAGGATCCTGACCATGATGGGCCGTCAAAATCATTTTTGTTTATTAAGTTTATTGATAATGAATAATAATGAAATTCAGACCGAAATGACGTCGTTTCAGTGCCATAAATCGAGTCAACAAGTGACCCGGAAGTAATGTGCATTTGGAATGGCACGTCGGACTTATAACCCCATCACTGGACCGAAATTTAGCGGGCACTATATTTGAATACTGGGTAAAAGTTTGTGATCTTATATATATATATATGTGCTAGAATCGAGACCCGATCTAAAAAAAAAAATTAGTTCTTTTTTAAGGGGATTTGACCCAAAAGAATATATTTTTTAAGGGCTGACCCACCAGCAGTCTTTGTAGTTAGTTTGAATTAGGATCTTCTCTGTAATTTAGAACTAGCTGGAGTTGCAAATTGTTTACTATTTCTTTGGCGCAACAGAAGACCATGTCTGTTTTCGCGCAGTTTTTTCGGTAAAATTACCTAATCGGTGATAAACTTATTACACTGATGCCAATGCTATCTTAGATCTTTGAATGAAATTCCGATGTAACTCTTCTGAGAATTTTTGTTGAAAATCACTAATGTAACGATCCAGTCATCATTGGTCATCTTACATGACACACTACTATGTTAGTAATTCCCAGAAAAAATTGGCCACAAGAATTGTATAGGAATTTCACGCAAAAGTTTAGGACTAAATTAACAAAGTTAAAAAGTTTAGCACTGAATTGACATCCGTACAATATGTTTAAAACCGATTGGATAGTTTCTCCCAGTGTTTTCTTATATGTTGAAATTTTACGAAGAAATATTATTGAAAGAACTTTGTTACTATTATAGGGAACCCTGGTGTTTTAATTCCGTCATTTTCAATTGGGCTTCACTATTCCTCTGATGTGAATGGACCACATAAATCAACTCAATACCAACCACTACTGAATCAGAACTTCTTTCGCATGTCAAATGTGAATGGTCAGAGTTGACTCAATTAAAGATCACCTTTGAAAAATATGGAAAACACGATATTGCTTATCATTCCTTTTCATTATTGCTTTTGAAGACTTGTTTGCTCATAGAGTTGGAAAGATGGCCTTGTATATATGATTAAACTTGGAAAGCTCCTCTAGAACTCACTTAGTTGCCCTCTCAAACACGATTGTTTGGCCTCCGATATCGCGAAAAAAGAACCATCTCGAACGATTGTTGATAGAGAAGTTTATCATTGTTTGCTACTTTAATTACAAGCCACAGAAAGGTAAAAAAAAAAAAAAAAAACAGATGGTACAGTGCAATCCCAATTCGCAATTACAAAATTACTCGAGTATTAAACCAACAAATCAGGTCATATATATCATCGACACATAGTACGCATGTTGAACGATGCATATGTGAGAAGCTAGTAATACATAACCTTCCTTTTAGAGACAGAACTTCTGCATTTTGGATGCAAGAAATCTCCCTTATCCTCTTCAAAGGAACAACGCTTATCTTCATCAATTCTTCCTATCACACCTACCCCAACGCTATAAGTCCTCATTCCCATTGCATAATTAGATTGCATAGCGTTGGCTGGCTGAATCTTGCTCGCAGTTCCCAATTTCTTGACTTCCCTCCTCGGATCGGTCCTCGAAACCGATCGAGACAAACTTGTGCATTGTAACTCATGATCGTTCGCCGAAGAGTTGACGCTGAAACTTTTGGGCAATTGAGTCGGCACTCGAGCAGTTGGACCTCCAACAGCAGGTCCGCTGTAATCAACCCTACTTGCGCAATCCATCAAGCTGTTCATGTAGAGATTACTAATCTTGTTTAAAATTCTAATGGGTGCTCCTATTATGTGCTTGAACTTGCTTTGATTAGACGCCGCCATTTTTGCTCGCTTGCACGCACGCGCACGTGGAGAAACAATAACTTAGAAACGGAATAAGACCGAGCACAAGATTAGGGTTTGATCGTTCAGGCTATGAGAGATTGAAGAGAAAGATGACGATAGTACAAACGAAGGTGTGTTGGGTCTCGGACTTTATAGCGGCATAGCCTAGCGAGGTTAGCATCGATGCAGATTAAATAAAACGGCAATGATTGATGGAATAGGAACGTTGACGTGGCGTGTGTATGACCTTTTCAAAAGTTTCAACGTATGAAATGTCAAACGAGACTTCAAGAACGCTATTAATAGAAGAATGTAAAGCTGGCAGAATTGAAAAGAACACAAGAAAACAAACAACACGAATTACTTATTAAGGGCCGACCAATCAGCGGTCTTCATAATTAATTACTTAGGGCGTGGGAGTCAGAAACCCTTTCGAAACTAAATCATCCCCACCCCAACCCCGGCAGAAAGTGGGCCGACCAATCAGCGGTCTTCATAATTATGTTGAATTAGGATCTTCTTCGTGATCGAAAACCGACAAAAGACCACCTCTATTTTATTCATTTTTTTCCTATATGTTGAAATATTGTGAAGACCAAAATTATAAAGAGAGCTTTCTTATTATCATAGGAAATTATTCTGGCCTTTAACTCCTGCTGTAGTTCCGTAGCCTTTCATCAGTCACGATGATTGACGACCCATTTGTCGAGTTATATATTTGACGAACTTTTGCATTGGCTTTGACCGAGAGAGAGGATTTGACAAGCCAAATGGAAGATCGATAGAAGCTAAATTAACCTCACTGACTAATGATCAATTGCAAATTTACGATACGTACTTCTGAATTTGGAAATAGAAAACTCTTGAGCGGATGAAGCGAGAATTCCCAAGATTTTCAATTGCTCATAAGTTTCAGTTATATCTGATTAACAAGATAATTACAGTTCTTATTCGGGATTATTTTTTGCCTCTCTATATGCCTGTTCTTACTTAAAGATGATAAATGATGATGATGGTGACGGTGATGATATGCAATCCCAAATTGAAGATCATCGATTAGACGCAGAGCAATTTCATAGTTTGTTGGAGCTGTACAAATAATCGAATCCACAATTAGAATAGAGCAAGCTGCAAAATTCGCCAATCTATAGTGAATTCCTGGTTGTTCATAGATTATGTTATATTATATTATATTATATATATATATTGATTATCTAAAATATTTTGAATATTTCCACGCTATTCTGTATATTTATAATATTTTTGATATCTTTGCAAGTTGATTATCTACAATAACATAATATTACACAAATAATTAAAAACAATCACCAACATATCCAAAATATTATAGATATCCAAAATATCTCCCAAAATATTATAAAGATATCCGGAATATTGTAGATAATCTAAATATATCTAACCGATTAGGTATGAGTATTCTGCCAATTATCAAGAAAATAGAATTTTCATTATTCCAAATTTTTACTCTTAATACTCGCCTTATACACACACCAAGAAAACCCTAGAATGCGATGAGGAAGCTTCAAGCGCATCGGATTTTATGAGGTGCACCTCGAGGAGCATGGTGCTCCTAGGTTGATACACGGCAGTTGGTGAAATGTGATCAACATCTTCACATTGATTTGCTATAAGAACAATGATTCATCGACCAGAATTACCCTGTGCAAGAATGAATAGAGCTTGACGAAGACATGTTACCTTATTGTCCTCTGAATAGTCATTACATATATGTTCATTTGTTCTTGTCCCATTATAATCCGGGAGGTGGAATGGAAAGACAGAGTGCCCTTTAACTAAAAAAAAAAACACCATTGATCGAGTAGCAAGCACAGCTACAACTCTCCAAACGACAACCATGAAAACAAAGAGAAGACACCTACACTAGAAGAATCACAAATTCGACACAAACCACGAAGGCAAAAAAGTCCAAACGGCTACACCCTCGAACTCTGATTATGTACATTTTGATCTTCACCAATTCAAACATCTTATCTCCACCAAAGTTTCTTGGCCTTTTTGCATTTAATAGAACCCAACGTTTCTCCTGCCAACAGCGTGGCTTCTGCTTCTCGGATACGCCAAATCTGCCAACCTATCTTCCTCAAACTCATTAGCAGCCATGTTCTCATCAATCCGCCCAATTTTCCCCAACCCCACGCTTTGGCTCCTCTCCACGCCATAAACATTATTGCTACCACTACTGGACCCGTACCCGTTCTGGGACTCGAAACCCGTCATGTCCAGGCCTCTCCTCCTGGAAACGGCCCTCACGAGCTCCCGGAAGTCCTCATCGTCGTTGCTCGCCTTGGATGAGTTCACGCTGAAGCTCTTGGGCAGCGTCGTGATCTGAGCGGCAGCGGGGCCGCCAACTCCGCCGCCCTGGCCCACCCTGCCGGCCAAGTCCTCCATGCTTCTCATGTAGAAGTTCCGGGCCTTGCTCATGATCCGCAGGGGCGCCGACATCACGTGCTTGATCTTGCTTTGCTTGCTGCCCGCTTTGGTGTTCCTCATGGCTTCTTCAAATTGCACAATTAAGCAATTCCTCGACAGACCAATATAAACAAGAAACAAGGAGAAGGAGAAGAATGCAGGGAAGCTTTTCCTTCTTTTTTTTTGGGAACACGTTTTGGGTGTGAGTTTCACGAGAAAGATTAGATGAGCATATAAAGGGTGGTTGGATTGGGTTTTTAAAATCAGGGTTTTGGCTTGTGGGGTTTCTTTCCCGGAATCAAGGTAAGCATGAACGGTTTGAATTCGAATAAACTGGGAAGAAAAGACGTAATTGAAAGTGTAATGTAATGCATGGAACGCGTGGACTTTTCCAAATTGATGACTTTCACGAGCGTGTGAAGAGGATGGGAGAGCGACGTTAGAAGGCCAAATTTGAACGGTAGAAAAAAGAAAACAAATTAATAAGAGAGAAAACGATGCGGGCTTGACCCCTCAATCCTATATGCTGCTTTCACATGTTCTTATCTCCGTGCATACGTATGTGTATGGAGCGGAGGTTGTTCAAAGCTGACCTCCTCTCGTACTGTATATATTTCTGAAGCTAGGTAAATGTAACATACACGTATTATACGATGGGTAGATACAACATACAAAATAAAATCGCAGCATCGCGGGAACAAGATGAACGACCAAAACTCATTTTGAATTGCTTTGAAAGATGCCTGATATTGACCAAGGAACTTGACTGGTTAAGCCTTCAACTGCTTCTTTTTGTTTGGCACAATGCGCCGGTCAAGTTGAAATACTCGTAGGAAATTATAATATAAAAAATGCTATGTGATTAATGGTTTTTGCTTATATGGATATCCATTTTACTGATTAAAGTTGTCAATCAATATATTGCCAAAAGTATTGCCAATTTATTCGCTCTGTAATTTCAATCTTCACAGTGGAAATTGCTGCACGAAGCTATTATGAATGATCTATCTAAAAAATTTTGACTTGTGCAATAAATAAAGTTTGACTTAGAGATGAGGATTTGCCTTCCTTATCTTTCAAATAACTAGACATATATGTAAGACGAAAGAATAGGTAAAATAGAAAAAGTAAAATGAGGGATCACTGTGGAAAAGTGGAAGCAAGAACACAATAATAATTTTAAAAAAAAAATCAAATGAACCGCTATTTAATCTTCCTATGCTTGCGCAGTTTGCCTCTTGATTGTACAAATTTGAAGATGCATATTGCAAACATCGTTAATGAAATGGAGGTGATCATTGGGAGGGACGGACTCGTGCTATTGCCATCGGGAGCAGAGCCTAGCTCGTTGCCAAGTCCAAATATCTAACAGAAAAGGAAATATGACGTGTTTTGGATTGGATGGGACTTGCTCAGGCCGACTAGACCAGACGAGGCCTTTATAACTTAAGTGTATTCACACACACCTACAAGGCAAATGCAAAAGGACATGACGACAAGTATTCCACAAATTAGTTGCCAAACATTCCTTAATGTTGTTTATGTTTCAGTCTTCATCATTAGTTTCTCCAGTCAATCGGTGGAAATTAATACTCACGAGTTGTATGAGCTTGCATTTTCTAAGCTTTGGCCTAAACCAGTCCAATCCTTGGCCCAATTCTCGCATCAAATAAAGATGTTTGAATTGAGGATGTTAGGTTGACACTACACTAGCAGCATCTACGTCTTGTTTTCATATAATTTGCCCACCCCCATTCTATCAATAGAATCATAATCATCATCACAATACATGTCAATACCCGTTAATAGTAACTTTGAATGTAGACATAAATTAAGAACATATATAAATTGCACGAGAGAAGAGCATATTATAGCCTTTAAAATGTAATAACAGGTTAGTCAACAGCTATTTCCACCGGATATCGATCAAAGCCCATCCCCCTCCTAACGTCATAAGAGGTTAGTAAGCAGCAAGTTTCCACTGTACATCAATCAAAGCATTTTCCTTTTCCAACACGCTTCACCCACCACCATAGTATCATACTGTCTTTTTCAGTGATTCAATCCTTATCGACCCATAGAATTCTCACTTGCGACTCTCCAGTCAAAACTTCATCACTAGGACAAGTCAGTTGCAATATGCCTTTATTCCTTTGTGCTTCAATTTTGCTGATCCAAGCAAGCCAAGATAAGTCAAATGTCAGTTGCGCAAATAATGCTCCGTAACATTTCAGGAATCCTCCTCCTTCGGCTTGCCCAAAAAACCACTCTAAATCATCTATAAGATAAAAGGTAACTTTCAATGGCGCTTTCTCTGCTCTCAAGTGTATCGTCTTTCTCTCAACTACCATCACAACTAGATACTGACATCCCAGTACGTTCCGAACGCCAGTTTGGACGAATATGAGATTGACTTGCCCAAAATTCTCTCTATACTAGAAGAGAATCTCAAGACTGATGCTCAATGGACCACTTTCAAGAGCACGACCGGCAGCTCATCAAATCCCCGTGCTCATTCCCCTCAACTCTTGCCAAATGGTCTCACAAACTAACCGAAAATGAGAGAGGACTTAGACATAAAATCCAAGGAACTACCCGATCTGAAACATGGTTATCAGCCCAAAAACGACCTAACATAACCGCTTGATATTTCTTAGCACTATTAAATTGTGTCGCATGCCCATATTTTAACCCAAATTTGTTGAAGTGTGATGTATATAGGTCACCTCTGATTTGACATATAAGTCGTAGTGAGTTTTAAAGTGAAAACTAAGCCCATCAAATATATCGAGTTGAAAATAGTCAAACCTAAATTAACTCATTTTTATGTTATAGAATTTTAGCGATCCATTCCCGACCCTACCCGTGTGACATCCTGATTTTCAGGTTCTGATTTCGATTGGATAAGTTGGGCTTTTCATCAACACGCCTATAGTTCTTTTCTCTGAGTTGGCCACTCACGAGATAATTAACCCATCAGGTGAAGCCGTTAAGGGATTTTAAAGCGAAAGACTTGAGAATTCGGCCAGGAATTGATTGTTCGACTATGTTAATCTGCTAAGGTCATTACGGCATTATCAAAATCGATCAGAGATCAGAGATAGATCGATTTGGCTGAGATGCGTGATCAAAGTGTGGGTGATTCCACCTGATTGCAAAATTCTCGTCAATCGACACTAGACCAATTTTTCTGTCGTTTTGGGTATCCTATGTCCGTATTTGAAACCAAGAGATTTTCACAACTACTGAAGGTCGCCAATGTGTCAAAAATGTACATTGTGACTCGACATAAATCGATCACGGGTCAATTGCACTAAAAATTTCTAAAAACTACCCGGTGGGCCAGGTCACGCTAAAATCGCATTAGATTAAAATTTACTGCGAATTTGAACTTGATTTCAAAATTAAAAGTTCTGTCATGTTACGATTTATTTTAGGAACGTCGACTCATCTTTCGAGGAATTTTTAACGAGTTCGGGATTTGTACGGAAAATCAATTCAGACGATTCGAAAAAGAATAGAAATTCAAATTAGCCAAATTGAGTGGATTTTTGGCCTTCAAAGTGAGCTATTTAGTGAAAGGAAATTGTAGAAATCGTGTGGGCTTCTTCCTCAGCAAATTTGGACATCAGATTGAAGAAATGGAAGTCCAATTGAGTGATTCGTAGGCTTGCATGGGGGCTGCAACTTGTGGACATCAAACCTAGCAATTTGTGGAATTTTATGTGCATGAAGGCTTAGGGGACCAAAGGAATTTGTATGAGAGCTTGTGGGACCAAAAATGGATAAGTATGGGACATTTTATTAAACTTTTTCCCCCTCCTTCCTTCGGTTGAACATATAATAATGATTCTGTTATCCTTTGTAAATAATCATTTATGTACTGATATTGATATGTCTTCTGCTGGACTTATTACTTTGTGTAAATGGGAAGTTTAATTAATGAATGTTCAGTAAATGGGAAGTTTATTTGCATTATTTGTGGGAAGTTCAAGAAAGTTTTAGTAACTTCACAGAACTTATTTTTGCATAGATAATTATATTAATGATAATTTCAAATTATGAATTTTTTATGATAATTGGAAACAAATGGTCTATTTGACAACCAATCAAACAATACATGATTCTATTATTTTGTCCTCAAGAACAAAAAAAAAAAAAAACATAAATTCATTTTGTAAATCTTTTGTTCTCGGGATTTACTCTTGAGAATAGATTTGGAATAGAATGAATGCGTAAAAAGAAGTTATTTCTTTATTCCCAAGAATAATTTCAAAATCAGGCCAACTCAAATTTCCTTTTTCTCTTTTCTTTCTTCTTTTCTTCTTTTTCTTCTCCTTTCTCTCTTTTTCTTTCATCACCTCCTCCTCAGGTGTGGAGTCAAACCTGATAGTGAACTATCTTAATTTGGTCATAGATGTTTGACTAAATCTAACTGCCAACACTGCCCACATATCACATAATGTCAATGTCTCTACTACTCAGTAATGTGATGCAAGCAATTAAGTTCTTCTTTTAAGCAACAAATGCATCATTATCTCTCTAATGTTATGTATTATTTCCATCCTCAACTTGATTAAAAGCTTCTTGCTATTCTAGCACTTCTTGCTATTCTAGCACATACTGAATTTTCATATCTCATAATTCTCACCTTTTAACTTCTCTTATTTGTTTAATTTAGCCATTATATTTTTAAAAGTTGAAACCATTATTTCTAAACATTTCGGAAATATTTGTACAAATTATTAATGTCCAACATTTATGCATCTATTTTGTATAAACTAATTATATTAATGAATCTAAAGGTTACTTTGTTTCGAATAATTATTCAAAATCCCTAACTTAAAATTATAATTAATATAATCATCTATGCAAAGATAACTTCTCCAAAGTTTCTCATACTTTCTTGAACTTCCCACAAATAATGCAGATGAGATAATAATAACAACAGCAAATATCACTGAACATTCATTAACTAAACTTCCCATTATAACTTATCAAATTCAACAAAAGACATATCAATATCAATATAGAAAAGAATATTATAAAGGATAAATGAACTATTACTATATGTTCAGCGCCTCAATTATAACTTATCAAATTCCTTAGAAAATTCCTCTAAAAATTCTAAGGTTATATTGGGCAACTTTGGAAAGACTCTTGGAGATCTCTTATGACTCATCCATGGCACATTCATTCAGCATCATGATGTGTTCATGCCAAGAGGATTTTCACCCATTTCCTATTGACCATATACCACGTCGATTTCAAAAGCTTTCCATAAATCATCGATCATATCTCCCAATTCAAATAGAAGAGTTCTTTTAAAGGCATCAATCATCTCTTCATTTGGCATTTTATAACATTTCTAGATGATTTCTTGTATCATCACATTGACCTTCATAATTGATTGACCATGTCACATTCATCCCATTGATAGGTAGCTAACTCAACTTGCAACCTTACAAGTCTCCCCCTTTGTTCATCCATTCTTATAACAATAGGCATGTGTATTAAACGCAACATTGTTCTTGCAACAAATATAGAACAAAAAAATGGATTACACATAATCCATAATTCAATACATCATAACAAAAAGGATCTTTTTTTTTTTTGGCCAATTAACACTAGTCAATGGTCAGTGTCGATTAATGGTCAACGACAGCCCATGGCCAATAAATCAAGTCAACAAGTCGGTCAACAAGTCAAAGGTCAAGTCAGGCGTCTAGTCAAGTCATGAGACTTGACTGTTTTATCACTTAGCTAACATTATAGTGACGTTAGCCTAGTGCATGACACGCATGTGCGACACGTGACGCGGGCTACAATTCTCCTTATGCGCACGTGTGCATGCGCCGACGAGGCTATCTCTTGTGGCTGCACATGGAGGCGCATCCAACCACCTCCAGTAGTGTGCCGCCACTTGCTTTTCTTGTCTCGACGAGAACTACAACCATACACTAGGGGTGATCGGGTCCAGGGTGGGTAGGGTCTAGACCTAGACCCTATATCCGACCATGTTATAACCGGTTCTCCTCTTCTAGACCCTATACCCGACCCTGTTTGTATTGGACCATGTACCCGACCCACATTGTTTTTACGATCTAGTTCTAGGGTTAACCCTGTTTCCACTAAAACCTGTTTTGCAATCTCTCGATATCCTATACGACTTCGAATTTTATATTAATAAGCGAGAAAATAACGTAATCCTTATAATTTATATTGAAACATTAAGCACTAGTAATAAATTAATACATGAACTTTTTGATTAAACGAAAAATTAAGGATCCATAGGGCTAATTATAATAAATCAAATCATAAGGCAAATAATTAGCAACAAACATGGGTATAATATTAGTCTTATTCCCATAATGTTGACACCTAATTTTTACTTTCAAGTACATAAAAAATTTTAATTAAAAAAAATTAAAATTATTATTATTATTAATTAACTAATTAATTAATTAAAAAAAGGAGAGAAAAAGAAGAGAAAAAGAAAAGGTAAAAGAAAAAGTAAAACAAAACAAAACAACAACAAAACAAAGAAGAAAAAAACAAAAAAAAAAAAAGCAAAAAGAGTGAACGGCTGTAAAAAAAAGAGGAGGGGGAGAAACCCTAAAGGAGAAAAAAAAACCGGTGAAAAAAAAAAAACCAAGAGAGAGAGAGAACAGAGGAGAGAGAGAGAAAGCTCGAGGAGAAACGGCGGCGGCGTGCCGCCGCCGGCAGCGGCGCTCGACCGACGCCGACCTCGCCACCGTCCGAGCCGCCCCCCCTATTCGCACTGACCACTGCACCGAACAACGCCGCCTCCGCCCAGATCTGCCGGCCACGCGTCTGCCCAGATCTGTCGTGTCGGAGTGCGACCCCAAGGCATTGCGCATCTGCGCGTCGCCGCCGCCACCCGTCGCATCACCGCGGTCGCCTGCCGCGTCCCGACGCCGCGCCCAGAGCCGCGACGCCACCGCCGCCGACCGACTCCTCCTCCCGCCGCCCTCCGGCCACCAAATCCCGAGTCCCCGAGACGCCGCCCGCTCCCGCTTTTTGCCGATCCTCGCGAGCCGCCGCCCCCCGCCGGCGCCGTCCTGGGCAACCGCCGCCTTCCTGCTGCTGCTGCCGCCGCCGTACGTCGTCCACCGCGTCTCCGCCGACGTCTCTGCCATCCCTCTTGGCGCCGCGAAGAAACCCTAGGGTTTCGGCCACGAACCGGGTCGCGCGAGCCGGGCCGGATCCAGTCAACCGGTTAGGGTTTTTGACGTATTGGGCTGGGCATACTTGGGCGGGCTTGGTTATTTTTGCATGCGGGCTTATGGGTTTTTGGGCTTGTAGGCTTGGGATGTTTATTGCGGGCTTAGGGACTTATGGACTTGTGGGCTTCATTTTTTTAAAAATAAAAGAGATTGGACCAGATTGGGCCCAATCCGGGCCTTGCTCTTCGGACGGGCCGGTTCGGCCCCCCCTTTTGGACCGAACCCGGGTCCGGATCGGGTCCGGTCGAACCAAGCCCGACCCGGTTCACCTTTTTTAATTAAAAATTAATTTTAAAAAATTAAAAAATATTTTCTTTTTAAAAAAATTTAAAAAAATTTTAAAAAAATGTAAAAAAAAAAAATTTAAAAATTTTAAAATTTCGAAAATCCAAAAATGTAAGTTTTGATTAGGAATGGCCATGTATTACCTTTATAGTGTATTTATGCCTTTAATTGCTCGTATATTGATTATGTTGCATTGTTTAATTTACATGTTTAACTATATTTGCAATTGTTTAATTGTTCATGTTAATTTCACTGCAATTAGGATCTTGGTAGTTATGACTGTTACTTTAATGATTGCGCACCCGCATAATCACCTCACATGTTAGTGAATAGATATAAAATCAATCCAAACTGCCTGACAAAAAATTATTTTGTTAAAATGAACAAGATTAGGTACCGAAAGGACACTAATTGGTCAATTAGTGTAATCAAGTCCCCGAACCTAGATTTTCTGGTTACGTAGGAAGTGAGGCACGCTCCCATGCCTCACTTGGTTTCTAGCCGACCCCAATAGGCTAGTGGCGACTCCTTTTACGCAAAATTCTTAAAAAATATCCCAATGTCACGCGGGGTATGGGCTTGGGAGAGCCCGCACCTAATGATGGGTCTTAGGCCTGTCCTTTAGGTAATACCCCTAAACCTGTTCCCTCCCCTCGAGGGTAGGTCGCGACACATAACTACTACATGAAACTACTCATTTATGCAAGCATAACTCCTTATACAAAAGAGAAATTAGGCGAGCCAATCCATGTAATACATAAGAATTTGGCGGCGACAAACACCATCCATCCATCAGACGATGCGAGAGGGAGCCGGTGTGGGAGGGAAGCAAGTGAGGAAGAGGAATGACAAAGGAGGAGCGCCATGCGTGTTTGAGAGAGCCAAGAGAAAAAACATCGTGTGATTGCGAGAGAAAGAATATAAATCGGGAGAAAAGAAAAAAGGTTTTTGACCTCTACTTACAAAA
Source organism: Eucalyptus marginata (assembly GCA_014182565.1). NCBI lineage: Eukaryota > Viridiplantae > Streptophyta > Magnoliopsida > Myrtales > Myrtaceae > Eucalyptus > Eucalyptus marginata. The sequence continues at coordinate 19,790,830 of CM024593.1, read as the reverse complement.
CCGGTCTGGGAACAGGTTTCCGAGTGGGTAATCACTTGAACCCTGTTCCCTAACCGGTTTAAACCGGTTCCGAATTTTGGGAACCTGTTCCCGGACCGGTTTCAATGGGAACCGGTTCTCGACCCTGTTTTCTGGGTGGGCCAGTCCGGGAACCGAGTATACCCGGTCCGGTTGCACACCCCTACCCTACACTTCCAAATATGATTTTTAATGCACAAAACGTCAAGAAACGATCCTGAATAGTATGGTCTAGTGTCAGTTTTTCATACCCGAGCATTCATCGGCATTGTTTTGTGATTTCTAGCCAACAATTCGTTTATTAAACATGTTAAAGGATCAAGAAACAAGAACCCATGCTTTGATACCAAGGATGGAAACTAATTTCTATATGTCAGAAACAAATTCCTCAATATATTACGAACCTTCAAGTCAAACGAAAAACAGATTCTAGAAGCACGCCCAAAAAACCTTGTATCACTAATCGTAAAGCACATCATGCAACGAAACGTACCTTGTTTTCCACTAATTAAGAGCATCATATTGCAGGCTCAAAGGTCTTCAACAGATTTTTCTTCACAGGTGGAATGTTGTACCTTATTGGGAGGCAACAAAAACATTGTTCTCAAAAACGTCGTTCTTAAGGAAAGATGTGATTTTCCTAATAGGAGTTACATTTCGAATCCACTATTTTTTATTTCTTAAAGATTACTTCTCTTAATCTATTTGAAAAGCTTCCAAGACTAATAAATGTTCCACTACAGTTCAGACAATATCCTCCTTTACTTTTTCCCAAAAGAACACTTGATCATCTACGGAATAATAGTGATAGAGAAATGTGACCATGTGAAATGCCAGTTCGAAATCCTGTCAACCACGCTTTCTCAACTCTCTAGTAGATCATAATCCCATGACTAAGTTGGCCAAAATTCTATCTGGACATGAAGAAAGTCCCAATAATCAGATGCTCAAAGGAGCACTTTCCAGACACTAATGGTCATCAAATCCTCCAACTTTTTCACCTCAACTCCTGCCAAACGGTCTCGCAAACTACTTCAGGCGAAATCCAGTTTTGAACTTATATTCACTTCTATCCAAAACCACACCTACCCGAAAGACAGATAACCAGCTCATGTCATAAATTGCCATAGCTGTCTCCATTCAGACTTTCAAGTTTAAGTAAAAAATCATTATCTTGACTCATCAAACATCATCTTGAGTTCGACCGAAAAAAAAAAAAAAAAAAGGACCTCAACTTGAAATCCATGACGCAACGACACCCAGTCACACGAGCCCGAAAAAAAAATGTCAAGAAATTCACCACAAGTTTGCAACTGCAGAACAGCCCAGTCACACGAGCCCGAAAAAAAAATGTCAAGAAATTCACCACAAGGTTGCAACTGCAGATCAGCCAACAGAACCAGAACAGGACATACATAAGCCAACCGCCATCAGCGACAAACAAACCAAAAGAACGCGGCATTATCGTCATGGGAAACAAGAACAATCCAGGAGAGATTGAATTTCCAGATACTCACAGAATGAACCCGCGCGAAGAATTGAAGAGCCCCATCTCGAACTCCATCTAGCAATACCCTGGAATCGCCACCCACACCCCGTCGCCGAGCCGGGCCCTTGCTACCACCGCGTGCGTCCCAGTCGCTGAGCCCTGAAGGCAGTCGGCCCCCTCTCTTTCTGTGCCCCGACGATGGGTTGTGCCCGGCCAAGACGATCGGCGGCACGCGGAGCCAGATCTTGCTCCGTCGTGGTCGCTGTCTTGACCCAATCGGGGCTCCACAGAGAGAGAAAAAGGGGAATGAGGAGAAGAAGAACAGACAACGAAAGCACAGACAAAGAAGAAGAAGAAGAAGATGATGATGATGATGATGATGATGATGATGAAGGAGAAAAGAGATAGGAGCGAGGCGAGTGTTGTCAGGCTTGAGGGATTTCCGCTTTTTTCTTTTGACCGTTGGAGGGGAGAGAGCAGAAGCAGCTAGATCGGATAATTCAAAAATCACTCCCATCTGTAAAGAACGGTAACATAAGGAAAATGGACAAAAATAAGTTTAGCCAAATACTAATATAAAAAATAAATAAATATCAATAATGGTAACGATATTGGATATGTAATTGTTAAAATTTTGATGAATATATTAATAGAAATATTAAGATACTTTAGGAAAAGGAAACACCTGAAGTAAAAGGAATTTCTACTTTATTTATCGAGGCATTCTTCATTTTTATTTAATTTGTCTTCTTAGAATACCTTATTTAGTTATGTTAAAAGTGACTATAGTTATTGAGTTTTAGTATATTATTTTTAATAACATCAAGAATATTTTTCTGTTAGTATCATTTTAGTTAATCCAGTATTTTTCCATTTTCTATGACTTTTTTTTATTTTGTACAGCAATTAAAAGCAAAAGAAATTTTGCCTTTAAGAAGAGAGCTGAAAATTATATTCTACCCAAATAAGAAGTATATCAAGTATGAAGAGTAAGAGCAAAGTTTGGATGAGTTAACGACGCCACTTTACTAAATCATTTAATGCCATCCATTCGATAGGACTTGATTGTTGCTTGGCTTTTATTTTTAGCGGATTGCTAATATATTTTTGTTATCCTTCAAAAAAAAAAAACTCAACGGAAGAAATCGAGGAATCTTATTCTTTAATCAAATTTTATCAAAATTTTATGCTACTTTCCACCAAGTCACCGCTAAATGCCAATATCTTCACACACAAAAAAAATAATAATAATAATAAAAAGCACTCGCCTATAACAAAAATCTCCGGTGAGAAAGATGAACATAAGTAACAATGAATCATGAAGCAATGTACTTCCATGGTAGACCTGTAAAAATTAAATGGCATCATGAATTTGAGATGAGTTTCATCAATCCGAATTAAGTTACCCGCATGCTGCTGCAATTTGATTAATGGCTCTACCTCTAGTAGTGGCAAGAGTCCTCTTGTGCTGCTGCAGTCTGATGACCTACTGATTTTATTCATTCTTTTTTTTTTTTTTATGATATTGTTTTGATTCCTACTGATATTATTATGATTTTATTATTCATCATCTGAGAGATTGATTCCATAACAATCGTCCTCATTGATATCTCCTCTATGATGTGATTGGTTAGAGTTGCTTTTGGAACTTTTCAGCTCTGCTAGCTGTTGCTCCATGATGGCGATACATTCGTCTTGTGATCACCAGCTGCAACTTGCACAGTGGCCAAAGTCTTTTGCACGAGAAAATGAAGCATTTGCTTCTAATTGTGCAATCTAGAGAAACTTTAATTTGGGTGTTATGTTGGTTTAGCCAAAACAGGACAGTTTCTTCATGTGCATTTTTTGGCGAAATTGAAATTATCCCACCACTTTGAACCTCTAGATCAGGTTTGGAATGCGATGGGGCTGAAGAGAAACGTAAACCATCTAATTCCCAAGCTACTACCCATGAGATTCTAAAATTGATGAAAAAAATGAACAAGATTTGGAAGGCACCTTTCTTGCTCTAGTTGGTATAAATTTTGACTAAAAAAACTTGAAACTCTTCCTGATTTATGGCAGCGAAATTTCAATCATGGGGCCAAACTGGTCCTACCACCGGTGATAATTATTGATGAAAAAAATGGTCCTATCGTGTTAAACCAATTGGTTGAGTGGTTAATTTTGTTGATCAGTTTGAAATAAAAGAGTCAAGAATGGCCATAATTATTGTTGTGCGGGTAACATCAGCCAAATGCATATAAGGACATGATATCGAGAATTCTTCAAATTAGTAGTCGAGTAGTCAAACATCCTTTAATGTTGTTTAAGTTTCGTTCTTGATCATTAGTTATTCCGGTCAATCGGTGGAAATTAATACGCACGAGTTGCATAAGCTTTGCATCATCTTAGCTTCGGCCTTCACCAGTCCAGCCTCCAATTTTTAGGGTTCACGTTAGGCCAATCAGTCCAAATTCTTGGCCCAATTCTCGCATAGAATAAAGGAATATCTGAATGGAGGAAGTTTAGCTTGTTCTCGCAAGAAACGTCAAAGTCGTCGCTTTCGTATTATTTGCCGTACCCCTCGACCCCCCATTCTATCAATAGAATTGTCATAAAGAAGGGGCTCAAGGAACTCTTCAATGTCAGCATCACCACGAATGGAGGCTGATCTCTTCTAAATGATCTTTCATCACGAGCGCGGTTTGGCTAATAATATTTTTGTTCAGGCTATCCCTAAAAAATCTGATGGAAGAAATCGATGAATCTTATCATTTAATTAGACTGTTCCAAATTATATTCATGGTATTCTCCACCAAGACATCGCCAAATACCCAATACTTTCACACTCTGAAAAAGGGAAGAAAAAAGGGAAAGAAAAGTCTCCAATGGCGCACCTTAGATGTGATTATACATCGCTAAAAGATGGGAAATATTATCAAAAAAGTCATAAAGTATATTACAATTTTTTCAATTTAATCATAAATATTTTACAATTATATCAAGTCAATCCATTTAACCAAATTTGGTTGGTGGATGCCGGCACCGGCGGGACAGTTTTTTAATAATATTTTACTTTTTATTTTTTTTGAATTTTTTTTTTTTTTTATTTTGTTTTTTTTTTCTTTTTTCTTTTTCTCCTCCCTCTTTCTTCCTTTTGCTCCAATGACCAACTAGAGGGAGGGCCAGTCACCGACCAATGGCGAGCTCCCCTAGTCACTAGCAAGGCAAGCCCCTACCGAATCTAGCGAGGCCGACCTTGCCCTAATCCAACAAGGGAAGCATCGCCTAGCCATTGGCAAGGGCATGCCACTAGCCATTGACCGGCCCTCCCCTCTGGCCAGTCGCTGAAGCAAGAGGAAGAAAGAGGGACAAGAAAAAGAAAAAAGAGAAAAAAAAATAAAAAATGAAATATTATTAAAAAAAATTGTCTCTCGGTGCCAGTTGGCTAAATTTAATCGGATAAATTGAATTGGCACAATTACAAAAATTTTAGGATTGCATTAGTAAGAAAAAAAAACTATAACTAAATTGAAAAAATTACAATAAATTTAGGCATTTTTTGGTAATTTTCCCCTAAGGAATAAGTCACTAATCACCCATGCACTTCCAAATTTTGAATGGAGGCTGATCTCTTCTAAATGATCTCTCATTGTGAGAACGATTTGGCTAATAATATTTTTGTTCAAGCTATCCCTCCAAAACCCGATGGAAGAAATCGACGAATCTTGCCATTTAATCAAACTTTTCCAAATTATATTCATTTTACTCTCTATCAGGACATCGTTGAATTCCGATACTTTCATTTCACACGCCCAAAAAAGAGGGGGAAGGAGGAAACAAAACTCTCACCATAACAAAAGTTCCCAATGGTGCATCTTAGATGTGATTATACATAGCTAAAATATGAGTCATGAACCACGCGTGGACTTTCAAAATTTGAACGGGGCATTCGAGTAGACTTTCCATCCATCGGAATTCGCAATCACACATGTAATCCAGGTACTTCCTTCCATGCACGCCTCGGTCAACGTGTGCTTCACGTTTGGATGTATTCTCGCATCGCATCTCGGTTCACCAGAAAGAGAGGATCGCACGCATCATCAGCTTCGCCTGGAGCTCAGCCCGAGCTCAAACGCGAATCCGCGAAATCCCCCCCATTTTCAGGTTTCGATCAGAGGGGATAGAGCTGAGATCTGCCGACAGGCAAGAAGACAGCGCCACTTCGATTCGAGTCGTTTTGGAGGAGAGTCTCTCTTCCTTGTCCCTTGGCTTGGGCCTCAAAAACCGATCCATTCTCATCCGCTGGACTTTCGGAAACGGCAGATACTTTTCGAGTCCTTTGACATTCGCCCGTCCAACCGCACCATCAACTTGAATTTTCCAAGCACGTGGAATTTAATGCGCGACCATTGATTTTGTGCTGCTGAGTCTGACCAAGAAGAATCTCTCCCCCGGGGTTAATGCCATTGCATAATTACTCGACAGTTCCGCATACTTTGACTGCAAGACAACTCTCACTTCTCGCTCCCCAGAAGTTCGTTACGTTACATCACATCCCTCGGATCATGAAAAACCTATTTTCGTACATACGACGGAACGAGGAAAATGGTTGCGAAAGATCGGTGCGTAGTGTGTTCAAAACAAAAACTCTCAGGCTGAAGATCCGGGCAAATAGAGAAAACAGCCCGTCTCTCCCGTTTTTCTCTCGCGCAGTATTTCGGGAGCAGAATGAGGTGATCATCTTTGATTTCCTCTCCCTTTCGATGAATTTGTTTGCCCTTGGTGTGAGGAGATATTTAAGATCTTTCCTGACAAATGAGTTTTTGTAGCTTTGATGATATGCAGACGATTGCTTGATGGGACGATATGTTTCAACGGAACCCTTTTCTCTGTACAATCAAACTTGGAAAAAACGACGCCTCTCCAACGCCGCACACCGAAACCCTTTCATTCCTATGTCGTCCTAAACCTAGTCAGAAACCCAGAAACTGCAGGTACAGACCCGAGAACGACGATGAAAAAGAACGAAAACCAAAGTAAAGAGGCCAACTCCTAACGGAACACGAACTCATCATCATCATCATCGTCGTCGTCTCCCTTTACCCGACTGATCTCTCCTCGATTTCTAAGAGAGAGGGAGAGAGAGAGAGGATTGAGAGAGAGATCAGGTGAGGCCTAAAAGAAGCTGCGCTTGGCGGGTTGATCGGCGAGCTTGAGCGTCTTGTCGATGAGCTTGCGTGCCTTGCGGCTGCGGATCTCCACCTTCACGCTGGAGCTCTTGTCCATCTTCACGTACGGCTTCTTGGTCTTCTTCTTCAGCGCCCGCACCTTCGACTTTATCGTCTCCACCAAGCCCTCCAGATGGTTCGCCATCGTCAGGTTCGCTCGGACGTCCGATCTTCCCCTCTGCGGGACTCGGGAAGGGAGTGCAATTTGCGGTTCTTGCTCTCGGAGTTTTGCTAATGGAGTCTGGTGTTCTTTTTATTGAGCGGAACGTGTGAATGTTGACACGTAGTTGGACAAATATAACGATTTTGCCACTTGCCTCTTGCTTTGCTTTATGTGTAGGGGCGGGGCCTATGCTAAGAAAATTTTGTCTAAGACAAACGGCCTGTATTTTTGTATAAAGTAAAGAGCATGTTTGATAACTTGAAATTAATCTTGATTTATGGCCTTAAATGGAATTAATTTATTAAGAAATGCACTTAATCTGGTAAGCAAAAGGGGTTGCAATAGCAGATTAAGCCTATACAGTAGTTGGAGTTCTTATTCCTTTTAGCCATTTAATAAGAATAAGAAAATGACTAAGCTCAATTCGTTCCATAGAAGAATAATTGATGATGATTTAAATTTTGCTAAACATATGGGTAAAAATCTGCCAATAATGGTCCTTTTTTCTATCTTTGGGAGAGGTTAATTGTATTTATCCATCGATTTTTAGTTATCATCAAAAACCTTTTTAATTTTATTTTTAGCACTTAAGGTTATCGATACATAAAATTCATCACCTAAATTTTGAGCACTTAGATATCAATTTTATCGAGTAGGCCTAGCATTTATGTTTCATTTATTTCGCAAAAAATGAACGTTTTGGAAAATGTTTTTCAAAAATATCATTTGAATGAGAGAGAATTGGAACGAGTTGAGGAACAAGACAAATAGATAGAGGGATAATATACGTAGCGACAATAGTATGGAAGACTTCACTATGATAAGCGCACATGACTAATTTGCTTATAAATAATGGTCAGAATTAATAAAACCCAAATTATTTAAGGACACATCGCAATAAAAAAAAAATCATATCTTGTGTAATTATCATTTCGATTCCTTATACCATTTTCCGATTGCTAAACTGAACAGGTAAAAGTCAGACTTAGTATTAATAGTAAATGTTGCAAATATAAGCGATAGAGACAGGGGTATTACTTCTACTAGAGTTATATTTGGGTCGTATACATTTTAGATATATTTTGCAATGTTGAAAATGAATCCAATTGCTGAGAGGTGATCAACCCAGCATCATGAACACGACCTCATTTGGTCCCGTCTATATCTATGAAGATTAATCGAGTCAAAAATTCAAATGACTATCTTGCCAAAAGTAGTATTTGACCTTTTATATTGTGGGCAGATTCGATGCAATGAAGATATGTACGGTCTTTGACAAAAAGAGGAGCATAACCAATTTATTCCTATCCCTTGAATCTGAATACGCCACATCCATGGAAATTCAAGAAAAAGGACTCCAAGTTCTTTGGTCAAAGTTTATGTAGGACATTCCACAGTACCATTCAACGTACAACCGAGAGTGATAGAACAAATGAACGGCAGCGGTGAGACCCCGGTTTCGTACCTTATCCAGAGTCACTGTCGATCAAGAATGATGGATCGTGCTGACCAAAACGAGCACGTTACCTTACCACCCAACCTCAGTTAATCAAAACCACCGTCCACCAAAGACGGACAACAACATCGTGAATGGGAACGGCACTTGGACTCCACACGACTCTCATAGTTTTCAACAAATGCAGCCGGCATTCACATCCCTCCGCCTGCCAAAACCTGAGAGTCAAACACATTGAATTTTCCCCATCCCTGAGCCAACAGCAACATCGACGACAATACTGGCCCGAGCTTTTGACCTTTGCTAACCGTTTTGTTCAAGATTTCTAGATAGATCACTGCCTCATCAAATTGGCTTCTTTAGAAAAAGAAAAGAAGAAGAAAAGAGAACAGCTAATTATCTCTTAAACGACACCGCTGTCTTTCATCCATGTCTACTAAACAGTAATCTGAATTCTAATCACCTCACTGGTGCAGCTGCAAATGGAATGCCGCATCTCCGAGTTAGTCTGCTTTTCCACTGATCCCGAGTACAAGTTAAAATGTGATTTAATAAGTGGAGCTTCATCTGCAACAGACATGCTCGGTGCTTCATCCTTTCGACATGGGTGATACAACCACCAAGCCAGAGGAAGATGCTGCAAGTTGCAAATAGTAAATAAATATGGTTAACTATTAAACCAAGTGCAGCTGAATTTTAATGAAATCTCACAATCTGTGGCAGGTACCACAATAGGTGGTTTTATAATGCTGCTCAAGTCAGTCAACTTTTAATTAATTTAATAAGGAAAACCAAGAAAATAAGTGTGTGTCAGTTTTCAAAACTAATATAGCCGTGCAAGACCTTCCCCAGTAAAGCAAATCTCTCAAATCTAAAGCCTATTTGGGAGCATGCGTGGATCTGCCTTGTGTGCAGACAAGCACAAATCTTGAAGGACAAAAATCAAACCCACAACATCAGCCTCATCTTGGTTATAATGATAAGAACAGGAATGGGCATCTGTGCCCAGCGGTGCACCGTCCCAAACGAGACAAGTTGTCCCCGTGAATATTGCCCTGCAGGGCACAAGGCAGGGATGGCATTACCCTTCCCCACCCCGGCTATATTATATATATTCACAAATTATAAAATAAAACGTAGATTATTATATCATACAACTCATTCTACAGTATCACCCACTTCATTTAATGTAAAGAAAAAAATAAAATAATACATGCTATTAAGTTAATAATACCAAAAGGTTAATACAAATAAGAAAGATTCGCACTCATGCGATTGTGATTTTAGTCACACTCATGAGATTGTGATTTTTTAATAACCAACTACAGAATTTGAATAGATTAAAGTAGCAGAGTTCACAATGGTTATGGAAATTCTAATCACAAAATTATTTGTATTATATGATTTTAAAAATCAATGAGATATTTCCTCACACAGGGCACAGTGCCCCTCGAGGATGTGCCCCGCCCCAGTAAAAGAATATATAGAGCACAATTGCTGATTGTAATAGCATAAGCCAAAAGCGCCATGACAACTTACCTGGCATGAACAAGCAATCAAGCTTTAGTCACTTGATGATGATCAGACCATAACATGAGCGTTGCCAGAAGGGCTATTGTGGCTGTTTCTACCCGTAGGCGATGTGGCCCTAGCCAACAGCAGTAACACCTGCTTCCATCAGTATACTCAGTTCTTTCTCAGTAAAATCTGACATACAACAAACAGAAGGTAAAAATATGTGATTGTTAGTTAAAAGGAAAAGGGGATCAGCATTGCAGACTGAAGATGTTAGGAGAAAAGACTTGCTTCAAAAGACGAGAATCTCAAAGAACAAAAGAATTGCCAACTAAGATGGCAAGCAGCAGTTCCTATTTGTGAAAAGTAGATCCATAGGTACTACCCATGCGCTATATAGCATACCATCTAATGTGACGAGTTAGATTTCTAACAGTTCCATGGTTTACCTTTTCTATTAGCTTAAAAAGAGGGATAAGCACCAAGGGGGAGGGAGGGTGCCTTCCTAAGAGGAATGAAGTATCATCAAAATGGATGAAAACTGAAGTGGCCACTCTTTGTTTACCCGCACACACTCCCACCCATCTACACACATCTGCACAGGTGGCCACCCACCATACACCATGCTCTCACCCCCTCTACACACACAAAGGGCCCGTGTTTTCTCAATTATATGCTGGGAAATCAGCAAAAGAAAAACGAGACCAACCTCCTTCAGGTCCAACAATCATAATCCCATCAGGTTCAATTCTGCTTGAAGTCAATGCACTCATAAGAGAAGGAGCTTCTGCAACAGCAAGTAAAGATAGCTTTGACTTCTGAATCTATAAAATCCAATCACAAAACCATACATAAATTAATTACTTAATCAAAGAATGAAAAATTCATTTCTAAAAGAGAATGAAATTGGAAAATTTTTCGAATGTGCTGGGTTGCAGTCAAGGAATATTAACTTACATAAGGTAGAATGTCATTGATTTTTTGTGGAGGATTAAGTACCATTTCATGAAGCCGCTGACCTGAAAAGCAGTTAAAGAAGGTAAGTTGGAACAATTACTCAACCAAGCTGAAGGGACCTCCTTATGTTATATTGGAAAATACAAAGTACAATTTGATCAAGTTTCCCACAGAAAAAGAATAACTACTATGAACGAAGACTTCTATTAATGAAGACTACTCATGTGGTGATGAGTAACTGACATTGCTTTGATGCAGCTAAGATGAGCCGTTGTAGCCTGTCGACCCTATTTTCTGAGACTGAAGGAGATCGCTCAGTCAGCAGAGGAGTTACACTGCTCGCCCCCAGCTCCTATGGGAATCAAAGAACAAATCAGGAGTGACAAGCATAGCACAAAGGGACAATTTAATTTTCAAATGTGGGAAGCAGAAGACGTAATTGCATGGACACATACCGTACATTTCTCAACAAGCCAATCAGCTCGACCACCCTTTAGAGTTCCTGAGCAAAGTTGACAACAATTAGGAGCTAAAAAAGAATTATGTCCCAAGCCTTTAAAAACTAACTACTTCTGAACAATTGCTTAGATTGGCAATAACTCACCAAAAGCAGCAAATACATGCCACTGCGGCATCTGAGGAGGGACCATTTTCGGGTCTTCCAGAGCCACGATGTCCAATCCAGCCCGATCAACACTCTGAATGTTTCCCCTCACTAATCCTCCCTTCCCATTGAAGAGCTCTACCCTTGCAGGAATATTAAATGCAAGTTACATAAACGCCATTGTCTTGCAAAGCTAGACAATAAAATTACTAAGGGAGATTTTGTCGAACACTTGGTAAGCATGTAATGTCCCCAGGTTATATAAAGAGACCAGAAGTTCAGCAAATCATAGCCCAAGGAGGCAATGCAAGTAAGTCACTTCGAACTGCTTAAAATCACCCCTTATCATCATAGCCCAATTGTGAAGGCAACCAAGAAAATCCAGCAACCATTGCGTCAGAAAAGATGAAGGCCTGAAGATACCTGTCGTTGGTACTCAACCTCAACACTTTGGTCATATGCCAGAATTCATCTCCTTGCACGCGAACCACCCCACCCTGCAGTTCGACAGTAAGCAGACAAAAGGAAAAACCCATTAACACCGGAAGACGCGACACGAGCCGTCCAACACCCCCGCGCGCGCGGGCACATGGAAAGAGAGGGTAACACCTTGGAAGGAGGGAGGACGTCGGAGAAGAAGCGAGGGAGCCCGCCGCGAGACTGGTTGGAGTAATCCGAGGAAGAAGAAGAAGAGGAGCTACAGAAAGCTCGGAACTTGCACGACGTCCGGTGCCGCCATCGGTTCGAGAGGGCGGCAAAGTGGTGGAACGTGGGTCGATGAGCTTGCATCCGGAGCTTCCCTTCGTTTTCCAGAGTTCTCAAGCTCCGGTGCAGTTCTGCTTCGTTCTGGGGAGACTCTACTCCAATGCTCGTTCGCTCCCTCTTGTTTGTTCTTTTTCCTCTCTTCAGATAATTTAATATGTAAATAATTATTAAATCCTTTTTTATTTATTAAATCGACATCGGAACACTTTTGTTTGAATTTACCCCCGATTTAATCAATCGTTTATCTTTTTTCCGACACAAAAAGGAAGCATTTTGCTGGAATTTGTTTGCTGGTCGATTCGTTGTTTCGTCAAGAACTTTCCCACTCAAAGCAAAGAACAACAGAGGAATTCTTTAAAGGAGATTCTGGTTTATCATCTCCATAGAAGTCTGCAGCATGTCGAGCAACCATTTACAGGATTACCAAAAGGAAGGAGGGCGACGAAACTTTCACAACTAAGCATCCCCTGGTACTTACAATCAACACAAAAATTGGGACATATCCCACCACAACCTCAAAAGACATTCCCCACTGCGGCATTTCCACAAACACCTACGAGGCAACACTTCCCCCCTCACTCCTCAGCCCTCCCCCTCGCCGTCGCCGTCGCCGTCGCCGTCGCCGTCGCCCGCATCTTTGCCGTCCCCCTCGTACCCGCCGCCCAGCTCGCAGATCCTCTCCCAGACATCCTCCGCCACCGGCACCACCGACAGCCTCGGCTGCCGCAGCAGCGCGAACCCCTTGAGCGCGCCGTCCCCCTTCAGCTCCGCCAGTTCCACGCGCCTCCGCATCTCCCCCACCGTCCTCACGTCCACCGCCCCGTCGCCGCCGCCGTCCCCGCCGTCGTCCTCGTACCACTCGCGCGCCACCTCGACGACGCCCACGACGCGGCGGGCCTTGGCCCCGGAGTGGTAGAAGAGGCAGAGGTCGCGGAGGCGCATGGACTTGAGGTTCTTCTGGGCCTGCTTGTTCTTGACGCCGTCCCACTTGGCGACGCCGCCGTCGGAGGCCGCCTGGTCGTCCCAGGACCACTCGCCCGGCTCGGTTTTCAGGAGCCAGTACTGTTTGGGCTTCCCCATCTCTTCGGCGGCGAGAGAGCGAGGTTCCCGGCTTCCGACGGCGAAGTGGGGTGAAGGGTTTGGGCGTGGCGGCCTCTGGAGCTGGAAAGTCGAGGCCTTTATGGCGGGAAGTGCAGGGTTCTGGCGCCAAGGAAGGCGGCCAAGGAGCATTCCGGTCACCACTGAAACTGGAAGTACGGAATGTGAAGAGATTCACTATAAGTTGATGTTTTATATTAATTGCTTTGGGCTCCCGTGGACTCTAAGGTTTTACACATTTTTTTCTCCTACCACATATCATCCAGATTCACTTCAAACTCAAATTAATATTGGATTTTGGGCCTCTCTCGCACCTAACACTAACTTGAAAATTTAGACTTTTTTTCATACTTATAAATCAACCATTGACCCCTTCCACAATCAATGTAGGACAATCTCAACACATATAAAAATGCAAGGTGCTTCATTGTGGAGCTTAGTGAATCATTTTATTGCACCAAAGTCAACCTAATCTAACTCTTGAGACCACCAGCGGCAAAAAATTACACATAAAAAATACAGAAAAGAGGACCATGATGATAATGATGGAAAGACTTCCGGCGTGTGCTGACCGGCATCATGGCGCACAGTTAAAAGGTCACGCTATGTGCGCCTATAGTGATGAGCTATCGTATGATGATTTGTAATCTTAATAATAAGCTTGAGGTGTACTATTTTATGGATACAGGTTTCCCCTATTTTCTTGATGGGTCTCACTTCATGTCATGCGTGCAGGATCCGAATGCACGTCCTCTTAGCCTGCATCCTTTCAAAGATTCGTGATGCGGGTCATTTTACGTAATTGAAACAGGTTGAGACACATTAAGGAGAATAAGAGATCTTTCATCCAATGTGTGTAATATACATGTAGGATCAAGAGTCGCACAATAAATCTGATTTTATTTGAACGAGAACCGGATGACGTGAGATAATTGTCTTAAATGTTTTCAAAATGAACATATAGACGGAGAGTTTATTTGCACAAAACATCATCACCCGAGTTTATGACGAGGTTCGGATAGTGAAAATCCTAAAGACAAATTAAGCACTACTATGCATGATAGAACTCTGAGATTGACTATTCATCTTTTTGGCGAGGATACGCCGGTCAATATCATGATGGTGTCTAAAGTCTTTAGGCATGTGCGATACACACGAGCGAAATATTGCATTATTATTTCTTGCTTGTATGTTACTCAGACCTCTAGTCTCTCCGTACATACCTAACCCGTGAGGTTTGAACTTCAACCGACTTGGTTCTTATGCACTTGATCTTTGGACAAGAATGACGTAGGAAATGATGATTTTGAGAAGATGACAACTGCAATCTTGTAAGATGGAAATGAGCCGTCCGCAGAGAAACAGAAAGAAAGGAGAAGTCAACCAAGACAAGGAAAGGGTTTGACACGGTCCATCAAAGTTTGGTCGAGGTTAGACAGGACCAGGGAGAGCAGTACGCATTTCGCCCTCTGGTCAACCCTAACAGTCGCCCCCTCGTTCCTAAAGACCAAGGTATAGATAGGGCTTTGAATTTTGATCACTTATCTGGATGTGGGTCGGGCCATTTCTCTTCATTCGATCAGTCAAGACTCGAGATAATCACAAGAGTAATAGAACGAGCGAAAAGTTGAGGCGGCTAAGCTGATACATCGTATGGTGATATCCGTAATAGTTTACAAGACCCTCGCGAGAATACAATCTCTCTATCCAGCACCAGACCCTCACCAACGTTCCGGTAAGAGCAAAGCAGGAACATTTGACAGAGCCTGGGCCATCTCTATAGAATTTACATACAAAACCATGCAGAATCATGTCGAACGAAAGCAAAACTAATGAACAAGAAAAGGGGAAAAAATCAACTAAACGTTCACAAGCAGAAGCTAGTTTAGGACTCCATTTGCTGGCCTCACAGATAATTTCATTACCCTCGCGAGCAAGATAGCGCATCAGGGTTTTTGCTTCTGAGTGTAGATGTAATCAAGGTGAGCTTCGAGGGTTCTTCTCATCAAGCACTCCTCTTCTCCAATCCCTTCGCAGCCCCGCTCCACCTCTACCTTCTCTACTTCCCCATCAACACCCTGCAAAAGTTTCATCCCCGTAAGCTTCCTTTCATCAATCCTGTAACACAAGACAGAGAGACCAAAAAAAGGGTTTTTTGTTTTTGAAAAACGGGAGACAACCTACCTCGGGTCGAGTTCTCGCCACATCGGCTCCAGCCGGCGCCGGCCGAGCAGCTCGAGACACGTCGGAGAACAACAGGAGGGTTAACAAAAAGAAGGAGACGACTGCTTTGGAAGACTTCATCATTCTCAGTTCTCTCTAGAATTGCCTGGAATTGGAGAGACGGTCGCAAACCATAATTTATAGAGGACAACGGGGGAAGCTGCATGGAAGGGGCGAAATGGGAATCTCTCTCTTGGTGAGAATTAATTTAAAGGGTGGTTTTAAAATGGAAGGTGCTAATCATCTACCTGCAACAATAATAATAATCGAATAGATGAATCAGAAGCAAAAAGTTACGTACGGCATCGAGTTGGGTGAATCATGGGGGCGCCGGACCATCTTTGTCGTTGAATATTATACAATGATGCAATGATTCTAGAAACCATGATTTTTTATCATGTAATTTTGGACACATAATAAACCCCAGATCCCTCGCAATTGGGGAATCGAAATTGAATAATTTACCATGAATGCAACTCCACTCTCTGATATCAAGTAAACGTAATATTCAAGTCAGATTGCGGAGCCCCTAATCATAATGGCCTGGCATCCTAAATCATTTCATCGATCAAAATAATCACGCATCTTACATTAAAATAACATAGGTTAATACCACTAAAATCCCCTAATTGATGCACTTGTTATAAGTTTACCCTAAACTAACTTTTTGATCAACAAAAATTATAATATTGATATATTTGTGACAAATTTATTTTCTAATAATTCTATTAAATTTTACTATCAAATTGTTGAGTTGATTGACACGTTATAGTTAACGGATGTACCAATTTGGGGTCTTACCATCTATTTGTCATAGATATATCAATATGTGATTTTTGTGATATTAATCTAATTTAAAAGAAATTAATATAAGGTAAATTTGTTACGTGAATGTATTAATTTGAAGTTTTTAATAGTCAAAAAATTAATTTGTTGTAAATTTATAATAAATGTATCAATTTTGAAATAAATTTATCGCGGTGTACCAATTTGGGAACTTTTTACAAAGAAATGGATTTGTGTGGATTATGCCATGCAAAAATCGATTCTCTAAACTATCATGTATATAAATCATTTCAAATTCGAGGTTGTGGTGTCGTGTCTTGTCCTATTTACAAGATTACCAAGTATTTTTCTTTTATTTTTCTCTGAAAAGAAAGTTCATTATACGGAGCACTTCTTGAGGTACTTCTAGGCGACGAGCAAAGAACATTCTTATGCGGGCCACAATATTCTAATTTGATCACTTGAATTTGACAATTTGTCACAGCTGCACAGAAGAAGCGTTCCCACTGAATTGTCAACGCGTTTAACGCCGTTTTTTCTGGTTGGATATTCCCATCTCCACATGAATTTATAAACAAATATAGTAGCAATTTGTTGAATATAGTCAGACCACATCACAGGGTATTTCTGCGTTTTATCTTACTTTACATTGTTTTATATTCCAAAATAAAACATGCCATGGAGATCTTCCGATGCAAACATGTGACCGAAATATCCGGTGGTTGGCAACATGTGTAATTAAGTTGGTAGGATTTTCGTCACGAAGCCTTCTTAAGATAATCCGTATTTGTTAGTTGCATAAACCGTGTGGACAAAACTTATGAAAGTTAGGTATATTTCCATGTATTATAGGCAAATCAGGTATAAACAGGCGCCAAACGATTAGGAATAATCGACTTCTCCGGTCCGTCGGTGCTCATATATTCAGCATTATTGTGGAGAAGGAAAACCGCGTGATATAAATAGTATCATGATATCGCGCGATGGGAATCCTAGTGGGGTGGTCCATAGACCAAATGTATTATTTCGTGACAATGCTAGAGGAGATAATTGTGCCTAATTCTAGGAATTTCGAAAGCAGGATGGTCAAAGAGACTCATTAATACTGGGGTGATAAAGTCGACGTCTAGAAATGGCTAGGCGGGACCATTATTTTGTGGGCACGATTTGATGAAACGCCTTTTATTTTATTTTTTTATGGTGGAGTTGGTGGCTTGAAATATAACAAGGGCAAGAAGAATCTGGGCTCCAACCGAAGATAAGTATGGAATGCCCACCTTGGATTTTTATGAGAAGCTTCTTCTTGGTCAGATTTTCGTGTCGCTGACTTTTATGATGAGTTTAGGCGATTCTCCCTTTTATTTTTCAAACGATCATCACAAAATTCGATCTCACGGACAGGTTGAGAAACCACTGATGCATATTGGTGTTCTATTTTATCGGGGAATATTACCTAATTTTTTTAAAAATTAATTGTGTAGATACTTTTTCAATTCTAATTTTTTTAATTTGACTAATTTAATTCTAACCCTTGGACTAGTTAATAATGTAGTCATTTTGATCAATTTCGATCATAAATCACCGACATGCACGCCAGCGCCAATTATGCCACGTAAGATAACCGGTATTGCCGTAAACTATTTTAGCATTTTATTTACTTATTTATTTTCTTTTTTGTTATTTTTTCATTGGGGCAGACGAGCACCCCTCACCTAGGGTCATCGGCCACAATAAAAAAGCAAAACAAAACAAAATAAAATAAAAGTTTTGGGAAAACCTTTTAAAAAATTGTAATAATACATCAATCCAACGTGTCATGTATGATTAATAATATCGGACATTTTCTTATAGTTCAGGGACTAATTTGGATATTTATAAAAATTTAGAGATGATATTATATATTATGTTAAAATTCAAGAAAATGACTAATAAACACCTTGTGAACACAAATAAGAAAGAGGACGGATGGCTCCGTGACAGAAGAGACGCCACGTATCCGTGTTTTGTATACACGAAAATGGCATCGACATTAAGGTTGTCGGCTGCGTAATGAACAGAAAAGCACACAGAATGCATTTCAACCGGCACAGTGGACTTGTCCAACAATACATCATCAGAAGCAAGTGTGCCTGATCAAACTTTCTATCTCCTCGATTGAACCATAGAGTGCCCAGGATTTGGTCACTTTACCTGAGAAATATCCGTCTAAAATCACAAATATCAATTTTCATGTATTATTTAGCAAATACCAAAAGTTTTTGGCTGCTAGTCCAGAAATACAAAATAGCATTTGATGAATTATAATTTTAAATTATATTGGAAAATAACATTGATTTAAATATCGTTTGGTAAAAATTACAGTTTGTAAGGGATTTTTACTAAATTAAAAAAAAAAAATTTGAATTCAGCCATCGGCAACCAAAACAGCCACCAAACAACCTTTCTTGAGGTATCATGTGACCTTAGGCGCTGCTTGGGTCGTCGCAACCCAAGCGATGCCACCTTGGTCTCGCTTGAGGTCTTAGGTGTGAGGTCATGTGACCCAAGCAACTATTGCTTGGGGTCACACGATCCAAGCGTCACCTGAGGTCAAGCAATGATCATCGGGGTTAGGTGACTCCTAGGTGGCAATTGCGGACGTGCGCGACCACTTGGTTGACGATCATCGACCTCCAATCGGCTTTTCTGTGCAAACTATGGGGAAGATGAACAATAAATGAGAGACCAAGACTTGCATTATGAGAATACAACTTCCAAAAAAACCTTCGAACCTACTTTGAGTCAAAGGTCTTTAAAGCCCTATGGAGATACAATTGTATATCCACAAAGTTGAGTAAAAAAACAAAACAAACACTATTTACATGTGGCCAAAAGACTTTATAATTCCAATGTCCATTTTGGAATACCGAACCGGGGATGAAGCATAAACCATATTATGGTGGAATATCAGTGCTGACTAGCGGTCTATTTGGGCTATCGTGCATGATTAGACACGCATGTAAGGACATTAGAATGCTGAAGCAAAAAGGAATCTTGCCTATTTCAGCAACACAATTACAAATTTGCTCAGCAATACGGTCAGGCAAGGAGGCTCCTAGTTTATGACGATAGAGCACGCTCTGTCGATTCTCCTACTGGTCATTTACAAGACGGTGTCCACATGATCCTTTCTTGCAGATTCATCAGAAAACATCAAAGCACCAGCATACTGTCTGACCGCTTCAGACACATCTGCAGCCTCACGAACCGAGCATCTAATCAATGACTTAGATCAGAGGATGAAAAGGCAACGAAACCCATGCATATTCTTAGCCAATTCAGTTGAACCATTCATTCATTGTTCTGTTACCAAGAGAATTCATGGGTATCTCCTAATGGATGGGGGAAAGAAGAAGAAAGAAGACAAGTGCAGGTAATCTGCACAGGACAGACATACGAGACTGGAACAAAAATCTGCTGACAACTAGATATATCCTCCATCAGCGAATGTAACTCGCCTATCCACATGAGAAAATTCATTCCTAGTAATAGTACCTCCGGCACGGGCCGGAGTAGGAAACTCGACCATGGACTCAGACAAGTCGCGAAGCTACAATCACAGGCTCGTTCATTTCCCTGCAGACGTAATTTCAAATGGGCCTGACGATTATTGGGCCTGAAAACTTGCAACGGGCCTGAAGGTCGGTGGCGAAATGGGCTTTCTTCCTCCTCTTAAAGGACGTAGGGGGAACGCTGACTCGACTCCTTTTAATCCCTTCCCGCACGGCAGATTAACATCACGGCGGCGGTCGATCGGTCGTCATGAAGCTCCGGCTCCGGTCTCTGGAATCCAAGGACACCTTCAAGCTCGACGTCCCCGACCCCTGCTCCCTCCCCCAGCTCCGCCGCATCCTCGCCGGCCGCCTCTCCCCCCCCCCTCCCGGCGCCTCCTTCCGCCTCTCCCTCAACCGCACCGACGAGCTCCGGTCGCCGGACCCCGCCGCTTCCCTCCAGTCCCTCGGCCTCGCGTCCGGCGACCTCGTCTACTTCTCCGCTCGGCCCCGATGCGCTCGCTTCTCCTCGGGCAGGCGATGGTTCCTCCAGCGCCGAATCCTCCGCAGGGGTGTCGGGTGGGGTCTCCCTAGGGCACGCGGAGATGGATTCCGAAGATCTGCCCGGGGGCGGCCTCGGGAGGTTGCGGATTCGGAGATGGTCGATTCGGTGCCTGAAGATGCGCCGCGAGCCGATGCTTCGGGGAGCGCCGGGGATCCAGGTAATTCTGTCTCTGCAAGTTTCGATTTTGAGGGCGACGGCGTTGTGGCCGCGGATGACTCGACTGGGGTTCGCAGCAAGTTCTCCGAGCCTTACTTTCTGAAGAGGGTTTTGAGAGAAGAATTGGGTGGGGACGGTGGTGACCATAGGCTTCTGGTTATTGCGGTGCACGCTGTTCTGCTGGAATCCGGTTTCGTCGCGGTTGATCCGGTGACTGGAATGCCTGCCCATCGGTTTCATCTCTCCGATCAATGGCCGTCCACGGCGTTTATGATGACGTTGCAGTACAGTCTGCCTGAGGTTGTGGCTAGGACGCAGGGTCGGAATGTATCTGAGAGTGTTGTTCTGAAGTTTGAGAGTTTAGGTCACTTTATAAGTGTCTATGGGCGTCTGGCTAAAGCCAAGTCGGCGTTGCGTAGAGTCTGTTTGAACGAGCGCAGATTTGCTCCTATTATAGATGTGATGAGGGTGAAAGGCGATGACAATGTGGAAGTGAATGAGGATGGTGGATCTTTGAATTTGAGTTCTGAAAAACAAGTGTTTGAGTTTTGGAAGATTGTAAAAGATGGTTTGGCATTGCCGCTGTTGATAGACCTAACTGAAAGAGTCGGTTTGCCGCATCCATCTTGCTTCACATGCCTTCCAACGGAACTGAAGCTCAGGATTTTCGAATTGCTTCCTGGAATTGACCTTGCAAGGGTAGGGTGTGTATCTTCTGAACTACAGTATTTGGCATCCAATAATGATTTGTGGAAGCAGAAGTATGTTGAGGAGTTTGGAGAGCGGATGGAAAGTGGAGAGATGATCAATTGGAAGCAGATTTTCATTGGAGGCAAAGAAGAAGAGGAAGAGGGAGAGTAGTCGGTGGCAGATGCCTGCTTATACTTCACGGATCAGGAGGGTTCCAAACCCTTTCGGTGTTCCAGGAGTCATAGGTGGAGATTATGACCGTCTGCCCGGCCTTGGGGTTCCTCCTCCTTTTGGCCCGCCCTTTCGTCGAGTTCAATTCCGGCGGAATATCATCCCCAACTGCAATCTGGGAGGACTTAATGGCTGACGCCAGTTGGGTTTTGGACGGATCTTGATCGACTGTCAAGCAATGGCTGCTGAGAAATGGTGGCTTGGAGGCATCTATAATGGCCACTATTGTGTACAGATCTATAGTTTAAGCAAGATAAATATTTGAGCAAAATAATGTAGAGGTTGAATTTTCGCTGTTGCTTTTTACTTTTATTTTAGTGTGCTGGAGGTCTCCCTCTCCACCACGCATCCAGTGCTTGCTTTTCCTTTCAGTCTTTGAGAACTTCCAATGAAGTTGATGAAACCTAACCTGCATATCTTAGTATCCCCAGTTGTTGAATATGGTTATTGGAGGTAATGTGATTATGCAGGCTTTTTATTGAGGTGGTGTTGTTCTCATGGGAAAATTGATAACCGCATGGATCTATGCAGGTGAAGCAATATCATCCGGTTTTGAAATTTATTTGGACAAAGGCATAGAGAGTTAGGATCACGATTTTCTGGCAAACCGTGGCATATGCTTCTGCAATTCCTTGATAAGTCGTTTCTCGTGGACTGATAGTTACTGGACCACAAAATAATAGATCTCAAAGATTGATACCAAACTTTTTAGATTTTAGCTTGTCCCATTAGGACAAAATGCATGTGATCATAACTCACTAAGACACAGGATTGGTTTGTTGTTTTTGCATTTATGTTCTAAAATTGAGATGGCGTCTCGAGCACGACAAGGAGAATACATCAATAACGTTGAATCGACCTTGGGGGTTCATGCACACCTTGAGACTGAACATCAGTCTTCAACTACATGAGATGCCAGAGGCCTTGAATCTTCCTCAGATTAAGAGAAGGAAGAAGGTTGGACTTGAATCCACAGCCCATTGCTCCAACTAACCCATTCGAATCTCATTTCCATCTTCCGCAACTATCCCCCTTCTTCGGCGGAAGTATTACCATCCTCTTTTGGCAGTAATTTCGGAATTTTGAGGAGGCTCTCCGGTAGATAAATTGCCACACACGGAAGTCTCCTTTGGAAGAACGAGCGCCACAGATCCTCGCTCAGCCTCGGAATACTTCTCGTATACAGCCTTGAGTTCATCCTCCCCAGCATTCGAGTGCTTACTCAATAATATCTCGAAGCAGTCCCTAAGGAAGGAAGTTCCATAGCGCAAACAACAAAATAGGCAAGAAGGTCGACTCAGAAGGCAATTAAAAAAAATAGTTCTTTTCTTTTCTTTTCTTTTTCGGGGGTCGCAATTAGAGGCAGAAATGGCATGTTTAAGTTTACCTCAGCTGAGACTCTGAGTAGTTTGTGTGGAACTGAAGTGCCTCACTCCACAGGGGACATTCACCCAGAAGGTATCGAGCTGTATAAACCGACGCTGCTGCAGACATTGATGGTAAATACATGACGCTGAAGGTATAATCCATCAGGCCCAGCTCAGCCAGATAAAATGCCGTGTGCTCCAGCTATTAGGAAGAACAAAGAAGCGAATAAATTAAGCGAAGCTCTAATTATGCTCCATGCAAGTTCAAAACGACTGCTCCTTAATTTTGCATGCCTCCTCCACCCACTGAATTGATCAAGATGAAGGTAAAAATGATGGTGCCAATGCATCAGCACAACTACAGACAATCAAACAGAGAACATAATTGATTAGTTTTAATTGGGAATATTGCACTTTTTAACAGGGTGAGTCAGACATTGTCCAAACACACATGGATACACATTTACGCCAGGTAAGTCAGTGGAGCTAACCACCGCATGCAAACTTCAATTACATATAATGGAGGAACGCAGTACATTGAAAACATAAGCCACTCATATACAACGTAAATATACTTTGCGGATAGGTAATATGAAGATACTCATAGGCCCCCAACCTTTGGAAGGTCTGGCCTGGCATCAGTAATCAAGGACTACAAAACAGAGACTAAGGGCGAAGCATGCTTACTTTCTTATCAGAGTCAGATGCTTTAATGAAACGATTGAGGAAGACATAAGGTGTTGGAACCGTTATCTTATATTTTAACTTCAGCAGAATATTACGCTCCATAACATTAAAATCGTCCCTAGTGCAGTCATCGCCTACGAGGGATACTAAATCCAAAACCTGCACAATTTGACCGTTGCATTTGATCACTATAACGGAGCTAAAGAAGGAAACTAACTATTGCAAACTTAAGTGCGTCAAGCAGAGAGAGAGAGGCAAACCCGAAGAGGCGAACTTTCTTCGTGTAAGCAAGCTATATGTGTAGCTGCCATTCCGACCAATCTAAACTTCTTTCCTGGCACAGTCTCCATGGAGAGGAACCGATCAAGGACGTTGATAGTAAGATAAAGAGTCTCTGGCATGAGCTTACGTGTATCGTGGAGAAGAATGAGCCGATCCACTAGAATTTCTCTCTCTCTCTTATTTAATTCTGGCTGTGAATCCATGTAGTCATGCGGCCGGCTTTCATTCTGCATTTGATGACTAATTGATCAAACACACACATACACACACATATACACACACACAGATATCATACCTCGACTAGTTTATAGGACTTGTAGATATCCTCAACATATTCAACTACAGCAAGAATATATTTTGCGTCGCCAGCATCAATGTCAAATTTTCCCACAGTTGTTCCATGTGCAACTCCCTCCTCGATAGGCTTAGATGGCAAAGCTTCAGTTTTAGAAGCTACAAAAGAGTGAGTGCAATGACATCACTCAATCTTTGCATTAACAAACGCATCTTAATGAAAAGATGCATATTTATAGCAATGACTTCGATTGATCGGCTATGTCTATCTACCTTCGAAGATATGCTGTATTGTCCTATCAAGGTCTTCTGTTAATGGTTTCCTTTCGTCGTTTATGGATACAAACCGTAGGATTGGTGTGCGGACTTGGCCATATGAGAATCTCGCCATCTTGGGGCATGCTTCAATATATAGATGGACCAATGATGGAAATTCAAAGGAGTAAATGGCCTGCAAATAAATGAACAACAGAAGCTCTGACATATTCCCAAACTCAGCTGATGAAGTGCTTTTGATGAGAAAATTACTGGTGGATTCTTCAACTTACAAAAAGTAACAGAAAAGTAAAGAATTACATTCTGGTTTTCCCACAAAAAAAATAAAAATTGCAGTTCAATTTTAAAATTTACAAGAAAACCCTATAAACTTCATATGAGTTTAAAAGTCCAAAATTATAATAATTTTGGAGCATTGATTGTTGAATAAACTCCAAATATCAGACACTAAATGATAAATAGAAGGAAGCAAACCAAAAATAGCATTTACGTTGGCGAAGATGCTCTCCTAGAGAAGATCTCATCTCGGAGTCGTAAGGAACCGAAGATGCTAGAAGGAACGGACTCAGAATATACTAATGCGTGCGTAAGCCTAACCAACAACGAAGAACATTAATGCATAACTTATAGACGCTCCATTTAAATCTTCTACAGATTTGGTGGGCTGATCACTTGTGCTTGGGGAGATTTCACTTAGGGAACTGCAATGATGGCGAGAGACTGTCCAGATCACACATAATTTATATTATCAACATCTTCTAGACATTACTTAGAATATACAACTTGGAATATGACAATAATTTTTAGTATGACCGGCATTTTTCTGATTGCTGATTTTATGGAATGATCAAGCGATTGTATAACATCACAAGAAATTATCAAAATGTCCAAAGCCTATTGCAATTGTGCTAATTCAGTCCTAAACTTTTTTTTTTTTTTACCAATTCAATCCTAAACATTTTGCATTTGTGCTAGTTCAGTCCATCCTGCCAATTTTGCTCAACCAAAGCTAATGTGGCACTACTAGCGTGACATGGCATTTTTAAAATAATATTTTAATTTTTCTTTGATTTTTTATAATTTTTTTTCTTTTTTTTTAAAAAAAAATTATTTTTGTTCCCTTCACCTTTCTTTCCAATTTCCCCTACCCTTAGCACCGGCGAGGGCATCATGGCCATTGTCGGCAGTGGAAGAGGGCATCAGCCTAGTCTAGGTAAGGGCCACGGCATCCTCACTTGGCTATATTTGGTGAGGGCGTTGCGACCGTTGTTTGCTCGCCCGAGCGAGGGGTGCAACGCCCTCTCCCATTGCCAGCGAGGGCCACGATGCCCTCGCCGACACTAAGGGTAGGGGAAGGGGAAGGAAAAAAAAATAGATAAAATAGAATAAAAAATTATTCAAAAATTATTAAAATATTATTTTAAAATGCTACGTCAGCGTCGATCGACCAAAATTGGCCAGATGAACTAAACTAATGCAAATGCAAAAGGTTTAGAGTTGAATTGGCAAAAATAATAATAATAATAATAAAGTTTATGACTGAATTGATACAATTGCAATAAAGTAATTCTCCCTACAAAATCAATAGGAGTGACAAAGATACCTATGACAAAAGAATCACAGATCGAAATATTTTCGTACTTTTTTCTTAATCATAGTATCTTATCCATGAAGTAGTGTAACAATACAAACAAAGCGGTGGGAGTCGAGGCGTTACTGTCACCTCTCCTATTATGCTACTTATTTACCAAAAAAAAAAAAAAAGTCCGCCTGAAAATTAGACATTTAATAAATGGCATGTATTTTATCTGTATCATCAATATAGCTTTTCCTTAACGCTGAGGGGAAGGGACTAGAGCAATCTGCAGAAAGATTCTAATCCACTAATGGCGTAAAGTCACTTCCACCGCAGTTCTCAGCAAGACATGGATACTCCTGAGCCTTTTTGAAGCAATTGTGATAAGTCATGTAACCTTAGAACTTTTCTACTAGCAACAATAATCCTGCATACATGGACATACCTTTTTATCTAGTATAGGTTCGTCAGAAGTCTTGCTGGTGCCCTCCATTTCGAAAGAATTGCTATTAGGAAACTCAGCTTCATTTGGGGCTTTACAAAATGCAACAAGGCCAGACAGACCTGCCAGTTCTAAATAGTCGAGACGTGGGAACTTGATCTCAATAGCTGTTACGTCATCATGCCTTCCTTGTATGCTGATAATTTCTTCCAACACCTCACAATCGACCACAACCAGGCTTCGAAGTTGCACTAAACCTTTAGCCACGCTATGCGAGAATACATACGTCAACTTGTTACATCGGCACACCTTCAGATATCTTAAGTTTCCAAGAAATGGACGTTGTGGGATGTTCTTTGGTAATTGTAATGTCTCTGGAAGGTCTACTGCTTTCTCATAGGGACATATTTCTTTCAAAGACCACATATCACGAATCATGAGCAACTCCAAGAGAGGAAAGGGAGCATTGGACTTCCACTCCGTTGGGTTTATTACATACTCTAACCCACACCCTGCGATTAGTAATGACTTCAAGCGGACAAATCCCGCTTTGTCCAGCTCGTAGGAGATATTCGTCAAACCACGGACATCTAGATCAAGAACTTCGCATTTCTCTAGCAGCACATTAATATTTTTCATCAGTAGATCTTCCCCGTCAATCTCCATCTGCAACACATTGCTTTTTGGGCGCCATGCATGCCATGAGCGAGGGAATCTGACGGTCGGCGGTTGCTCGGTCCCCTTTCTCCTCAGGCCCTTCGTCTTGCTGGATTCGCTGGGAGATCCAAGAAGAATTTTCTTGTAATTAGAGAAACATGAGTAGTAAGGAGGAGGATGTCCCAAACTTATAGCAAATCTCATTAACTTATTTGAAAGGAGACCCTTTGGCAAGATTTCAGGTTCTCGTATCCAACTATGTAAATCTCTCAGAGAGTGCAAAGCTGTCAACTCACTAAGACTCGCATTACTCTCTCGACCACTGCCATATTCTCTCCAACTGTCGAAGCTGTACCCTATGTACAACTCTTCCAAGAGAGATAAATTTGATAGAACACAAGGAGGGATTCTTCGGAGACCTTCGCAACCCCTCAAATCAAGACTTCTCAGCTTCTTGAGAAGTTTCATTTCTTCAGGTAACTCCTCCAATTCTGAGCCGACCAAGCTAAGATTTTCCAGTGTTTTTAATGTTCCAATCACGGACATGTCTCTCAACTGACAAAACTCTAAACACAAAGTTTGAAGGTTCAGCAAGAATTGAAGAGATGAAGGTGCTCGTCGGATCGAAAATCCCAGCAAAGTAAGAACTTTGAGTTCTTTCGTTCCTCTAAAGAGATTATCAGGAAGTGTCTGAGAAGTATTTGTGCATGCCATTAGCAAAAGCTTTAACTTCGGATAGTTCCATTCACACGTATGACTAGGCAATTGATCAAAAAGGAGGGAAATCGCTTGCCAATCTTGGCCTGTGTCTTCTTCCGGCCATTGTCCCATATCAGAATCACAACTAACCAGGAAAGCTTTTTCTCTGGAAGCAACAGAGATGGCTGTAGCCCGCACAATATCATGCATTTTCACACAATCATTACGATTACTCTTTAGTAACAAACATGAAGATATCAATTTATCTACTAATGCCAAGACCCTGTTTCTCGTTTTTATTAGTGTATCAACACCTTTGTAGAACCTCAAGCTTCTTCCATAACTAACCAAATACGCGATTGGTATATCAAAATCTTCCGGAAATAGACAACACAGCAAAAGGCATGACTTAGCTTCTTCACTTGATAAATACTTGTAACTCAGTTCCACGCGTGAAAACACAAACTCTTGCATTTCCGTGAATGAGCTGATCGTAGACTTTCTAAGTTGTTCTAGCACGTCCTCCCATATGTGCTTCTCTTTATGTCCTAGAGCCTTTCCTATAGTTGCAATTGCGAGAGGCAAACCCCCACATTCCTCCAGCACTGCTCTTGCTATGTCATGTAGATCTGGAGAGACAACAGCATCCCCTGCCATCTTCCGGAAAAGATCCCAGGATTCTGTCTCTGATAAAACCGAGATTAGGAAGATCCTCTGACTTCTCATGTTTTTGCACACATCTTCACTTCGTGAAGTCATTAGAATCTTGCAAGAAATACCAGAAGGAATACCTATTGCCTCAAGATCAAGCTCCCCCCAGACGTCATCCAGTACTACTAGTGTACTCTTACTCTCCAGCAGTCTTGCACGTAGCCGACCTGCTCTTCCAATTTCTCCTCTCTTATCCAAGTCAAGACCTAGCATACCTGCCATCTCACCTTGTACCTTCGTAATGTTCGGGTTCTGGGACACAACTGCCATCACCACTTCATCAAAAAGGTTCCCTTTCTCCACTGTCTTGATCACCTCCTTCATCATTGTTGTTTTACCGACACCACCCATCCCGTAAACTCCAACTATACAAATTTCTTCTTCCCCGATTGCATCCACTATCTTGTTCATAATCCTTGTCCTCGATTCAAGGTCCTTAGAACCATCTGCAAATGTTCTCCCCAATTGTTGTGGGGGAGCAGGGTAAGCAACTTCATCAAAATTTCCATCCCTTTCAAGCTTAGCAACAACCGCACTCTTCTTCTTAGCCCTCCGGCTAAGTAAATAGCGCGTCTTCAGATCGGGACACCACCCTTTGCAACACTTTAGATCGACAGTACCTTCATCTTCGAAGAACCCCCTCACATCTTCATTAATCTCGTCCACGCTTTCCAACCAGCTCGCAACAGCGGGCGCAGCCACATGTAAGTTCCTCTCGGCCTCATCTACTCGCAGTTGCACACCGGTCCTCTTTCCGACTAACCTTTTATGCTCATCTTTCAACTCGTCGATGTTACTTTTATACGAAAACACATATTTTACGTGCTGCAAAACCGGCGCTACAGTGTACTCCGCAATTTTAGCTGCCACAGAGATCACTATATCCATTTCATCTAAACACCTTCCCCAATCTCCTCGGCCACTTTCTTAAACTCCCAATCCCACCAAGCTAAAATCCAACCAAACTAAAATTGCAACCGTAAGAACTCATAACCAACAGTAGGAGCCGCGAGAAGGCTCAACTTTTTCCTCCGATTTGCCGTTGCGCGGCACGAAAGGCTGCACACAACAAACCCAGTGTTACAGATAGTTGCAGAGGGCTGAAAAACACAATGGCGAAGGTAAAATGTGAAATCGCAGGATTTGCAGTGAACTGTGCAGTGAAGAATACCAGATTCAACCTGCACCAGTGAAGCCCTTTCTTGATACAACCCACACTCGTGATTGATTTTTCTTTTTTTTTCCCTAGGATTCATCCTCTCGGAGAGCCAATAATGTCTGCAATATGTCCGAATATAATAATCGCCACGGATGGGTCTTCGAGCCTCGTGGGCCACCTGAGACTGAGCTCGGAGAAATTTGGCACCGACGCGGAAAGATGCTTTTTCTCCGGCCTCGTATATGTTGGTAATAATTACTTCTGAATAAGAAGAAATGAAATCAGATTTTAAGACATGGTAAAAAAATTATTTATCCTAAAGCACAAATAATAATTGTTGGAAAAAATCCTCTAAAACACAGAAAATTCTCGATTAAAAATACCACATAATAATTCTAGTTCATCGCCACGACTAATAGAGACTAGCAAATCCGCAAAAGCAACAAAGTGCTCTTCATTTGAACAAAATAGAAGACACCCACACTTACATAGTGATCTATATATTTCTAATTTTCCTATGAGGGACAAGAAAAAAAACTATTTTATTTGTTTTACAAACAAATTATGTGAAACAAAATTTCTAAAATAAAATAAAATATTCAAAAATATATAGCCAAAATTTTCATGAGACTAATATGCATACATGAAAGTCTTTTTTCAAATTAAACATTTATTTAGTATAAGTATCTCAAAATTCTATAAAAAATTTAAATAGCTATGCAATAGAATTGGACTTGCCAAACATATATTAGCCTCTTGTTTTGATGAGAAGCTCATAATTTACTTAGCATTATTATGGGCACAAATTATGGTCTTGTGCCTGTGTCTGTTTCATGAGCTTTTTAGAAAGCAATTCTAATTTTCATACGAAGCAACACCACTTCTAATATAATAGTGATACCGATGACATGGCGCATTAAGCTAATTCACGATTGATGAAACAACTAATGCTTATGTTTTAGAGATGAATGAAGAAATCTTTTCTTTTTTTTTTCAACTTTTCCAAATGAATTTCCATAACGTGCATGTGACGTGAGATAAGGAAAAATCCTTGGATTTATGGAAGGCGCTACCCCAGTGTGGGAAAATAAAAGTCTTTGAATTTTCTTATCTTGTCACTTCTCAAATTCTACAAGGATAAAAGTAATGACATGGCTATCCTTCCATCCGAAAGATGCACTTTAATGACCACTAATCAAGAGACTTGAACCGACCAAAAAAATAATCAAGAGACTTGAAGAAACACGAAAAATGACAATCACAGCCTATTGTACATATCTCTTCAACCGGGTCAAATAGTCACTCTACATATTTGTAGAACAGTACTAGAAACTCATATTCCAAATCTTTAATATACATATCAAATCTTATACGAGTTGTTTCATTTCAACAAGCTTTACACAATTTAGAAAATACTCGTTTAAATCATTATAAACATCAATGATCAAATTCATTGATTCAAAATCACACGCCAAGTTAATGGCTCATCTATTGAGTAATTTATAACTCAATCTCAAACTATGGTCACGACAATGCCTAGTGACAAGGCGATCAAAATTCTCTTTTGACAATGTCTCTACTCGTTATAAGCTATTGGCTCGGCTCATAAGGATATCCTAACCGTTGCTTTAAACCAAGTTCCGTCAAACCCCACAGCTCTACAATGCCATAAATCATTATTTCCATGAAATTTCATAGCTCAATATCTCAAAAATTGGACTACAGGACTCAAACCTCACAAAACTTCGAATATACGAGCTAACTCCAAAACTACTCCGATTGGAATAACGATAGATGTGAGCAATTTTCGGTGTTGTAAACTGGAGTTAAATTAGTTTGGCGAGGTCTCCGTGACTGGTACGTATGTGTGCAAAACCCATTTCCTTTCTTTCCTCTTTCTTCTTTTTCCCTTGTTTCTTCTCCTTTCCTCTTTCTTTGCCCTTTCTGGCGTGGCCTCTCCTTTTCCTTTTGTCTCACGACGATGGTCTTTCTTTTTCTTTTTTTTTTTTTGTTATCGAGTCTTTCTCTCTTATTAAAGGTAGGTCCCACCACCTTTGATTTGGTCAATCAAGAAGGGCAATACTACAATATATGAAAAGATAATGTCAAGCATGCAAGAGAAATTATTATAAAATAGGAATTTATTAACTAGAAATCCTAAAACTTATCGCAAAAAAACGATTGAATCCTAATACTTACAAAAATAAAATCAAGTCTTAAAATTTATTAAATTGATGCAATCAAATCCTTTTATTGACGCCATCAATTGGACTAACGAAAATACCGACATGATATTTTAAAATTAATTTATATTTTCTACGTGGCATTTTTAATTATCTTTATTCAGTTTATTTAATTAGATTAAAACTAAAAAAGATAACCTAAAACTTGATAAAAAAAAAAAGAAATGGAAGGATGATTAGTGGAGCTTCAGCCATCAACCACCGCTCATTGCTAGAAGGGTCAATGACCTCCACTGACCCTAGCCAAGGGTGGCCGGCTCTCGCTCAGCTAGGGCAAGGAGTCACCGGCTCCCCCATGAGGGCCGGCATTGCCCAGATATAGATAGGACGTTGACCCTCATGGGGGGTTGGCGACCAACGCACAACTTGGGCAAGGCCTCCCCAGCCCTGAGCCAATGCGGGCAAGGCCTCGCCCAAGGAGGGTGTTGGTCCCCGGCACTCAAGCCTAGCAAGGGTTACCGCGAGGCGGCGGTGGTTGAAGCTCCTTCGGCCATTCCTCCATTCTCTTTCTCTCGTTTTGTCATTCTAATAAGATTTTAGGTTTTCGTTTCTAGTTTTTAATCTAATTTAAATAAGAATTGAATAGAAATAATTTAAAAATGCCACATAGGAAACGAAAACTATCAGGCTTAAAAGAGGTCTTGGTCTTTTTATATTAATTCTTCACCTAACCATACAAGTGAAAAAAAAAAAAACATCATCAGGCTCAAAAGAAATCTCAGCCTTTTTATATAATATCTTCACATAACCCCACAAGTGAAAAGAAAACGCACGAATGAAAAAGAAAAAACATTATCAGGCTCAAAAGAAGTCTGGGTCTTTTTATATTAGCTCTTCACCTAACCGCATAAGTGAAAAAGAAAAAACATAATCAGGCTCAAAAAAAAAGTCTTGGTCTTTTTATATTATTTCTTCACCTAACAGCACAGGTGAATTGCAGGGGGTACTGAATTTACTGGAATGCATATGCTGATGTTTTACTTGGTAAACATAAGACAGGTCTTCTTCTAATTGGCTCATAATTCTGTAAAGCTTTTCTTTATCAGATTAATCGATGTCGAATCTACTGTTTTGTACAAAACCTGCATCATTTGGGTTCATTTTATATTTTGCATAAGCTTCCGTGATAAATAAAGAGAAGACGAAGACTTGGGGAGTCCATCTCTCTTTCCTATTTTCTCTTACTCCTTGTTTGGCATTATTTACATTCTCCAAGTACAGTAATCAATTACGAGTGGAACGAGATCAGACTAACATCTCGTGGTCTTTTTTATCAGCTTCACCAAATTGCTCAAATGATTTCAATGTATATACAAAATACACCCATCATCCAATGCGCCCGTCCAAAATGGTGGACTGACGTTTGACTCCTAGTTTCTTTTTTTGTCGAACGCTCCTATTAATTAAGGAATATATCCACTAGAAATCCTAAAACTTGTCACAAAAGTGCGATTAAATCTTAAAACTTGCAAAAAGCACAATTAAGTCCTAAAAACTATCAAATTATGGTAATCAAGTCCTTCTGTTAATATCGTCAATTTGACTAATGAAAAATATTGACGTGATATTTTTTAATTATTTTTATTCAATTCTTATTTAAATTAGATTAAAAGCTAGAAAAGAAAACTTAAAATCTTATTAAAAAGACAAAACTGAAGAAGAAGAAGAAGAAGGAGATAAAGAGAGAGAATGAAGGGCTGGTCGATGGAGCTTCAGCTCAGCCGCCCATTGCCAAAAGGGACGGCGAGCAACGGTGGCCAACCATCGCTTGGCCAAGGTGAGGCCTCATGGCCCCAAGCAAGGGCTAGCAACCCTTCCCAGGCCTGGGCAACAATGACCAACACCTGCCTTGGGCGAGGCCTCACCTAGAGTGTGCGTTGGTTGTCAACCCCCCCATGAGGCCTGGCGTCTCGCCTAGGTCTGGTGACGCCGGCCCTCATGGGGGCCAGCAATGCCTCGCCCTAGCTGAGCAAAGGCTAGTGGAGGTCGCCGACCCTTCCGATGATGGCCGGTGGGTGGCGGTTGAAGCTCCACCAGCCAGCCCTCCATTCCTTTTCTTTTTAAGTATTGTTATTTTTTAATCAAAGTTTTGATTTTTTTCTCAGTTTTTAATCTAATTTAAATAAACTTAATTAAAAATGCCACATAGGAAATAAAAATTAATTTTAAAATGTCACGTCGCATTTTTCGTTAGTCAAATTGACAGTGTTGATGGAAGGATTTGATTTTTACCAATTTGATAAATTTTAGAACTTGATGATAATTTTTGTAAGTTTGATGATTTAATTGCACTTTTACGATAAATTTTAGGAGTTTTAGTGAACATATTCCCATAAAATAGGGGGGGCAGAGACAAAATTCTGTGAATGAATTTGACCAAAAGGATAATTTTTGTGAATGAAGCTGGGGAGAGGTTGAAATAGTTCTGGCAAACCTACAAATGGTTGATTGCATGATGAAAATGTGAGGCGTTGCTTAATGGCGAAGTTCTTGATGGGGCTGACGGAAGACGCCACTGTAAAAAGCGAGAATTAAAGCAAAAGCTAAAGCACGATGAACGAACCATCTGTGCTTCGAAGAGCCTTTCGCTTGCAGAGAGAGAGAGAGAGAGAGAGAGAGAGAGAGTCCAGAGAGAGAAAAAGCGGAGCTCTCGCTCTCCGGCACCTTGCTCGGGGCCCCATGATCCACGACGTGAATCTGACTGCCCTCGGTATAAAGTATAATCAATTCAAGGCAATATACAATAGTGCAATAAGCTAATTCATGGTTGAACAACGTATCCATGTTTTATAAAGGGAAAATGACACAAATAGCTCACGAACTTTGACTCAATATGCAATATAATTCCTGAATTTTTAACTTATTCAACGTGATCTTTAAATTTTTAATTTATTTAATGTGGTCCATGGACTTTTGGAATATGTTTAATATAATCTTTGGACTATAGAAAATATTCAATTATATCCCTAAAACTGATTTAATGAAATTACAACATTGAATATTCTCATATAATTTAGGGATTACATTAAATATATACTAAAAGTCCAGAATCACGTTGAACACGCCAAAAGTTCAGGTGCCACATTATACATTAAGCTAAAGTTCAGAAATAACGTTGAATAAATTATTAATTCGTGGACCATATTATGCATTAAGTCAGTGCTTCAGGAAGAGCTGAGGGCCGAGGTAATTCTTCTTCCGGGACTGTTGGTTTTGATGGCCACGGCGCTGTCTCCGTGGATGGGTGGGTTGTGGTGCGCAGGAAGTTCTTCGAGCCTTACTTTCTTAAGAGGGTTTTGAAAGAGGAATCTGGAGGCGACGGTGGTGAGCATAGGCTTCTAGTCGTAGCGGTGCATGCAGTTATGCTGGAATCCGGTTTCGTCGCGGTTGAGCCGGTGACTGGAATGCCTGGTGATCGATTCCATCTCCCTGATCAATGTCGGTCGACGTCGCTGCAGTACAGTCTGCCTGAGCTGCCTGTGGCTAGGAACCAGAGTCTGACTATGCCTGGGAGTGTGCTTTTGAAGTTTCAGAGCCTAGGTCAATCTATTGTTGTCTATGGACCTCTGCCTAGAGCCAAGTTGGGATTGCGTAGGCTCTGTTTGGACCGCCGCAGTTTTGCTCCTTCCATGAGGTCAATGTGGGCGAAAGGCGAAGGCAACGATGTGGAAGAGGATGGTGGTTTTTCGAGTTCGTATCCCTTAAAAGCAGTGTCCGAGTTTTGGAAGATTGTGAAAGATGGCTTGGAACTGCCACTGTTAATAAACTTAACCAAAAGGGCTGGTTTGCCGCTCCCATCTTGTTTCCCAGGCCTTCTCACGGAACTGAAGCTCAAGATTTTCGAATCGCTCTCTGGCATTGACCTTGCAAGGGTAGGGTGTATGTGTTCGGAACTTCGGTCTTTGACATCCCACAATGACCTGTGGAAGCAGAAGTGCGTGGATGAGTTTAAGAAGAAGACAGAAGGCTGAGAGACGATCAATTGGAAGCAGCGTTTCGCGAGGTTGTGGGAGGCGAAGAAGGAGGGAAGAGGGAGAGTGGTTGGTCGGAGATGCCTTCGCAACTGGACAGCCTTTGCTCTTTTAGGATCAGACTGGGAGCCTTGTGGTTTTAGGAAGTATAATAGGATGCAATTATGATCGCTTTCACTCGGTCTCGGGGTTCCTCCTCTTTTCAGGCGGCCACTTCGTCGAGCTCAATTCCTACCCCAACTGCAATCTGGGGGAATATAATTGCTGACGTGAGTAAAGATTTGCATAGATTTGCATGACCGTGGCGCAATGGCTGCTGAGATTTGTGGCACTGGAGGTATATGAAATGGTTGCTGTAAAGACAGAATTGGGTGCTCAGCACTTGGGTGCTTAGCACTTAGGAAGATGAGGAGGGTATAAAACTAGGATGAGGATTCGATTGAACTTTGACAGAGGTTGAAGTTTTACTGTCAATTTAGCTTTACTGAAGTCTCGCTTTCCATGCTGCCAATCCCGAGTTATCCTTTGCACATGAAGTGTTCCTGAGACCCACTTTCATGTTCCAATAAAGTTGACTAGAGGTTCTCTTGGCAGAATAAAGTAGATAAAATGATTTCCTTTCCCAGCCATGAAGTCAATTAGAGCTGACTCGATGTCACCATTGCGTTGACAGGTGATGATAGAAGGGCCTGCGTTCTGGCTTATTCACGAGGTCCGTTCAATTCGAACTAGACAATGTACACGTACAAATCATTTTAAGAGTTACTTGATTGCATCCTATTATTCATTTCATATGAAACCTAACCTGCATATCTTAGTATCCCCACTTGTTGAATGTGGTTATTGGAGGTAATGTAATTATGCAGGCTTTTTATTGAGGTGGTGTTGTTCTCATGGGAAAATTGATAATGGCATGGATCTATGCAGGTGAAGCAATATCATCCGGTATTGAAATTTATTTGGGCAAAGGCATAGAGAGTTAGAATCACGATTTTCTGGCATGCCCTGGCATATGCTTCTGCAATTCCTCAATAAGTCATTCCTCGTGGACTGAGAGTTGCTGGACCACAAAATAATAGATCTCAAAGATTGATACCAAACCTTTTAGATTTTAGCTTGTCCCATCGGGACAAAATGCATGTGATCATAACTCACTAAGACACAGGATTAGTCTGTTGTTTTTGCATTTATGTTCTAAAATTGAGATGATGGCGTCTCGAGCACAACAAGGAGAATACATCAATAACGTTGAATCGACCTGGGGGTTCATGCACACACCTTGAGACTGAACATCAGTTTTCCCTAGAATATTGTCTTCAACTACATGAGATGCCAGAGGCCTTGAATCTTCCTTAGATTAAGAGAAGGAAGAAGGTTGGACTTGAATCCACAGCCCATTGCTCCAACTAACCCATTCGAATCTCATTTCCATCCTCTTTTGGCAGTGAAATTTCGGAATTTTGAGGAGGCTCTACGGTAGATAAATTGCCACAAACGGAAGTCTCCTTTGGAAGAACGAGCGCCACAGATCCTCGCTCAGCTTCGGAATACTTCTCGTATACAGCCTTGAGTTCATCCTCCCCATCATTCGAGTGCTTACTCAATAATATCTCAAAGCAGTCCCTAAGGAAGGAAGTTCCATAGCGCAAACAACAAAATAGGCAAGAAGGTCGACTCAGAAGGCAATTAAAATAGTTCTTTTCCTCTTCTTTTTTTCAGGGGTCGCAATTAGAGGCAGAAATGCCACGTTTAAGTTTACCTCAGCTGAGACTCTGAGTAGTTTGTGTGGAACTGAAGTGCCTCACTCCACAGGGGACGTTCACCCAGAAGGTATCGAGCCGTATAAACCGACGCTGCTGCAGACATTGATGGTAAATACACGACGCTGAAGGTATAATCCATCAGGCCCAGCTCAGCCAGATAAAATGCCGTGTGCTCCAGCTATTACGAAGAACAAAGAAGCGAATAAATTTAGCGAAGCTCTAATTATGCTCCATGCATTTACAAAACAACTGCTCCTTAATTTTGCATGCCTCCTCCACCCACTTAATTGATCGAGATGACAATAAAAATGATGGTGCCAATGCATCAGCACAACTACAGACAATTAAACAGAGAACATAATTGATTAGGTTTTAATTGGGAATATTGCACTATTTAACAGGGTGAGTCAGACATTGTCCAAACACACATGGATACACATTTACGCCAGGTAAGTCAGTGGAGCTAACCACCGCATGCATACTTCAATTACATATAATGGAGGAACGCAGTACATTGAAAACATAAGCCACTCATATACAACGTAAATATACTTCGCGGATAGGTAATATGAAGATACTCATAGGCCGCCAACCTTTGGAAGGTCTGGCCTGGCATCAGCAATCAAAGACTACAAAACAGAAACTAAGGGTGAAGCATGCTTACTTTCTTATCAGAGTCGGATGCTTTAATGAAACGATTGAGGAAGACATAAGGCGTTGGAACCGTTATTTTATATATTAACTTCAGCAGAATATTACGCTCCATGACATTAAAATCGTCCCTAGTGCAGTCATCGCCTACGAGGGATACTAAATCCAAAACCTGCACAATTTGACCGTTGCATTTGATCACTATAACTGAGCTAAAGAAGGAAACTAACTATTGCAAACTTAAGTGCGTCAAGCAGAGAGAGAGAGAGAGAGGCAAACCCGAAGAGGCGAACTTTCTTCGTGTAAGCAAGCTATATGTATAGCTGCCATTCCGACCAATCTAAACTTCTTTCCTGGCACAGTCTCCATGGAGAGGAACCGATCAAGGATGTTGATAGTAAGATAAAGAGTCTCCGGCATGAGCTTACGTGTATCGTGGAGAAGAATGAGCCAATCCACTAGAATTTCTCTTTCTCTCTTGTTTAAGTCTGGCTGTGAATCCATGTAGTCATGGGGCCGGCTTTCATTCTGCATTCATTGACTAATTGATCAAACACACACATGCACACACATACACACACACAGAGATATCATACCTCGACTAGTTTATAGGACTTGTAGATATCCTCAACATATTCAACTACAGCAAGAATATCTTTTGCGTCGCCAGCATCAATGTCAAACTTTCGCACAGTTGTTCCATGTGCAACTCCCTCCTCGATAGGCTTAGATGGCAAAGCTTCAGTTTTAGAAGCTACAAAAGAGTGAGTGCAATGACATCACTAAATCTTTGCATTAACAAATGCACCTTAATGAAAAGATGCATATTTATAGCAATG
The DNA here is from genome assembly GCA_014182565.1 of Eucalyptus marginata. Classification (NCBI taxonomy): domain Eukaryota; kingdom Viridiplantae; phylum Streptophyta; class Magnoliopsida; order Myrtales; family Myrtaceae; genus Eucalyptus; species Eucalyptus marginata. The sequence continues at coordinate 19,751,754 of CM024593.1, read as the reverse complement.
ACTTCGATCGATCGGCTATGTGTATCTACCTTCGAAGACATGCTGTATTGTCCTATCAAGGTCTTCTGTTAATGGTTTCTCATCGTCGTTTATGGTTACATCCTCTAGGATTGGTGTGCGGACTAGGCCATATGAGAATCTCACCATCTTGGGGCATGCTTCAATTATCACTACGTCCAATGATGGAAATTCAAAGGAGTAAATGGCCTGCAAATAAATGAACAACAGAGGCTCTGACATATTCCCAAACTCAGCTGATGAAGTGCTTTTGATGAGAAAATTACTGGTGGATTCTTCAACTAATAAAAAGTAACAGAAAAGTAAAGAATTACATTTTGGTTTTCCCACAAAAATAAATTTTGCAGTTCAATTTTAAGATTTACAAGAAAACCCTGTAGACTTCATATGAGTTTAAAAGTCCAAAATTATAATATTTTTGGAGCATTGATTGTTGAATAAACTCCAAATATCACACACTAAATGGTAAATAGAAGGAAGGAAACAAAAAATAGCATTTGCTTTGGCTAAGATGCTCTCCTAGAGAAGATCTCATCTCGGAGTCGTAAGGAACCGAAGATGCTAGAAGGAAGGGAGTCAGAATATACTAATGCGTGCGTAAGCCTAACCAACCACGAAGAACATTAATGCATAACTTATAGACGGTCCATTTAAATCTTCTACAGATTTGGTGGGCTGATCACTTGTGCTTGGGGAGATTTCACTTAGAGAACTGCAATGATGGCGAGAGACTGTCCAAATCACGCATAATTTATATTATCAACGTCTTCTAGACACTACTTAGAATATACAACTTGGAATATGACAATAATTTTTAGTATTACCGGCATTTTTCTGATTGCTGATTTTCTGGAATGATCATGTGATTGCATAAAACCACAAGAAATTATCAAAATGTCCAAAGCCTATTGCAATTATGCCAATTCAGTCCTAAACTTTTTTTTTTTTTTTTTACCAATTCAGTCCTAAACATTTTGCATTTGTGCCAGTTCAGTCCATCTTGCCAATTTTGCCCAGCCAAAGTTAATGTGGCGCTATTGGCGTTGACGTGGCATTTTTAAAATAATATTTTAATTTTTCTTTGATTTTTTATAATTTTTTTTCTTTTTAAAAAATATATATATATATATATATATATATATATATATTTGTTCCCTTTACCTTTCTTTCCAATTTCCCCTACCCTTAGCGCCGGCGGTGAGGGCATCGTGGCCATCGTTGGCAGTGGAAGAGGGCATCGGCCTAATCTAGGTAAGGGCCACAGCATTCTCACTTGGCCGAATTAGGTGAGGGTGTTGCGACCGTTGTCTGCTCGCCCAAGTGAGGGACACGACGCCCTCTCCCATTGCCAGCGAGGGCCACGATGCCCTCGCTGGCACTAAGGGTAGGGGAAGGGGAAGGGGAAAAATAGAGAAAATAGAATAAAAAATTATTCAAAAATTCAAAAATTATTAAAATATTAAAATATTATTTCAAAATGCTACATTAGCGTCGATCGACCAAAATTAGCTAGATGAACTAAACTAATGCAAATGCAAAAAATTTAGAGATGAATTGGCAAAAAAAAAATAATAATAATAAAGTTTATGACTGAATTGACATAATTACAATAAAGTAATTCTCCCTACAAAATCAATAGGAGTGACAAAGATACCTATGACAAAAGAATCACAGATCGAAATATTTTCCTAGTTTTTTCTTAATCATAGTATCTTATCCATGAAGTAGTGTAACAATACAAACAAAGCGACGAGAGTTGATGCGTTACTATCACCTCTCCTATTCTGCTACTTATTAACCAAAAAAAAAAAAAAAAAAATCCCTCTCACTGGAAATTAGACATTTAATAATTGGCATGTATTTTATCTGTATCATCAATACAGCTTTTCCTTACCGCTGAGGGGAAGGGACCAGCGCAATCTGCAGAAAGATTTCTAATCCAGTAATGGCGTAAAGTCACTTCCACCGCAGTTCTCAGCAAGACATGGATACTCCTAAGCCTTTTTGAAGCAATTGTGATAAGTCATGTAACCTTAGAACTTTTCTACTAGCAACAATAATCCTGCATACATGGACATACCTTTTTATCTAGTATAGGTTCGTCAGAAGTCTTGCTGGTGCCCTCCGTTTCGAAAGAATTGCTATTAGGAAACTCAGCTTCATTTGGGGCTTTACAAAATGCGACAAGGCCAGACAGACCTCTCAGTTCTAAATTGTTGAGACGTGGGAACTTGATCTCAATAGCTGTTGCAACATCATGCCTTCCTTGTATGCTGATAATTTCTTCTAACATCTCACAATCGACCACAGTCAGAAATCGAAGTTGCACCAAACCTTTAGCTACACTATGCGAGAGTACATATGTCAACTTGTTACATCGGAACACTTCCAGACCTCTTAAGTTTCCAAGAAATGGATGTCGTGGGATGTTCTTTGGTAATTGTAATGTCTCTGGAAGGTCTACTGCTTTCTCATAGGGACATATTTCTTTCAAAGACCACATATCCCGAATCTTGAGCCACTCCAAGAGAGGAAAGGGAGCATTGGACTTCCACTCCGTTGGGTTTATTACATATTCTAACCCACACCCTGCGATTAGTAATGACTTCAAGCGGACAAATCCCGCTTTGTCCAGCTCGTAGGAGATATTCGTCAAACCACGGACATCTAGACGAAGAACTTCGCATTTCTCTAGCAGCACATTAATATTTTTCATCAGTAGATCTTCCTCGTCAATCTCCATCTGCAACACATTGCCTTGTGGGCGCCATGCATACCATGAGCCAGGGAATCTGACGGTCGGCGGTTGCTCGGTCCCCTTTCTCCTCAGGCCCTTCGTCTTGCTGGATTCGCTGGGAGATCCAAGAAGAATTTTGTCGTTTTCAGAGAAACATGAGTAGAAAGTAGGAGGATGTCCCAATTTTATAGCAAATCTCATTAACTTATTTGAAAGGAGACCCTTTGACAAGATTTCAGGTTCTCGTATCCAAATATCTAAATCTCTCAGAGAGTGCAAAGCTGTCAACTCACTAAGACTCGCATTACTCTCTCGACCACTGCCATATTCTCTCCAACTGTCGAAGCTGTACCCTATGTACAACTCTTCCAAGAGAGATAAATTTGAGAGAACACAAGGAGGGATTCTTCGGAGACCTTTGCAACCCCTCAAATCAAGACTTCTCAGCTTCTTGAGAAGTTTTATTTCTTCAGGTATCTCCTCCAATTCTGAGCCGACCAAGCTAAGATTTTCCAGTGTTTTTAATGTTCCAATCACGGACATGTCTCTCAACTGACAAAACTCTAAACACAAAGTTTGAAGGTTCAGCAAGAATCGAAGAGATGAAGGTGCTCGTTGGATCGAAAATCCCAGCAAAGTAAGAACTTTGAGTTCTTTCGTTCCTCTGAAGAGATTATCAGGAAGTGTCTGAGAAGTATTTGTGCATGCCATTTGCAAAAGCTTTAACTTCGGATAGTTCCATTCACACGTATGATTAGGCAATTGATCAAAAAGGAGGGAAATCGCTTGCCAATCTTGGCCTGTGTCTTCTTCCAGCCATTGTCCCATATCAGAATCACAACTAACTAGGAAAGCTTTTTCTCTGGAAGCAACAGAGATGGCTGTAGCCCGCACAATATCATGCATTTTCACACAATCATTACTATTACTCTTTAGTAACAAACATGAAGATATCAATTTATCCACTAATGCCAAGACCCTGTTTCTCGTTTTTATTAGTGTATCAACACCTTTGTAGAACCTCAAGCTTCTTCCATAACTAACCAAATACCCGATTGGTATATCAAAATCTTCCGGAAATAGACAACACAGCAAAAGGCATGACTTGGCTTCTTCACTTGATAAATACTTGTAACTCAGTTCCACGCGCGAAAACACAGATTCTTGCATTTCCGTGAATGAGCTGATGGTAGACTTTCTAAGTTGTTCTAGCACGTCCTCCCATATGTGCTTCTCTTTATGTCCTAGAGCCTTTCCTATAGTTGCAATTGCGAGAGGTAAACCCCCACACTCCCCCAGCACTTCTCTTGCTATGTCATGTAGATCTGGAGAGTCAACAGCATCCCCTGCCATCTCCCGAAAAAGATCCCAGGATTCTGTCTCTGATAAAACTGAGATTGGAAAGGTCCTCTCACTTCTCATCTTCTCGCACACATCTTCACTTCGTGAAGTCAATAGAATCTTGCAAGAAATACCAGAAGGAATACCTATTGCCTTGAGATCAAGCTCCGCCCAGACGTCATCCAATACTACTAGTGTACTCTTACAATCCAGCAGTCTTGCACGTAGCAGAGCTGCTCTTCCAAATTGTCCTCTATTATCCAGGCGAAGACCTAGCATAGCTGCCAACTCATCTTGTATATTTGTAATGTTTGGGTTCTGGGACACAACTACCATCACCACTTCATCGAAAGGCTTCCCTTTCTCCACTATGTTGATCACTTCATTCATCATGGTTGTTTTACCTACGCCACCCATCCCGTAAACTCCAACTATACTAATTTCTTCTTCCCTGATTGCATCCACTATCTCATTCAGAACAATTTTCCTTGATTCAAGGCCCTTAGAACCATCTGCAAGTGTTCTCCCCAATTTTGGGGGGGAACCAGGATAAGCAACTTCATCAAAATTTCCATCCCTTTCAAGCTTAGCAACAGCCGCACTCTTCTCCTTAGCCTCCTGGCTACGTAAATAGCGCTTCTTCAGATCAGGACACCACCCTTTGCAACACTTTTGATCGACAGTAACTTCATCTTCGAAGAACCCCGTCACATCTTCATTAATCTCGTCCACTCTTTCTAACCAGCTCGCAACAGCGGGCGCAGCCTTATGTAAGTTCCTCTTGGCCTCATCTACTTGCAGTTGCACACCTGCCCTCTTTTCGACTAACCTTTTATGCTCATCTTTCAACTCGTCGATGTTACTTTTATACGAAAACACATATTTTACGTGCTGCAAAACCGGCGCTACAGTGTACTCCGCAATTTTAGCTGCCACAGAGATCACTATATCCATTTCATCTAAACACCTTCCCCAATCTCCTCGGCCACTTTCTTGAACTCCCAATCCCACCAGGCTAAAATCCAACCAAACTGAAAATGCAACCGTAAGAACTCATGACCAACAGTAGGAGTCGCGAGAAGGCTCACCTTTTTCCCCCAATTTGCCGTTGCGCCGCACGAAAGGCTGCACACAACAAACCCAGTGTTACAGTTGTAGAGGGCTGAAAATCACAATGGCGAAGGTGTAATATGAAATGGCAGGGCTTGCAGTGAACTGTGCAGTAAAGAATACCAGATTCAACCTGCACCAAACACTTCGTTGGGGAGAAGTGCCAAAAAAGTCTTAAATCTTTTATCTTTGTGCCGATTTAGTCCTAAACATTTTTACGTTGTGCCAATTCAGTCATTTCTGGCCAATTTTGGCCGGATTTTCTTGACTGGCCGACGCCGACCGATGATTGTGACCGATCGGCGGCGCGTGGACAACTTTTAATAATATTTTATTTTATTTTTATTTTATTTTTTTTATTTTTCTGTTTGTCTTTTTCTTTTTTTCTTCCGGCCGGAGCTCGGTGGCCGGCCGAGGCGACGGCCGGCGAGGTCGAGGTCGACCTCACCGGCCACCTCGCCGGTGGCCTCAAGGGAGGCCTCATGCGGGCGGCGAGGCTCGCCCGCCGCCGGATCTGGCGCGGTCGAGCCTCACCAGCCATGGGTGAGGCTTGACCTCGCCAGATCCGGTGAGGGCGAGCCTTGCCCGCCCGGCGCGAGGCCGCCTCGAGGCTCCTGGGCGACAAGGCTCGCCCTCGTCGGATTTGGCGAGGGTCGAGCCTCGCCCATGGCCGGTGAGGGCAAGCCTCGCCGGCTCGCGAGGCGGCCGACGGCGCGGCAGCGGCTGGATTAGCTCCGGCGGACGGCGAGTAGAGCGTGGGTGACGAGCGTGAGAGGCAAAGACGCGCGGACGCGCGCGCGAGCGGGACGCGCGCGGCGCAACGAGGCCGCCTCGCCCTCGCCCTCGTCCTCGCCCTCGACCTCGACCTCGTCGGCCGTCGCCTCTGGCCGGTCGCGAGGCTCAGCGACCGGCTGGAGGAAGAAGAAAAAAAAAAAAAAGAAACAGAAAAAAATAATAATAAATAAATAAATAAATATTAAAATATTATTAAAAATTGTCTACATCGCATCTTGATCAGTAGCCACGTTAGCTGGCTGGCGTCCAGTTAGCAAAATCTGGCCAAAATTGGCCGGAAAGGACTGAATTAGCATAACGTAAAAAGGTTTAGGACTAAATCGGCACTAAAAAAAGGTTTAGGACTAAATTGGCACAAAGACAAAACGTTTAGGACTTTTTTGGCACTTCTCCCCACTTCATTGTCTTCTTTTTCTTCTTTTCATAGGATTCGTCCTCAGCAATTAACGCCCAATTGAGCTCGGAGACTTTTGGCGCCGAGCTCGTTGATTCGTACGCGGAAAGATGTTTTTTTCTCCGGCCTTGTATATATTGGGAATAATTACTTCGGACCGAGAAGAAATGAAATCAGATTTTAAGACATGATTAAAAAAAATTATTTATCCCAAAATGTAAATAATGGTTGCTAGCAAAAATCTTCTAGGATAAAGAAAGGTCTCGATTAAGAATATCACATAGGAACTCTAGTTTATCACTACGACTAATAGAGACTAGCAAATCCACGAGAGCAGCAAAATGCTCTTCATTTGAACAAGTTGAAAAAGCACTATTTTATTTATTTTACAAACAATTTGTAAAACATAATTTCTAAAATAAAACATAATATTTAAAAATATATAGTGAAAATTTCCATGAGATTAATAAACATACATAAAAGTCTTTTTTTGAGTTAAACATTTATTTAGTACAAATATCTCAAAATTCTATAAAAAATTCAAGTAGCCACTCATAGAATTTGACCTGGCAAACATATATTAACCTCTTGTTTCGATGAAAAACTCATAGTTTTCTTAGCATTATTATGGTCTTGTGCTTGTGCTCATTTCATGAGCTATCTAGAAAACAACCATGACTTTCATAAGAAGCAGCACTACTTCTAAGATCATACAAGTGAAATATAGTAATTTATAATTTACTTCGTTAAGAATTTAATTCAATTAATAAAACATGACAGATGATACTAATTTCTCATGTCCGGGCTAATATGAATATCATCAAATTCAGTAACTTCTTTTTACCCATTGAACCTTACAACTAGCGATATACTAGTATTAGGTCCAATTATCATTACTAGTAATTTTAATTAAATACTTTAAATTCCATTTCTTTTGAGGTCATATGGCTGCGAAACAATTGCTCTAAGCATTTTACAAGACTGGATTTGACTTGTACTTGTTTGTCTGCAGTTAAAACAAAGTAGATCAAAGAGTCAGGACAAGACAGAGTATAACAACATGTGTCGATGTCAAACAGATGAGCTCGACAAAGCCCGAGCAGCAATAACTAATGTTGATAATATCTCTAGAGTTTGAACTCACGCAATTTCCTTATTTGAATAGGTTTCTTCGTTCCAGTGATTTTCTAATTTGAATATAGTCTCCTGAAAAGGAATTTTCCTATTTTGGATTATTTTTATGGATGAGAGGTGGGCTTTAGTTTCAGCACAAGAATTGCAAGTGTTTTGAAACCAGTAAATCCAGTTATAAAACATCTCCTAAGACGCTTATGTATTAGGAGGTGTTCATGGCTAACATCTAAATGGTTATGTTTCATAAGCACTACTCTTGTTTAGCAGCAAAGTAGCCATTTGCCACGCTAGGTCTCTATGAATGATTTAATTAATTTTCTATGAAGTAGAACTAGTTCAAGGCGGAATATAATAGTGATACTGATGACATGGTACAGTAAGCTAATTCACGATTGATCGAACAACAAATTTTATGTTTTATAAATGAATGAAGAAATCTATTCTTTCTTTCTTTTTTTCTTTTTCTTTTTCAATTTTTGCAAATGAATTTCTGCAACATGCATGTGACATGAGACAAGAAAAATCCTTGGATTTATGGAAGGTGCCACCTCAGTGCGTGAAAATAAAAGTTTATGAATTGTCATATTTTTGTCGCACTCCAAATCTTACGTGGAAGGGGGAGGTGGTGTGACAGCCTAAATTTTCAGAATTTGTTTTCGATTAAATAAATCGGGCTTTTCGTCGACGCGTCTATAATGCTATTCTCTGAGTTGACCACTCACGAGATAACTAGTCTATTTGGAGAATCAATTAAGGAATCTAAATGCAATGAACTTGAGAATTTGAACAAGAATCGACTGCTCGACCGTGTCGGTCTACAAGGGTTATTGCGGCACGGCGTCGGTGATCGAAATCGAGATAGGTCGATTTGGTGAGATATGTGATCGAATGTTGGTGATTCCACTTGATTTCAAAATTCTCACTGATCGGCACTAAATTGATTTTTTGACATTTTGGATACCCTGTGTCCGTATTTGAAACCTTGAGATTTTCACGACAACCGAGAGTCGACAATGTGTCGAAGATGCACTATGTGACTCGAGATAAATCGATCACGGGTCAATTGCACCAAAAATTCCTAAAAGTTACCCGGTAGACTAGGTCACACTAAAAGCGCGCCGGATTGAAATTAACCGCTTATTTGAACCCGATTTCAGAAATTGAAAGGTCCCTAACCGCTTATTAGGGACGTCAACTCATCCTCCGAGAAATTTTGAGAGATTCTGAGATTTTTACGGAAATCCGATTTGAACGTCGCGGAAAACGAACGGAAATTCGGATTGGCCGAATTGAAGGAATATTTAACTTGCGAGCCGAGCCTTTGAGTGTTGGGGACTTGCAGAAAATGTTATGGGATTTTTCTTCAGCGAAATCGGACCTCGATTCGGATAATCGGAGAAGAAATTGAGACTGAAGTTGAGTGCCAAAAATGTGAAATTCGGATTTAAGCTTGGGGCTGCATTTTTGGCATTTAAATTGGATTATTTATGGATTTCTAAGCAAGAAAGTAATAGGGGACAATGTGATAAGCTTGAAGACTAAAGGGGAACCAAGCTTTAATTGATTTAAGATATTTTGTGGACTTTTTGGGCTACTTCTTCTTATCTTCTCGAGCGTCCGCTTCTCCAATCCCCCTCCTGTTATTCTTTTCTTTCATTTTGGTGATGCACGACTGCCTCTGAAGCCGACCCACCATTTCACTCCATCATTTCTTCTCCATCTTCATCCACTAACACGCCCACAACTCCGTTGGATTCTCCAGCTGCCAACACGCCAGTCAACCAAGCCTTCTTCTCCTCAATTTGTTGACCGAAGCCACACGTGTATCTAACGAAGCCAGCACTCCTTCGCGCGCCCACCGATCCACTCAGCCCCGAAGTGCTCCACCGTTTGTTGCAGCTCATCTCACGCGTGGGCCAACAACCCACCGAAGCATCGCCATCGAAGACCTCAGCTGCTTCTCTCCCCAAGGCCACGCGTCGAACAGCATCGAAGCAGAATCCACCGAGCACATTCAGCCGCAAGAAGACCCAGCGAGCTGCTCCTTCCATCCGCGTGTCTACGGCCCAACGTTCAGCCCACGGATCTAGCAATTTCGGCCAGCAAGTCCAGCGCATTGCAGCCCACAATTCGGCCCAAGCTTTGGCCCAACAGTTTCTTCAAAGCAAGATCGGCCCAGTAATTTGAAGCCCATTTTCAGTCAAGCCCAGTCTCGAAAGCCCATTTGAAATTCAGCCCGTGAATCAAGTGAAGCCCAGCCCAAGTTGAAAACAAACCGGTCCGAGTGTTCGTCGACACCGCTGAAAATTAAGATTTCGGCTGCCGTCACGTCGTCGTCGCGGTGAACCGGTTTTAGCGATACACCGGTGAGTTTATTCTCTAAACTCTTCTTAGTAGGCTTTGATGCTAAGGAGTGTTTAGATTTATTTTAATTAGGAATTATGTGGTTAGTTAGATTAAATTAGTGATTTAATTATTTAATTGAGCATGTTAGGTGGTTAGCATGGTTGAGCTAAGGCCTATTTAAATTGCGCTATTTATCTAGAAGGGTTCGGGAATTTTTCGGGTCTGTATTGGTATTTAATTTGATAATTTTGGCCTAGGTTAGTATTTTTAGAAATTAAATTGAATTAATTAATTAATTTTCGAAATTAATTAATTATTAATTATTTTTCCGGAAATTAGGCGGGATGGCGGTGACCGGAATTTCGTGCCGATTGCGATGGTGTGGTTAATTTCTACAATTGAGTATTAAATTATGCAAATTGAGTGATAATTGGATTTTTGGTATTTAATTCCAAAAATTGTGAATTTTCAATATTTACTTAGAAAAATCCGAGTGTCGGACTTTAACACCGAAAATGGTTTTATATAATATATAAAATAGTGGGATTTTAAAAAGAAAGAGTATCAATTTTTCTGGATCGAGTTGACCGTGTACCCACATACGACTATTTTCGTGCGTATTTCTAATACGAAGAAAAATGCAAGTTCACCATTTTAATTGAAGCATTTGAGTGCAATGCACGATGCCCACAGGCCATATTTGAGTGATCGTATGATGATTAAGAGAAATCGTCCCTGCCATTGAGCTGGACGTTATCCCTATTTGGGATATCCCTTGACAAAGGAAGCGGTCATGATAGATTCTGGACCCTATACTCCTTCAGGAAAGCCGTCGACGTAGTGACGTGCCGTACTCAATGGGGTGAGACGATGCCTAGCAATGCTAGAAGACCATCGAACAGAGAGTAGGCCGTGCTATATGCCGAGATTAAATCTAGGAACGTATGATGAACTGAGTATCGTGTTCCAGTTAATTGAGCTTGAGTGATGCTCTGATTTGTGATATGAATTGTGTTGACCTGCAGGGTGGAACTGAGACGGGGTAAGTCTCCTTGATTATGTGATTGCGTGCTTAGGACGCTTCTTAGCGTCTTTTCCTCCTAGTCGCAGTTTAGAGCATAGACTTGCTGAAACATTGTCTCACTGGTTATTGTATAACCACTTTTAGGGTCATCAAGTGGAGGACCTAGAGTTGAGAGGAGGTGATTTAAAGCATAGGTCAAATAGGACCGCTTCTTTTTGGAGAACAGTCTTTTGTAGTCTTTTGACCATAGACTCTTGTACTTGATTTCAAAGATATGTTTATAAAGGCAGGTTTGTTTGTGAAATTATTATTCTGCTTTTCTATCCCGAGATGGTTACTGTCAGGGGATTCTTTTTCGCTTCCGCATGTGCAACAAAATGAAAAGGGTCGACGACTAATCCTGGGAAGTCGCAAAATTTTATCAACCAAAGAGGGATGGGTACGTGCTCGGGGTTCGGGGCGTGACAGGTGGGGAGTTTGAGTGTTTCTCAGGGGGTTGGGGTGGGGACGATATAGTTTCAGGTGTGGGTTTCGACTCCCACGCCCTGCAAGGAGGCAAGACAAAAGTCTGAGAGAGAGAGAGAGAGAGAGAGAGAGTTAGAGTAGGAATAGAATAGAACCGACCAAAAAAAAAAAATCCTACAAGGATATCGGTAATGACACGACCGTCCTTCCATTTAAAAGATGCGCTTTAATAGCCACTAATTGAGGGACTTGAAACAATATGAAAGATGAATGGAATGAGCAATCAGAGTCTATAATACATATCTCTTCTAAATAGATCGAACAATCACTATACATATTTAAAAGTGTAAAGCACTACTAGTAACTCATATTTCAATTCTGTAAATATGTAAAGCACTACCAGTAACTCATTTCAATTCTTTAATATACATATACATATATATATATATATATATTTAATATACATATATATATATAATATGTATATGAATATATCAAATCTTATACAAGTTGTTTTATTTTGTACAACTCAGAAAATACTCATTTAAATCATTATAAAACATCAATGATCAAGTTCATCAATCAATCTCATCAAAATCACATGCTAATAAACCATTCATCGACCAATCTTAAATTACAAGACAATGGTCCATCCATTGACCAATTTATTGCTCAATCTCAAACTATGGTCGCCTAGTGACAAGGCGACCAAAATTCTTCCATTGATAATGTCTCCATTAATTATAAGTCGGTGGCTCAACTTACAAGAATATCCTAACCGATATGCATACCCACAAGCTACTCAATGGACTCACAAGTCAATTCGGAATCAAATCACAAAGTGGTTTCATAAATCAAACATATAATCTTTCTCAACACACCTTTCCGCTTGAAATACTTTCTTTAAAACATTTATCAAATAATCTTCGAAGTCAATTCACAAACTAGTTCGTAAAGCCATAAATAAATATATATATATATATAAAGCCATAAATATATATATATATATATCATTTCACAATTCCTTTTGTAAAATCATTCTCAAACCCATAAATACTAAAAGATAGAAATTGCCTGATGTAGATATTATAAATTAAACATGCTTTAACAACTCATACGATATTCAAATATTTATCACTTTCATGACATGAGTTTATAAATTCATAAAAAATATAGCACCACTCACTTAGAATACCTAAAAACCAAACAATAACGCTCACTCAAATCGAGAATCCTAACAATTAAACGAGAATTTATGTCAAAACCAAATAAAATACTATAAACAACTAAAAATTGGCTAAATTATGCTCAAAACAACTCTTACGCGTCAATAAATCGCTCACTCAAATCGATTATTCATATCTAAACGTAATGTGAAACTCACACAAAAAAACCTTAAAATTTCACTCCAACTAAATCGTTGCTCTAAACCAACTCAGTTAAACCCCACGGCTCCATAATGTCATAATCCACAATTTCCATGAAATCTCATAACTCAACATCTCAAACATTGGACTCGCAACTTGAATCTCACAAAACTTCAAATATACAACCTAACTCCAAAAATTACTCCGAGCGGAAAAACGAGGGGTGTGAGCAACTTTCGGCATTACAAATTGGAGTTAAATCGGCTTAGCAATGTCCCCATGATATGCATGTATACAGGCGAAACCCATTTCCTTTCTTTTCCCTTTCTTCTTTTTCCCTTCTTTCTTCTTCTTTTCTCTTTCTTTCCCCTTTCCGGCGTGGCCTCTCCTTTTCCTTTGTCTTACAACGATGGTCTTTCTTTTTTCCCTTTTTTTTTTTTTTTTTTTTACCGAGTCTTTCTCTTTTTTTCCCTTAAAGGTAGGTCCCACCACCTTTGACTTGGTCAACTGAGAAGGCCAATATTACAATATAAGAAAAGATGATGTCAAGCATGCAAGAGAAATTGTCATACACTAAGGTGGGGCAGCAACAGAATTCTGTGAATGAAGCTGAGGAGAAGTTATAGTAGTCCTGGCAAACCCACGAATGGTTGATTGCATGATGAGAATGTGAGGCGTTCCTTAACGGTGAAGTTCTTAATGGGCCTGATGCAAGACGCCACTGTAAAAAGCGCGAATTAAAGCAAAAGCTAAGCACGATGAACGAACCATCTGTGCTTCGAAGAGTTTTTCGCTTGCAGAGAGAGAGAGAGAGCGAGAGTCTTGAGAGAGAAAAAGCGGAGCTCGAGCTCGAACTCTCCGGCACTCTTGCTCTGGGGAAAAAAGATGAATATAACCCAAGTGAAAACCAGCAAGATTTCGTAGTCGCTGCTTCTGGACACAGAGAGACAGAGAGAGACACAGGGAGAGACAAGGTCGACAGCTGGTCGCGTTCTGGTCTTCAGATAATCTTGTCCTGGCCGTTGCTCGAGCTCTCTCGCGAGGCCAAATTCGGATTATTACGCAATCGCATTGAACGTGTGGGCGCTCTTGTTGTTCCTCCCCCATGCCTTTTTGATTGTTGCGTCGTTTCTCTTCTGCTTCTCTGCTCTCTGATCTGCTCTGCTCTGCCCTCTCTCTCTCTCTGCTTCTGGGTTCTACATTTTCTGCTTCCTTCCCTCTTGGAGCGCAAGGGTTTACGGCGTGATTGGGTCATGAAGCTCAGGCTCCGATCTCTGGAATCCGAGGATACCCTCGAACTCGACCTGCCGGACCCCTGCTCTCTACCCCTGCTCCGCCAGATCCTCGCCAATCGCCTCTCTCATCCTCCTGGCTCCTCCTTTCGTCTCTCTCTTAACCGCAGCGACGAGCTTCAGTCGTCGAATCCCGCCGATTCTCTCCAGTCTCTCGGCCTCGCGTCTGGCGACCTCGTCTTCTACTCCCTCGACCCTGGTGGCTTCGCTTCCCCGGGAGATCACAGCTCCTCGAACCCCGATTTCTATGCAGGAGCATTTGATCAGGTCTCTCAAGGACGCGAGGGCATGGATTCTGAAAATTGGCCCGATTTAGGAGGGCGACCTGAGGAGGCTGCGGATTCGGAGATGACCACCGATTTGGTTCCTGAAGATGGACGGGAAGTCGATGCTTCGGGAAGGGCCGATGGTCGAGGTAATTCTTCTTCTGCAAGTGTTGATTTTGATGGCGACGGCCTTCTCGCCGCGGATGGATCGGTTGCGGGTGGTAATAAGTCCACCGAGCCTTACTTTCTTTTTAAGGGGGCTTTGACACAGAGGATTTCGGAGGAGGAATTGGGTAGGTACGGCGGTAAGCTTATAGTCATAGCGGTGCATGCGGTCATGCAGGAATCCGGTTTCGTCGCGCTCGATCCGGTGACCGAAATGCCTGCTGATCGGTTTTGCGGGAATCCGGTTTCATTCCGGTATAGTCTGCCGGAGCTCGTGGCTAGGAGCCAGAGTCTGAATATGCCCGAGTGCGTAACTTTGACGTATGAGAGCCTAGTCATCACTTCTTCTTCGAGAAAAGAAGTTCATGAGCCGTGGGCCTCCTACCTCCACACAGCATTGGTTTGTCGGGCTTACGCCCATTGCGGAAATTTCCCCACTGTTGTCTCTGTCTCTGCCTCTGCCTCCGCCTCCACCTCCGCCTCCGCCTTCCGTAGGATCATCACTTTCTATGGATGTTTGGCTAAAGCCAATTTGGATTCGCCTAGTTCTTCAAGGGTCTGTTGTTTGGATTTGGATATGCGCAGGTGTTTGTGGGTGGATGGCGATGACAATGATATGGAAGCGCATGAGGATGTCGGTCTTTCGACTCCATATCCCGTGAAAATGATGTTCGAGTTTTGGCAGATTGTGAAAGATCGCTTGGCATCGCCTCTGTTACGAGACTTGACCGAAAGTACCGGTTTGTCGCTCCCGTCTTATTTCTTGTACCTTCCCCCGGAACTCAAGCTCAAGATTTTCGAATTGCTCTCTGGCATTGACCTTGCGAGGGTAGGGTGCGTGTGTTCGGAACTCCGGTATTCGACAGCCAATAATGACTTGTGGCAGCAAAAGTACATGGATGTGTTTAAAAGGAAGACAGAACGCCGAGGGACGATCGACTGGAAGCGTAAATTTAAACGGCGGTGGAAGCATAAATTGGCATGGCAGTGGGATAGTAGTTGGGATGCCAGGAGGAAGAGAAGATTGACGTGTGGCAGAGGGGGGTTAGGGGGATAGTAGTTGGTCGCAGACATGTCGCAAGTGGACAGCCATTTCGTCAAGTTCAACTCTGGCCGGAAGATTCGAACAGATAGCGACGACCATCGCACAATGGCTGCTGAGATATTGTCAAACTGGACTTATATGAATGGTTGCTGTAGAGACAAAATTGGGTGCTTAGCACTTAGCATGATGAGGATGTGTGTGCGGAGGTTGAAGTTTTGTTGTCAATTTAGTTTTTCAGAAGTCTCACTTTCCATGTTACCAATCCTGACTAATCCATTGTATGTGAAGTTGTGTTCTTGACAACCACTTTCTTGTTTCAGTAAAGTTGATTAGAGGTTCTCTGGGCAGAATAAAGTTGATTAGAGGTCACTTGATGTCATGGGTGCGTTGACCGGTGATGATAGAAGTGCCAGCATTGTGAGAAAATATTATGTACAACTCGGATGAAGACTTAGTAAAGAAATGAAGAATTAGCCCATTCACCTTATGACAGGTGTTGCACACGAGCCCACCTGTTAGTCACGGTCTCCTTCTCTCTCTCTCTTTGACTCTGTGGCCATGGCGACCATGAACCTTGGGCTTGAGCTTCGCAGCCATGAGGCAAAAGAGAAAAAGAAAAGCAAGTGTTGCAGAGGAGAGAGAAGGATGAGAAGAGAGGAGCAAGACCGTGAGGGAGGGAGAGTTCGCAAGGTGAATGGACTAGTTTTTGCTGAGTTGACATTAAAGTTGTACTTAATATTTTCTCCAGCATTCTGATTTATTAATGAGGTCTGTTCAGTTGTAACTAGACAATTAATACACACAGAATCTCTCGATTGCATCATATGATTCATGTCATATGATCCACCTAATGGATTAAAATCAGTATTACCATGTGTATATAGCTTGCGCTTTCTGTCAAAGTTTAGGCATCACAAACCAATGGTGCTGTCTAATGGCATGACGTCCCCCGTTTAAGTGATTAAAAGTAAGAACTTACACGAAACAGGACTAAGCGGCTGGCCTGCTTCATCCGGGACATATTAACCCAATTGAACACAGCAATAGAAGTAGCGAGTACATCTTTCAAGCAATTGCATGAAAACTGAAGTGGGGACTGATGGTTGGCGGTTGTATTTTGGGCAATGGCTGCTGAGAAATGGTGGCTTGGAGGCATCTATAATGGCCACTATTGCGTACAGATCTATAGTTTAAGCAAGATAAATATGTGAGCAAAATAATGTAGAGGTTTGAATTTTCGCTGTTGCTTTTTACTTTTTTTTTAGTGTGCTGGAGGTCTCCCTCTCCACCACGCATCTAGCGCGCGCTTTTCCTTTCAGTCTTTGAGAACTTCCAATGAATTTGATGAAACCTAACCTGCATATCTTAGTATCCCCAGTTGTTGAATGTGGTTATTGGAGGTGATGTAATTATGCAGGCTTTTTATTGAGGTGGTGTTGTTCTCATGGGAAAATTGATAACCGCATGGATCTATGCAGGTGAAGCAATATCATCCGGTATTGAAATTTATTTGGACAAAGGCATAGAGAGTTAGGATCATGATTTTCTGGCAAACCGTGGCATATGCTTCTGCAATTCCTTGATAAGTCGTTTCTCGTGGACTGGTAGTTGCTGGACCACGAAATAATAGATCTCAAAGATTGATACCAAACTTTTTAGATTTTAGCTTGTCCCATCAGGACAAAATGCATGTGATCATAACTCACTAAGACACAGGATTAGTTTGTTATTTTTGCATTTATGTTCTAAAATTGAGATGGCGTCTCGAGCACAACAAGGAGAATACATCAATAACGTTGAATCGACCTGGGGGTTCATGCACACCTTGAGACTGAACATCAGTTTTCCCTAGAATATTGTCTTCAACTACATGAGATGCCAGAGGCCTTGAATCTTCCTTAGATTAAGAGAAGGAAGAAGGTTGGACTCGAATCCACAGCCCATTGCTCCAACTAACCCATTCGAATCTCATTTCCACCGTCGGCAACTATCCCCCTTCTTCGGCGGAAGTATTACCATCCTCTTTTGGCAGTGAAATTTCGGAATTTTGAGGAGGCTCTGCGGTAGATAAATTGCCACACACGGAAGTCTCCTTTGGAAGAACGAGCGCCACAGATCCTCGCTCAGCCTCGGAATACTTCTCGTATACAGCCTTGAGTTCATCCTCCCCAGCATTCGAGTGCTTACTCAATAATATCTCAAAGCAGTCCTAAGGAAGGAAGTTCCATAGCGCAAACAACAAAATAGGCAAGAAAGTCGACTCAGAAGGCAATTAAAAAATAGTTCTTTTCTTTTCTTTTTATTTTTTCGGGGGTCGCAATTAGAGGCAGAAATGGCATGTTTAAGTTTACCTCAGCTGAGACTCTGAGTAGTTTGTGTGGAACTGAAGTGCCTCACTCCACAGGGGACGTTCACCCAGAAGGTATCGAGCTGTATAGACCGACGCTGCTGCAGACATTGATGGTAAATACGCGACGCGGAAGGTATAATCCATCAGGCCCAGCTCAGCCAGATAAAATGCCGTGTGCTCCAGCTATTACGAAGAACAAAGAAGCGAATAAATTAAGCGAAGCTCTAATGCATTTCCTTTCTTTCCCCTTTCTTCTTTTTCCCTTCTTTCTTCTTCTTTTCTCTTCCTCTCCCCCTTTCCGGCGTGGCCTCTCCTTTTCCTTTGTCTTACAACGATGGTCTTTCTTTTTTTTCCTTTTTTCTTATTTTTTATCGAGTCTCTCTTTTTTTCCCTTAAAGGTAGGTCCCACCACCTTTGACTTGGTCAACTGAGAAGGCCAATATTACAATATAAGAAAAGACGATGTCAAGCATGCAAGAGAAATTGTCATACACTAAGGGGGGGCAGCAACAGAATTCTGTGAATGAAGCTGAGGGGAGGTTATAATAGTCCTGGCAAACGCACGAATGGTTGATTGCATGATGAGAATGTGAGACGTTCCTTAATGGTGAAGTTCTTAATGGGCCTGATGCAAGACGCCACTGTAAAAAGCGAGAATTAAAGCAAAAGCTAAACCACGATGAACGAAACCATCCGTGCTTCAAAGAGCCTTTCGCTCGGGGAGAGGGGGAGAGAGTCTAGAGAGAGAAAAAGCGGAGCTCGAGCTCGAGCTCTCCGGCACTTTGCTTGGGGGAAAAATGTGAATATAACCCAAGTGAAAACCAGCACTGATTTCGCAGACGCGCGTTCGCTTTCGCCTGCTTCTGGACACTGAGAGAGACACAGAGAGAGAGAGTGGGAGAGACAAGGTCGACGACCGGTCGTGAGGCCGACTTCGGGTTACTACGCAATCGCATTGAACGTGCGCGAGCTCTTGTTGTTCCTCCCCCATGCCTTTTTGATTGTTGCGTCGTTTCTCTTCTGCTTCTTTGCTCTCTGCTCTGCTCTGCTCTCTCTTTGCTTCTGGGTTCTACATATTCTGCTTCCTTCTCCCTTGGAGCGCAAGGGTTTACGGCGTGATTGGGTCATGAAGCTCAGGCTCCGATCCCTGGAATCCGAGGATACCCTCCAACTCGACGTGCCCGACCCCTGCTCTCTTCCCCTGCTCCGCCAGCTCCTCGCCGATAGCCTCTCTCATCCTCCTGGCTCCTCCTTTCGTCTCTCTCTTAACCGCACCGACGAGCTTCAGTCGTCGAATCCCGCCGATTCTCTCCAGTCCCTCAGCCTCGATTCTGGCGACCTCGTCTTCTACTCCCTCGACCCTGGTGGCTTCGCTTCCCCGGGAGATCACAGCTTCTCGAACCCCGATTTCTATGCAGGAGCACTTGATCAGGTCTCTCGAGGACGCGAGGGCGTGGATTCTGAAAATTGGCCCGATTTAGGAGGGCGACCTGAGGAGGCTGCGGATTCGGAGATGACCACCGATTTGGTTCCTGAAGATGAAAAGGAAGTCGATGCTTCGGGAAGGGCCGATGGTCGAGGTAATTCTTCTTCTGCAAGTGTTGATTTTGATGGCGACGGCATTCTCGCCGCGAATGGATCGGTTGCGGGTGGTAATAAGTCCAGCCAGCCTTACTTTCTTTTTAAGAGGGCTTTGACACAGAGGGTTTCGGAGGAGGAATTGGGTAGGTACGGCGGTAAGCTTATAGTCATAGCGGTGCATGCGGTCATGCAGGAATCCGGTTTCGTCGCGCTCGATCCGGTGACCGAAATGCCTGCTGATCGGTTATGCGGGAATCCGGTTTCGTTCCGATATAGTCTGCCGGAGCTCGTGGCTAGGAGCCAGAGTCTGAATATGCCCGAGTGCGTAACTTTGACGTATGAGAGCCTAGGTAATACCGTCATCGCTTCTTCTTCGGTAAAAGAAGTTCACGAGCCGTGGGCCTCCTACCTCCACACGCCATTGGTTTGTAGGGCTTCCGCCCTTTTCGGTAATTTCCCCACTGCTCTCTCCGCCTCCGCCTTTGCCTTTGCCTCCGCCTTTGGTAGGATCATCACTGTCTATGGATCTTCGGCTAAAGCCAATTCGGATTTGCCTAGAGTCTCGGCGGGTTCGCCTAGGGTCTGTTGTTTGGATATGCGCAGGTGTTTGTGGGTGGAAGGCGATGACAATGATGTGGAAGTGCATGAGGATGTCGGTTTTTCGACTCCATATCCTGTAAAAAAGATGTTCGAGTTTTGGAAGATTGTGAAAGATCGCTTGGCATCGCCACTGTTACGAGACCTGACCGAAAGTACCGGTTTGTCGCTCCCGTCTTATTTCATGTACCTTCCCCCGGAACTCAAGCTCAAGATTTTCGAATCGCTCTCTGGCATTGACCTTGCGAGGGTAGGGTGCGTGTGTTCGGAACTCCGGTATTTGACAGCCAATAATGACTTGTGGAAGCAGAAGTACATGGATGTGTTTAAAAGGAAGACAGAACTGCGAGGGACAATCGACTGGAAGTGGAAATTTGCACGGCGGGAGGCCAAGAGGAAGCGAAGACGGAGAAGATGGAGAAGATGGAGAAGAAGGTTCTTCTCAAATAGGTTAGGGGGTTGAAAAGTCAAAGGTAGAGGAAAATGGTAGAAGCTTCAGTAGAGAGAGGGACCGAGAGTTTTCGGGAGAGAGGAAAAAGAAGAGAGAGAGAAAGAAAAGAAAGAAAGGAAAAAAGAAAACAAAAAAGGAAAAAAGAAAAAGGAGGAGATAAAAGGGAAAGAGAGAAGGAAAGAAGGAGAGAGAGAGGGACGGCAGAGAGCTTGCACAAAGAAAGAAAAAGAAAGAGAAAGACGAAGAAGAAGAAAGAAGAAGGGAAAAGAAGAAAAGGGGCTTCGCGCGTTCTCATCATGGGAGCCTTGCCAAGCGACCTCAACTACAATGTTCGGTAAGCACTCGTGTGTGACAACCTCAACACGTCACGACTATGGTAGAACTATTATCTTCATTTTAATTTTTCTTAAGCATGTGGAAGCGTAAGGGACGACAGAAAATTTCAAGGTACACGTGATTTTCTGTAAACGGGGCAACTTCATTTCTTATCTATTCATACATGTATATCAGACGACAAGTGGGGTGTCATGGGAAAGTACAAAAGGTCAGCACTAGACTGACTTATACTAGACCCTAGGTCGGTCATCCCTCCCCACCTATTTGTATAAGTGTCATCTAACAATTGTCCTTGATGTTCTCAAAATCTTTCGAGCTCCAAAAATCTTATTCCCTCCTCCCAAGTGAAATTCACCGCAACCCCGTAGCGAATCATCAAGGAGGCAGGTGGGATCGACATTCTAATGATCTGAAAAGATGAAGTCAACAACCAGTAAGTCACAACCCAGCAAGTAGAAAGTCCACCGGTCTATACCACACAAATCGGTCACCATATGACAAAGAAAGTCTCAATAGAAAGTTTCGTAAATCACATACACAATAGCTTACCCGAGAACCTTTCAAAATACACGGTTGATCAATATAAGGAATAACTTTTCTTAACAAATGACCAATAGTTCAATTCAGGAATACCAAAGTCACAATCAATACAAGTACATACTGTCATTATCTTCCGGGGATCCCCATTACTCCTCGGGCATCTCGCACCCATCTGGCATCATGAGGCATCTGAGGGAACCGGGTCACACCCCCCAAGCATTCGGAGGAACCTAGTTACCCCTCCAGGCATTCCTACTACAACCTGGGGCATCGTCGTCCCAAGGATCGACGGCATTCTCAATCACACATTCAAACCAATGTGGCAATTCCATAATTCAATTAAAAGCACGTTACACCACTACCATTCAGGGATTCAAGCATGCATCTAATGAATCATCATTCATTCAAACTCATCCATATAGATATTAAGTGAACCGTGGGGAAGGTCCCACATTCCAGGCCTAAACTAGCCTCATAAGATGTCTTGCATGCCTCTAGAGTCGATGGCTATTGTCTAGGTAATCGATCTCCAAAAAAATTATGAAAAGTACAAGGTTGACAAGATCTAAAGGAATATCTTTTGTGAAGAACTCAAAATCCGATTCAGTTCATACAATTCTAAATAATTTTTACAATCCGGGCTCAAAACAGTCAAAATCTCCAGGAGAAATTGAGTAGAAATATAAATATTTCACTTACCTATTGAGACTGAAAAATGAAAATTTAGTATGTGGTAGCTTGGGATGTGCTCTACAACTTTTGTGAAGAACATATTTTATAATTCTAGACCGAGAAATCTGTAGAAAATGAAAAGCATAAAGAGGTCTGTCCAGCGACCCAAAAACAGATTTTGAATCCGGAAGTTTTTCAAATATTTTTTTGTCATATGAAACCCAAAAATTCTGAAATTAAATTAGGTCGTAGAAAAGTCAATAAGGGACAACTCTAGTGAAGAACACCTCATGAGATTTGCACCACATAAGTCGGTACAAAATTAGCAAACTTCTGGGTCGGGCTAGATCCGAACCCGCCCTCAGCCTAGTCACGAATTTCCTTCAAGGTTTCCGTTCCGGCCTTCGCACGTGCCAAATATCGACTATCCATGCCTCTACGACCAAATTACAAGTTCAGCAATTTCGAACTCGACAACATAGCTAAGTAACGTAGTCGGAACTTCCGACTAAACGAACAACGTAGTCGAAACTTTGATTAAACGAAAATCTCAACAACGTTCTTAGGTTTCTATGAATTATTCTCGTCACACGACAAACGAGCAATATAGGATAGAATGGAGGATATCTACTTGCCTCGGGTCCTCGTGATTTGTGGTGGCAACTTGGCGGAACAAAGACGAGGTCAACGATGGTGACGCAAGTAGCTGCAACAGAGAGAGAGAGAGAGGGTCTTTGCTGCTTGCGCTTGCTGTCTTCTCTGATTCACGGCTAAAATAGAAGTGGGGAAAGAAGCTGGAGGAGCTAAAGAGGGCTTGTAGATATGGGACTATTGGTTCCCTCTTTATCTCTCCCTCCGCGTGCCCCTTTTTCTTCTTTTTTTTTTTCCAATCAATGCTTTCCCTTCCACCGCCATTGTCTCTTTCTCATGCATCAATTTGTTGACTAAGCTACCTCAATTCATGCCAACTGGATCCTTATCCCTTGACCAGCTGAAACGTGAAGTACCTTGGAGAAGATTCAAGAATCTTGGTAATTTTTTTTTTTAGCTATTTCTTTAAAGGCCAATGCTTTGAAAATTCTTGAGGTTGAGATGTTTGGATCAGCAAAGTTTATTGACGACAAGGTAATGACGACAACTCGGTGATATTGCAATGAAGATGCAAACGGCGTAGTCTAATGGGGAGCTCGTTATTTTGTTGAGCGAAAAATCAGGATGTCACATCGTGCTCCCCGTTCGTTCAATCGGGGTAGTTTGGGGTTTAAGGACTGAAATTCGGAATTTTAGAAAATCAAATGGCGAAATCCGATTTTTGAGTCATTGAGCTATGTATTTTTGTAGAAATGATAGTTTAAGATGTTGTGGAGCTGGAAGATTTTACGGATCATGATTTGAGTTTACGGTTTGCCCGAAACAAAATTTTGAAGTTTATCGCGCGTGATGAACAGTGCGCGACCAGGACTTCAGGGCCCTAATTTGTTGGTTTTTGGCTTGATTTCGGATCGAAGAAATTAGGATTCTTGTAGTATGTTAGAAGGGCTTTCTATTAATTGTAAGTACGCTTGAAATGGGATTCGGTGGAGAAAGTGGTGTTATCTCTTCTAAGAATTTATAAACATAAGCCAGCGTAGCAAGTTGCAACAGAGATCTTAAATGAATTCCCTCGAATGATGACATTTTCTGCCTCAATTAACTCGAGGAGCCGTTCGGGATATTCTTCCGTCTTCCAGAAGTGCATATGGACCAATGCACTGGGGTGGCGACACTTGCACCGGCTAAAGTTGTCAATATGAGTCACTAACCTATATTGATGGGTCTAGTTACAGGACAGGGGACAGCAACATGTGCTGATGTTGAATAGATCATTCGATTGCTAAGAACTCGAACATGCTTCGATTTGGGGAAGGAGGAGGAGATGGAGAAGAGTCCGTGAACACAGCCCCACTCAAGTGCGAGTTGCATTACATTCTTTGTAATGCCCTGGCATGTACACACACTCAAAAGTTACTTCGGCAATAGTGCAAGTCCTTGATTACCAAATTATTAGCTCTTTGAAAAGATGTGATCATCTATCGAATTTTACCATTCATGGATGCTCAATTCGTGAACCGGGTCACCCGTCCATATGATGCACTCCGTGGCCCATGGCCATGAGACGATGAAGCTTTGCCATAACAAATGTCAAGAATGTGTCTCAAGTTTAAATCGGTCAAGAAAATTTGAAGTAGGAAATTTCCTATTTTAAATTAGTTTCCTAGTTTTAATGTTTTTGTAATTTGAATATGGTCTCCTGAAAAGGAAATTTCCTATTTTGGATCCTTTTATATATAACACATGGGCTTTAGTTTTAGCATAGGAATTGCAAGTATTTTTAAACTAATTAATCTCGTGGTAAAATCCATGAATTCTTTTGTGAACACCTCCTAAGATATCTAAATGGTTTTTGGATTAGCACTATTCTTGTATAGCAGAGTACTCATTTGCCACGCTAGGACTCTGCGGATGATATAATTGATTTTCTATAAAGTATAATCAATTCAAGGTAATATACAATAGTGCAATAAGCTAATTCATGATTGAACAACATATCCATGTTTTATAAAAGGAAAATGACACAAATGATTCACGAACTTTGACTCAATATATAATGTAATTCCCGAATTTTTAATTTGTTCAACATAATCCTTAAACTTAAAATTTATTCAATGTGGTCTATGGACTTTTGGTATATGTTTAATATAATCTCTGGACTATAGAAAATTTTCAATTATATCCCTAAATTTGATTTAATGAAATTACAACATGGAATATTCTCATATAATTTAGGGATTACATTGAATATATACTAAAATTCTAGAATCACGTTGAACACGCCAAAAGTTCAAGTGCCACATTATATATTGACCTAAAGTTTAAGAATAATGTTAAATAAATTATTAATTCATGGACCATATTCCGACCACGTTACCTCGGACCCCGGTGGCTCCGCTTCCCCGGGAAATCATAGCGCTCCTCGAACCCCGATTCCTATACAGGAGCATTGGATCGCATCAGGTCTCTCAAGGACACGCACGAGCATGGATCCTGGAAATTGCCCCGGTTTAGGAGGGCGGCCTGAGGAGGCTGCGGATTCGGAGGTGACTGCGGATTCGGTTCCTGAAGACGGACAGGAAGTCAGTGCTTCAGGAAGCGCTGAGGGCCGAGGTAATTCTTCTTCCGGGACTGTTGGTTTTGATGGCCACGGCGCTGTCTCCGTGGTTGGGTGGGTTGTGGTGCGTAGGAAGTTCTCCGAGCCTTACTATCTTAAGAAGGTTTTGAAAGAGGAATCGGGTGGCGACGGTGGTGAGCATAGGCTTCTAGTCGTAGCGGTGCATGCAGTTATGCTGGAATCCGGTTTTGTCACGGTTGATCCGGCGACTGGAATGCCTGGTGATCGATTCCATCTCTCTGATCAATGTCGGTCAACGTCGCTGCGGTACAGTCTGCCTGAGCTGCTTGTGGCTAGGAGCCAGAGTCTGAATGTGCCTGGGAGTTTGCTTGTGAAGTTTCAGAGCCTACGTCAATTTATTGTTGTCTATGGATGTCTGCCTAAAGCCAAGTTGGGATTGCGTAGGCTCTGTTTGGATCATCGCAGTTTTGCTCCTTCCATGAGGTCAATGTGGGCGAAAGGCGAAGGCAACGATGTGGAAGAGGATGGTGGTTTTTCGAGTTCGTATCCCTTAAAAGCAGTGTCCGAGTTTTGGAAGATTGTGAAAGATGGCTTGGAACTGCCACTGTTAATAGACTTAACCAAAAGGGCTGGTTTACCGCTCCCATCTTGTTTCCCAGGCCTTCTCACGGAACTGAAGCTCAAGATTTTCGAATCGCTCTCTGGCATTGACCTTGCAAGGGTAGGGTGTGTGTGTTCGGAACTTCGGTCTTTGACATCCGACAATGACCTGTGGAAGCAGAAGTGCGTGGATGAGTTTAAGAAGAAGACAGAAGGCTGAGGGACGATCAATTGGAAGCAGCGTTTCGCTAGGTTGTGGGAGGCGAAGAAGAAGGGAAGAGGGAGAGTGGTTGGTCGGAGATGCCTTCTCAACTGGACAGGCTTTGCTCTTTTAGGATCAGACTGGGAGCCTTGTGGTTTTAGGAAGTATAATAGGATGCAATTATGATCGCTTTCACTCAGTCTCGGGGTTCCTCCTCTTTTCAGGCGGCCACTTCGTCGAGCTCGATTCCTACCCCAACTGCAATCCGGGGGAATATAATTGCTGACGTGAATAAAGATCTGCATAGATTTGCATGACCGTGGCGCAATGGCTGCTGAGATTTGTGGCACTGGAGGTATATGAAATGGTTGCTGTAAAGACAGAATTGGGTGCTTAGCACTAAGGAAGATGAGAGAGGGTATAAAACTAGGATGAGGATTTGATTGAACTTTGACAAAGGTTGAAGTTTTACTGTCAATTTAGTTTTACTGAACTCTCGCTTTCCATGCTGCCAATCCCGAGTTATCCTTTGCACATGAAGTGTTCCTGAGACCCACTTTCATGTTCCAATAAAGTTGACTAGAGGTTCTCTTGGCAGAATAAAGTAGATAAAATGATTTCCTTTCCCAGCCATGAAGTCAATTAGAGCTGACTTGATGTCACTGTTGCGTTGACAGGTGACGATAGAAGGGCCTGCGTTCTGGCTTATTCACGAGGTCCGTTCAATTCGAACTAGACAATGTACACGTACAGATCATTTTAAGAGTTACTCGATTACATCCTATTATTCATGTCATATGATTAACCTGATAGATTATAATTAGTATTACCATGTATGTATAGCTTGAGCTTGAGCTCAAGGCATCAGAGACCGATGGTGCTGCCATTGCACAATAAGATGATTAAGAATACGTATTTACAAGAAACAGCCTCCGCAGCCTGCTTCATTCGGAACATATATCCAATTGAACACAGCGGTATGAGTAGCAATTACATCTTTCAAGCAATTGCAAGAAGATAACAAGCCAACCGGCAACCAACAAAAGAACAACGAAGGTTCTAGCTGATTTAAGGATTTACAGGGAGATAAACATAAGCCAGCGTAGCTGGTTGCAACAGAGATCTTCAATGAATTGGCTTGAGTGGTGACATTTTCTGCTTCATTTAACTCGAGGAGCTGTTTGGGATATTCTTTCGTCTTCGAGAAGCGCATATGGATCAATGTACTGGGGTGGTGACGCTTGCACATCACTTCCGTCGTGGACAAAAGTCGGTCCAAAATACTGTCAAATAAACAGAAGGGTATTACCATTTAGATCATGGAATCAGCAAAGTGCTTCCAAATCAAAACGCAGTCAAGAGTTCCGAAGAGACAGCAGTAGACAGAAAATCGAATAGAAATAAGCCTGAGCAAATGCTGCGGAGTTCAAATGATGCTACGACATTATTGAGTCCATACCTTTGTACTATGCACTTATACGTACATCAATATAATCATCAAAAGGACAGGAAAAGATTGCAAATGATAGAGCAAGTCACCATTCATTTCATGTTGAGAGGTGTTACATCATACTTTCCTGGCGATTAGAACAAACGCAAGTGCCACAGCATTTCTAGACTGAGACAACGCCCTAGGCGTTAAATCAATTTCAACAGGTGAGATTTAGAATATTATTCACAGACTTACATATCAGAAAATCAAATGTGCTTAAATTACTACGATGTTAGGCACTGACAAGTCGGCAAGAAATATAAAAATCCACAGGATTGGTTACCAGTAGCATAATAAGTGTTTGGCAAAGTGCTACAATGTTAGGCACTGACAAGTCAGCTAGAAAACAATATTCCACAGAATTGGTTCTCAATAGCATAATAAGTGTGTGGCAAATAGCTATGATGTTAGGCACTGACAAGTCAGCTAGAAAACGATATTCCACAGAATTGGTTCTCATAGTGTAGTAAGTGTCTGGCCAGCGGCAATCTAATGGAAGTCACATGTACAGCAGGAAGGCCAAGAAAGGTAGCTTACGAGGTACAGAGCAGAAAAGGATGCCACAGTAATAAGTATCAGTGGCCAAAATGCCAAGAAGAATGTCCCCCCAAGTGTTAACAGAAGTTTAGCCCGTGGAATCAGTCCCTGCCAAGAAGAAATATAGAATTTCAGTTTCTTGAATGCACTTCGCATCAGCCAGAACAAGGGGGAGAAAAACAGTTGAAACTTATTTTTTAAGCTTTGAGCTATAAAAGTTGGAACTTGATAACAAAAAGGAAAAATAAAAGCTTGAATTTGCCAACCTCAAGGCCCTCACTGTTCAATGCCATGGACTGCTCCCTTTGGTTGGTTAAATTATTTCCTGGTTCGGTAGAGACAGCATTTCTTTTTGAGAAACCCCTCTCTTCTTCTAATTCATTGTCGTAGGTGCTCTTTTTTGTGTCCTCAAGCAATGAAGTGGGAGTCATGCCCCTCCTTTTTAATTCTTTCATAAACAACGATTCAGGAGGTTCTTCACCTGCAGTATTTTTATAATGTCACTACAAAGAATTGGAACAGCTCAACTCTTATGCATTCATACTAATTTTAAACTAAGAAAAGGTAATGTGTAGAGGATTAGTACTGGTCAGGAATCAACACATCTCACTGAGGCATCACAAATTCACAATCAGACTTCACTGACAAGATTAAAGAAGGAAACCTTGATCTCCAGATGTCTTTTACGAGCTTCAGAAAGTAAATGGTGGGGCGACAAAATCTCTCCTCTCCTCTCCTCTCTCCCCACAACACCCCTGTTCTCTCTCCTTTTTCTTTTTGGACAAGGGGGGAACTCAATAAATCCCAAGAGAGTTCCTCAATTTCCATCTATTAGCAGTGGTGACAAGAAATCCTGCTTAATCTGAGTAACCAAGACCCCTTTTGCTCCTAGACTCTGATTAGCAAGCAAATTTTTTAAGATCCACAAATGAGCTGCCAAAAGCGCACTGCACCATTCAAATAAAATAATTCCAACAAATGAATCCACTCAAGAACTAATTATCACCAGCACCACTCGCATCCAGATTCACGCATCCCCCGAAGACTACAAGATTGAGTCGGTTCAAAATCATCAACCATTGTGGGACGCTGTATGAGCAGTGGCTCCTTCTAACGCACACAACATCCAGTTTTCAGGAGAGAGACTGCACTTGTAAAGCAAGAAAGCAAACAGAACTTCTCAGATGAAATGAAAAAACATGCAACAAAGAATTTGTCCCATATAGTCTCAATTCATCCAACGGGGCAATCTCGTCACGCTCGAGATGCATGTCTCGTGAGCGTAGCTTGAAAGATGAACTTGCAGAGCATACCCATAAAACGCAAAACATCAAACAAACAAGAATGAGCAAAGGCAACCCAAGAATCAAGCCGCGCGAGGAAACCGCCCAGAAACGAACCGCCCAGAAACGAAAGGAAGCCTCTTTCAACGCGAGAAACAGAGGACGAAAAGGGAAAAAAGAAGGAGGGAACTTGCCATTTCCATTGCCCTTCCCGTCGCCGCCTTCTTGGACTCTACACGAGACGAAAGACCTCCTTTTGAAACCATCCCACGAGTACCCACAATTCGCCGATCTCAAATTCCTCCTTCTATGTTCCGATTCCTTAAACCACCTCGGGCGCCCGCTAAATTCCGATCGGGGGACGGGGGCCGAAGCGAAAGCGGGTTTCGCAATTTGCAGCGAAGCCATCAGCCACAGAGACTCTGTTCAGTTCTCTCTGTTTTCAGACAATCTGCATCGGCGGAAGGAAGAATTTCATGCTCCCACGTGAACAACGAGAGAATCGAGTTGCGTAGAAGGAAGCAGCGGCAAGCGTGGAGCGCTTTGCCTTCTCTCCAGAGGGACAAAGTATCCGGTGGTGACAAAACGCAGGGAAGGGTGGTGGCTCTCCTCTGTTCTCAATCAGGGGAGCGCAACTTAGCAAGTGGGGCCGGGGCATGGACTAACGTGCGCGGCTTTGTTTTGTGGCTGTGGGTACGTGACTGCGCTTCGAGAGATCGAGAGAGAGAGAGAGAGAGGTTGCGACGTGGAATTAGGAGGCCGCCTACGGTCGAAGCTCCCGCAGAAGGGCGGTCCCATTTTGATGTTTGGCGTCAGATGGAGAAATTATCGTTATTTTGTTTTTATCATAATTGTTATTGGCATCAAATGGATTGCAATGAATAAGAACGGACGTTCGAAACTCGAAGCGATTGTTCGGACAAGTTTCCGATGAAAGGATTCCGTGAAAGATTACTGTCGAAAACGTTGTTCCATAGGAAAGAAGCGGAAAGTCCAAATTGGTTCATCAAACATGCGCCGCGCCAAAAGAGTCTCTCCTGGACAAGAAAATGGCTTGCCTCTATTGCCTCCATCCTAGTCCACGCGACGGCCCATGCACGTACGGAACTCTTCAACCGCTTTCTTGCACGCCTTTTGGGTTGCAAATGGGACAAGGAGGATGTAGAGTTTTGCAATGACTTTGACATTGTATCTGCATACTTGATACGTCTGTATCGGATTGCCCTCTTGTTCTTCCATTTCTCCTTGCCTTCTCCAGTCCGAAACTAACTCTCTCTCGCGATCGACATTGATTGTTTTACCTCGTCAAAGTTCTCCAATATCGCTAGCTTCAGACGTATGGGGATAGGATATCTAAACTCCCTGTTCAAGATGCATAGCATTTCAGGTACAATTGCTTTTGAGCAGAGGCATAAGCAAGCTCCTGATTAGTGTTGCACTCATGCTACTTAAGCGGTCCAGGTTCAGTAAGAGTATGCTTATCCTATGCGTTCCTCTTGTCGCGCAAACAGACGGCAAGTGATCGAAACTTTGAACTAGCCAACTTTTGGGTAAGCCTGATTATATTGGGTCACTAGTAAACGATGCAAGATTGAGCCTGAGGGCGTTGCATCAGACCACAAAGTGAGGTTTTCATATATCCTCTAAAAGTTCAAAAAGCAATCACGCATTATCCAATAGCAACGGGTAATACATGAACGGCATCGTGTAAAGAAGATTTCTGCTGCACTTGATATACAGAGGATCCTGCGCGAGTCTTCGGACTTATTGTGTCGCCCTTGAATGCTTAAGAAATGGTCTTCACCTGGATTGATTGGAAAGCAGTAGAGCGTGCAGCGGTGGGAGTGATGTCCGAGACCACCAGCACAGCGTCTCCCTCCCTCACCAATCCTTCTGCCTTCATCAGATCGATGGACTTCGCGATGTTAGCTTCCATGTCATCTGTCAAGTCAACAAAGAGGGGAATAACTCCCCACTGCAAATTGAGAGCCATCCTGGTGCTTCTGTCGTTCGTGAACGCGAATATGGGAGAGCACGGACGGTTCCGTGAAAGAAGAGATGCCATTTGTCCATGTTTTGTGTACACAAAAATGGCATCGACGCCGAGGTTGTTAGCTGTGAAGTGAATAAATAAGCGCACAAAATCCATGTTAATTTCAACCAGTACGGCTGATCTGTCCAATAATGGATCATAACTTAACTAGAAGCAAATGTGACGAACTAAAATTTGTGTGTACTCGGATAAATTATACAGAGTGTCTGGGATTCGGTTATTTTTCGGACCATAACCTGAGAGCCTGGGGTGTACCAAACAAGTCTACCTGGCTAACGGCACGAACTGCATCACAATTTTCATGCAATATTTTAACAGAAGGTACTTGATTCTTGGCTCCCAATATAATCACCAACTGCTAGTCTAATGGTGCTTCAAAAAGCAAAGCATATTATAGTGGAGTATCTAATGCTGGTTAGGGGTATATATGAGATATTTTGCATTATGATTAAACATACATGTAAGAATATTAGAATGCTGAAGAAAAAGGAATATTACCCATTTCAGCAGCACAATCACAAATTTGCTCAGCAATACGGTCAGGCAATGACACTCCTAGTTTACGATGATGAAGCATGCTCTGTCGATTCTCCTGCCGGTTCCACGTTTCCATCCGATTGCTAGCCATTCGCAAGACAGAAAGAGCTTTCTGTCCATGTGATCCTATCGCAGATTCACCAGATAACATCAAAGCATCGGCATACTGTCTAACGGCTTCAGACACATCTGCAACCTTATGATCCGAGCATCTAATCAATGACATAGACCATAGGGTGAAATAACAGGCAACTAGTAATATACTTTAGCCAATTCAGCTGAATATTTCCTTATTGTTCTATTACCGAGAGAATTTATGGGTTTTCAGAATGGACAGGGGAAGAAGACAGAGGACAAGTGCAGTAAATCTGCACAGAACAGACGTACGCAACTAAGAGTAAAAATCTGCTAATAACTAGACATATCCCTCTCAGTGAATGTAATTGGCCTGTCTATATGACAAAATTCATTCCTCGTAATAGTACCTCGGCACGGGTTGGAGTGGGAAATTCAACCATGGACTCAAGAAGTTGCGAAGCTACAATCACAGGCTTATTCATTTGCCTGCAGACATAAGTTATTTCCTCTTGGACTGCTGGAATCTGCTCCAGTGGGATTTCCACGCCAAGATCACCCCGAGCAATCATGAGACCATCGGAGGCTTCAACAATCTCCCCCAATTTCTGAAGAGATTCTAGGCTCTCTATCTTTGCCAATACTCTAATTGATCTGGTACAAAAGAAAGAATTTATGTTGTAGATTCCAATATCTAGTGGTTACATACGACAGTATGAAAGGAAACTACAGGACTTCCTTTCTTGCGTACTTCATGCACCACTTCAACTTACTTGGATGATTTGGTGGAAATGTAATCCTTAAGGTTGCGGACAGCATCAGCATCATTTACAAATGACATTGCAATGAAGTCTACGCCTTCAGCAATTCCAAAGTTTATGTCAGCCCAGTCCTGCAAATCAACTATATAAGACGGTGAAGTGACAAACTTGAAAGGAATTCGTGGATTTTTTGTATTTGAAATCATCAATTGTAGGCTTGCAGTGCAATTTCTCCATCTACGGACACCAATCAGATTATTTAATGACAATGAAAGGACCAAGGAGCATCAAATTAGAATTTCTGACATATGTACTCTATTGTTAAATTAGTGGGAATCAAGAAGAGAGAACACCAGCTTGATAATCCTCTCATCTCCAGTAATATACTTCCCAGCAGAGGAGTCCCTTTTCGTATCCATCCTTGTAAAACAAAGCTCGCTTCTCACTTCTATATTCACCACTGTTTCCATTAAATGTGAAGGTATCAATGATTTAGATGGTAACGGCATGGTAAGTCTTAAGCCCCATACCATGCAATAGAAATACTGATATAGTATGTGTAACCCGTGGATTACTCTTCAACTTATGATATCATGAATCGCCTACTTCAGAAGAAAGGAAATAAGGGGCCGCAGCAAGATTTTATAAATGAAGCTGCGAGGTTTAGGTCTATTAATGGTTTGCCAGAACCAACTTTCGTCCCTTATTTCTTGCAAATTTTAGCACAAATGGAAATGCATGTGGATCTAGGATTTCTCCTTTTTTCATGTTTTCTTATGGTTGACTATAAAATTCAATGACCCAGCAATGAATGAACTCCACGCAGAATGTCCACATTAAAGCGTCAAAGAACTACCGAAAGCAGTAATGTCCGAGGAATATAAACAAGAAACCAGGATTATGAAATCCACCTTTCTTGACAGAGTAGGCAATTTGTAATTCCTCTCAACAAGCTTCCCATCTCTCCAAAAGCTGAACTTTGCGCAAGGTAGAAACAAACCAGAATCTGTGCACTTGCACTTCAGATCATTCCCAATCTTTTCAATGACTTCAAAACTTGCCATGCCTCCATCAATAACGAGCTCATCACCAACCTCAATACCTACAGTTCACATTTAACATAAAGAGGGATGGTTAGACATCAAATTATGTCAATTACATTAAAAGACTCGTCTATGCAGTAACTCGTACCTTCAGAAAAACCGGAGTGGTTTGCTTGGACAGTGAAAGGGCGGGAACCCTCAAACTTTTTCGTAGTAAATAACCAAAATGATCCTTCCTAATTTTCTCATAGCAAAACAAAGCCACATGAGAATAGGAGTAAGCAAATTAATGTATCTTCCATTAAGATGAAGCTTAAACATAAATGCAGACCAGACCAGACAAAATTTCGCAAAAAAGAAGTCCAGAACTATCGACACTTCCTAAACTATGAAGCATTAAGTGATCCCTTTGTCGCACACTGACCTCTACTTTGACAGAGGAAGGAGCACCATGATCAACGACATGAATCTGACTGCCCTCGGTATCAATCATGACCAAAACACAAAATCCCTTTTCTACATTCAACTTCTTGATCTTCCTAATCACATCCAAATGCCACTCCCTCGAGTTGTGACACATGTTGAGCCTCGCCACATTCATCCCTCCTAATGCCAACCTCTCCAAATCCTCCAAGGAGGAACAAGCAGGGCCAATAGTGCACACGAGCTTTGTCTTCCTCATCC
Source organism: Eucalyptus marginata (assembly GCA_014182565.1). Classification (NCBI taxonomy): domain Eukaryota; kingdom Viridiplantae; phylum Streptophyta; class Magnoliopsida; order Myrtales; family Myrtaceae; genus Eucalyptus; species Eucalyptus marginata. Next base: position 19,717,292 of record CM024593.1, on the reverse strand, counting down.
CCAGAAACCCCTTCTCCCTCAACTCTTCCTCTGACACTACATCAAACCCTAAAGCACCCTCAACCTTGCCCACACTCTCAGCTGCCTCCACTCCCACTTGCAAGACTGCTCTAACTCCAGTAGAAATCCTACTCTTCAGTTTCCCTCCAGAGCAATAAATCATGGGCACACCAGAAATGTGGCTCTTGAAATTGAAAGTTTGGATCTTTGAACTGATCTGACCACAAGGAACAGTTAATTCCCCTGCGACTGCCATGTTTCTCACGATCGATTATTATCGCTTACTTGCAGATGAAAACCTAGGGACCAAGCTCGGAATCAGCTTTCTATGAACTCTTGGACAAGCACTGGCGGAAAATGGATCGAGTAGAGACAGATCAAGGCTTTGAAATCGTAGAGTCCGTCAAGATCTGGACTTTGCAATGAAGAGAGAGTGAAGATACCAACGAGGGTCCGATTTCTTTGAGAGAGTACCAATTATTAAAAGCAAGAAGGAGACCACAAAAGGTCAAAGAAACCAACTTTGTTGCAAATTCTGGTACAACTGCTGCTGCCATTGGTTTAGCATTAAATAAATGCATTAAAGAAATAAAATGGAGATGGGTTCAAAGGACGGAGTAGTTCACTGGCGGTGGGAACTTATAAAGGGTCTTCCAACCTTAACGGTCAACCACCATTCTTCGCCAGCATTAGCGTGGCCAAATGTCCGCTTTGTCTTCAACCTCTTAACTTCGCAGAAGCTGAATCCCCATGATCTCTCTGAGTCGTTTCTTTCTCTTGTGTAAACCAATAGCAATCACGGGTCAGCTCCATTTTCTCCAGTGTTCTGTTGTACGGACACGCACATGAGACTACAGACAAAGAACAGATCTCGAATCGGATGTTCTGTCGTGGTCTCGCGTCAGATGGTCCCCAAGTTTTCCTGGCCCAAAGGGACAGCCTTTCTCGCTTCAAAGCCTAAAGAAAAAATCTAACTTGGGTGGTCTGTGAACTGTGATGCGATACCGCCGCGCATTGTTTAGTAGGTTATATCATCGTGGTGGAACAGATTCTTGCAAAGACGAATATTTTACCCACTGTATCAAACCTTATTTTAACGAGAATAACAAAGATGGAAGAATCCCATTCTGATAAAATGTCCGCGATGCCTAGGCATCTGGCATTTCGTGGAGGGCAAGGCAAGACAACCTCGTATTCCTCGAAGGCAAAATTGTCTTGTCAAAAGTTGGGATTGGAGAAGAAAATGGACGCTCGCAAAACCAGGAAATAAAACGAAGGGGAGGACCCAAGGAATATGCACGCGCATGGAAGGCATATTCTATTAGTAGTATGAATGAAGGGTCCACCAAATCTAAGCCAGCTAGAGGCCACTACAAGATCTCTGAACAGACCGTATCTATCCTGGAAATGCGTGCTCAGACACGTTCGGATCGAGCAGCAATGTGGCATTTTTATCGTTTTCTTCATCTTTCATTATGCATAGCTTTAGACATGGAGCGAATTGTTTCGTTACATAGTTTTTAGTATGTCTCATTTCATACATTTTAGAGTATTGTCCTTTTAGAAAAAAATTTACTGTGTAGTTAAGAATTGACTTAGTGCCTATTAAAGATGCCAAATAAAGAAAAAGATTTATTTTCTTAATTCAATTGAAAAGGTGATTCTCTCACTTGACTTGATACAACATCCCTCACTTTGGGGGCAATGGACATGTAGGTTGTGGTCAATTTTCATTCATCAAGACTCGAAATTTAGTTACTTTTGAAACATTGTCATGTCACCCACTAAATTTTTCAGCCAACGAACTGGGTTACCATCTCAATAAACAATAATTCAATACATGAGGCATAAATTGTCATATCAAGCACGTGTGCAAATAACCAAAATTGATCAAACGTGTCAACTTGAAAACTTTACAATGCAATTTAAATCAACATAGAAATGAGAAACCTGTGGATCACGTGCTACATGTTTCTTGCCTTCCATCGTTTCACCCTAGACATGATTGCAGCTTCTGTCATCTTTTGATGGACCAATGCAACTTGTCGTGCTACTTGCAATATTCAAAACACTTGATGCAAAATGGCATAATTGTATTTTTGTTGTTGGAAGACTTTATGTTGATAAAGTAATATAAAAAAAAAAAACACTCGATATAAAAATGATTACTTCAATAAATTTCTTGACGAGGTCATCGAGAAAAAAAGTAAAATATCAAAATGACCAATGGAACTTGCTACTTGCAATATTCAAAACACAACGTAAAAACGACATAATTGTATTCTTTTGTTGGAAGACTTTACGTTGTCTTGGGAGTGGTAAAATGATAAAAAAACACTCCAAATAAAAATGAATACTTCGATAGATTTCTTGACAAGGTCATCTACAAAAATGGTAAAATATGAAAATGATCAATGGAACTTGTCGTGCCACTTTGATATTCAAAACAATTGATGTAAAAATGACATGATTGTATTATTTTGTTGGTAGACTTTGTGTTGTCCGGGGAGTGATAAAGTAATGAAGAACACCAATCAATAGGTTTATGGGCGAGGTCATGGAGGAAAACAGTAACATATCAAAATGACCATGTCAAGGATAATCCAAGAATCAATCCGAGGCATGATTCTGAGCATATTCTCAAACCGAAAAGACTAATGATTTTGTCGTCCGAAGTTACCGCCTACTTCATATATTCAAATGGGCTAAATTTGACGCGATTCGTACTTCGGCATCTTAAATTTATGAAGGATTGAAAGGGACATTGCGTAATTTCAGGATTAGAAACATCGACGACTTAAACACATGGAAGTCAACCATGTTATTATCATCATGTCTTTTCCTTCGGAAATTAAGTCAATCTTGGAATACAATCTAATCTTTGGTTGGTGAGCTATACTTGTGAATGTATCTTTTTTTTCCACATACAAAATTAAGGACCCAATAAGGGAGATAACGATGTAGCAAAACAATCGTGTTGGATTCTTTTATTATCACTAGAAAATCTTACCAAACGAAATCCGTACTACTACATAAAATAAAGAGAGGATCTCTTGTCGTAAGAGATTCCAATCCTTAATATTCTTCCCAAATTGTTCTAGATTAGTTATTTAATAGATATCTTATAGATAGACGAATCCGTACATAGATAATTATGTTTAGATATCGCGTATTTTAATTTTAAAATATTTGGATATTTTATATCTTATATACATCTTTACAAAAAGAAGTCCAAATAAAGGAGATTTTTTTTTTTTTTTGGTCAAAAGGAGATTAAAATGTTATAGTTTAGCGGAATTCACTAGCTATTAGGATTGAAGTGACGAAAGGAGAATAGGTAAAGAGATTAGGAATCATGAATTTATGCAGATGCCTAATTAATTAGCATAATGAATGAGAAGTTCTTTAAAAAAAAAAAGATATGGATCAGATTAATTAGATAATCTTGTGGGATATCATTAAACAATTAGTGAAATACCAGAAATGTAGGGACAAGAAAGGAGATTGAGCTGCCTAATCTTTTTAAATATTTTTGGGCGGTCCGACTAATCTTTTTGATCGACCCTGGTTATTATTACAAACTTACCAAAAAAAAAATGATAATTTCTTCTTTCTATTCTTTCTCAAAACCACAGTCAAAACCGGACCTTTCTCTTCTGGAGAGTGAATATTCCCCATCGCAGCCCATTCAACTCCCTGTAAAATGCCTTCGCCTCAACCTAACCCACCCCACGGGGGTTTATATACGACGAGGTTACATGCAAACTCCCTCCCTCCCTCCTCTCTCTCTCTCTCTCTCTCTCCGCGATGCAATTCTTGCACATCTATAGATAGATTGGAGAGCTCCTTGTTGGAGACCGAGGGAACCCAATAAAAAGCTCGAGAAAGAACGATCTGGGTTGGCCTCATTTTCTCGTGTTTACACGGGAGGGATCCAGGAGCTAGCACGGAGGCCAAAATCTTGGTCCTTCATTTGCATTTAGGATTCGGGCGGGGATACTGCATTCGACGGTGGGCATGAGGTTAAGTGGGGAGACTTCCAGCGAAGACGAGGAAGAGAAGGAGACACCAGTGAGTCCGCGCATCTGTCCGAGCTCACTCGACGTCGATTACAAGGTGGTAGTGGGCTACGCGCTGACTTCCAAGAAGAAGAAGAGTTTCATGCAACCGAAGCTCGAAGGGCTCGCGAGGTGGGTATTCTCGCTGTCGGTCGGTACACGCGTGTGCAGATCACGTGAAAACTTTCCGTGAAAACTTTTCGTTTTTAGGTTCCATGAGTGCTTAGATCGCAAGTTCTTGAAGCAAGAAGGCCCCAAAAATCTGTGAAAAGTTGATGGTTCTGGTTACCTGACTTCGTATGGGGGCTTTGCTAAGTTTGGGTGAAACGTTTCTGGTTTCTTCCTGGTCTCTTCCTGGCATTTCCTGCTACAGTTGCGGGTACTTATTGGGTTAGGCAGCGTTCGCTTTCCCGGATTGATCAACTGTTTTTTGCTTGACTTATCATCAAATCATCATGGTACCTTCGTTGTTCTTTGCCAACTGTTTCCGAGGAATATCCCGAAATATATACCTTCGGATGAGTCCAACGCCATGTGATTTAAAGTCAATATTTGGTTTTGACCCAAAAAAAATAATATTTGGTATAATCGTTTTTTGGCATGCTTTTGGTCGGAATCTTCCGACTCTGGTTTCGCGCCTGTCTGGGTGTTTATTTACCTGTGTGTCCCTGGAGCTACCATACTCATCTTATTAAAAAAAAAAATTTGTCCAAATCCCTGGCTTAATTGCTGGCTGACCGTCAGTTGCAGTTTCAGTAATTTCATACAAGTTCAGACCAAAGAAATGTCATGTTTGTTTATTATCGTGTCAGTGTCATGGTGTTTGTAAAAGAAAATAACAGATTATCAGTAGTCTACAGCATGTAATCACTCCCGGTTCCTTCTCGGCTTTGCATCCCATGCTTGGATTGGATAGATCAGTTCGTTTAGCAGTTTCAATAAAAATTGAAAGTATCAACAGTTTCAATAAGACTTGGCTTTGTGTGGTGGAAAGATTGCATAGCATGTGCTTTTCAAAGTTGGGAAAGTGATCTTTATTAAGCGCCATTGAGTTAGAAAATGGAAGATGTAAAATTTAAGAGTCTCTAGAAATTCACTGTTTCTAGGATGAGAAGCGTTCATTTGAAACTATAATGGTGGACCGTCAGATAATTTTTATGCAGAAACAAGGGGATATTGTTCGTTGCCATCGATCTCAGCAGGCCCCTAGCAGACCAAGGTCCATTCGATGTTGTTTTGCACAAGGTTAGTTGATATTTCATGCACAGGTCAACTTGCGGACTACCTGAAAAGCTCTGTACATTTCGTGCTGCTGTTAAGCAACTGACTAGCCTGTGTTCCTTCCAGATATCAGGAAAGGAATGGTTCAAGATCATTGAGGTTCGTCTTTCTCGGAAATGTACCGTGTGTTTCATCTTCTCAAATCATTGAACAAAAATTATAGAATTAGACTGACAAGTGCCTCTCCTACTGTTCCATGAGATTACTCAAAATTTTATATTATTCCATTGTGAATAAATGATTAGAACCCGAAAACTTTGACCTTTGAGAAAATATTCTTCTGAGACAATTTGTAGATTCCTTGCTTATCTCCTAATAACCGTTACCAGATGGTTGAAATCTGTTCCTCGAGAATGCAATCTAATGGGAAATTCTTGGGTCAATGGACGTAAAAATTCACTCCCTAAGTTTCTATATTTCTTTCTGTAGAAGCAGCAACTTTTGGTTGTAAAAAATCGTTATACTTGTATTAAAAGCCAAAAGCAGAGGCCTGGGGACAAAAGTGAGACCCAAAGAACTTCTAAGTTTTAGTATCCACTGACCTTAGCACATGAACTGCTTTCTTTGCTTTTTAGTCAGACCAAATCTCTATCTAGCTTATTTGCATGCCGGAAAATATTGGGGCTTCCAGAAAATTCAATGCTTTTTGGCCCCTTCGAACTATAATTTGCACTGGACTTCGTTGTCTACTCTCTCAGAATTTAAGGATAAGATTGTGAATGATGGAAGCCCTCCTCAATAGAGTTTGAGGCTTTTGTTTCTGTAATCCAAGTAGACTCATTTCCAGGAGCTCGTTTCACTGTTGGTTTTGAGAGGTATTTTTGAATTATGTGGCTTAATCTTCTGAGGGATTAGAATGGTTTGATCATTGAACAGTCAGAGAAGCTCTGTGCTTTTTTAGATTCCATTCTTAATTAACATCCGGTACAAATAGGTTTGACCCCGGTACAACAATTGGATGGACCTTTAATCTCTTTTCTGGGCTTCCTAGTGTAAGCAAGTTCCTCTGATACTTTACTTAGCCTGCCACAGTTGACATGGTTGATATCTATCCTTTTTGAAGGACTACCAGGGAAAACATCCAGAAGTAGCTGTAGTTGATCCTCCTGATGCTATTGAACATTTACTTGATCGCCAATCCATGCTCCAGGATGTTGCAGATCTAAACATGCATGACTGCTCTGGTGGTAATTTTTTTTTTCAAGTTCGTAGTTTGCGAGAAGTGCATTAGCTTAAATGGAAATCTCCTGTTTTGGAACTAGATGGCATAATGTCTACTGACTCCTTTTTCTAACTGAAAAAATAAAAATTTTCTTGTAGGCACAGTGGAAATTCCAAAGCAATTGGTCATAAGAGAAGATTCTCAATCCATCCCGCGTGAAGTTGCTGAAGCTGGACTATGTTTACCACTAGGTACGTTGTGGTTTGAAGGTCATTCTGACACCTGATGGAATAGAGCTTGCATTTCCTCCAACGCCTTATCTCCTCCAAAACTTGCGTGACTTCCAGATTTAGGGAATTTCACGTTATAGCATTGACAATGTCTCAAAAGAACTCCCTCTAAATTCCTGGGGCCAATGACTAAGCACACAGAGAGTTGCATGTGAGCAAGCGCGGGAGGCATAGGCGATTTTCGTAGTTTTCATGCATTGAGTGTGTCAGGATTAAACAATAATGACACTTGCTGAGAGTCAAAGTGAGTTCTCTGTTACTGAGGCTTAGTTACTAAGTTTTCTTGGTTGTTGCTGTTTTAGTTGCCAAGCCACTAGTGGTGGATGGAAGCTCCAAGTCCCATGAACTGTTTCTTGCTTATGATCGGTCCTCCCTTGTAGAGCTTGAGCCTCCCCTTGTTTTGCAAGAGTTTGTCAATCACGGTATAACTCTTCTTTTATGTTGTTGGGGGTATCTGTTGCTAGATAGCCTGACAATCACATCACGAAAATTAACTGTGTGACAACTTGTGCTTTGTTTGCTGAAGGTGGTGTTCTCTTTAAGGTATATGTTATTGGCGATTTTGTAAAGGTTATTAGGCGTTTCTCTCTCCCAAATATCAGCAGGCGGGAACTTTCTAAAGTCACTGGGGTGTTTCCATTCCCAAGGGTTTCCTCTGCTGCGTCTTCTGCGGAAGATGCTGATCTCGACCCTGGTGTTGCCGGTAAGAGATATCGAACAGCTTTGTTTTAGGTATATCTTGATGAGTGAAAATTTGTGAGTCAGTTTCTAGGTGTTCTTTTGCCGGGGCCAGAAAACCATGAAAATTGTGGGTTTAATCGTTCTATCAAATACTTTTTTAGTGAATGTAAGTCTGAGTACTAGTATTCCGTCCAGATTTATGCTGTTTATGTCATCTCCATCTACGAGTTCGGATTGGACACTACCTATTTAATAACGTCCTCTGAAACCCTATTAGGTAAGTGAAAATTGGGGAAGGCACAGTTTCCTTTCAGAGGAAGAAACATGAGAGGCCTGAGAGAGAAGTTCCTTTTTCTCACTCTTTTTCCATTCACTATTACAACTTCGCAAAATGCTGTCTACTTCATCTTAGAGCATCTGCAAACACAAGAAATTGCAGCATGAAACTTTTGAAGTTCTTTTGTTTGTGAAACTATTTATGAAACATTTGTGTTTCATGATTCATTCAATGTTCCACAAACAATTTCTTACCCTATTATATCTCTAAATGTTTTGTCATCTTTCTCGATAAAACACGTACTTATAAGTGGGCATAGACCATTTCCTGACCTTTTCATAAGTTTGGCTTCCCATGCAGAACTCCCTCCCAGACCCTTACTGGAGAGGCTTGCAAAAGAGCTCCGCCACCGGCTGGTAATGCATTTTGCGCTTCATCGTGTCTATACTATGCCAATAGGGCCGTCGGCGCCTCTTTTATATCTGGTGCAGCCTTCTTTTTAACTTTATTATTTCCATCTCACCACAGGGTCTCCAGCTGTTCAACATAGATTTGATAAGGGAGCAGGTGAATAGAGACAGGTATTTTGTCATTGACATCAACTACTTTCCAGGCAAGTAAAAGAAAAATACATCTTCATCTCAACTTAGTGGCTTTTGGTGAACAAAAAGCTTGTGAAAATTTACTCATAAGACATGCATTCTTCCTCCACCGTCATGGTTGGTTATAAAACAGCTTTTGAATGCCAATGCAGGTTACGGTAAGTTGCCCGGCTACGAGGATATGTTTACTGATTTTTTACTGAGCGCCAGCAAAAGCAAGGAGAGAACTGGAACCATGGGAAACAAGTTTAAATTATGCATGCAGTAACAGACAGTCCTCGGAATCCGCACAGTTAACATATATCTCTGACTGGTATAGAATGCCATTTGCCCAGACGCTAACAAGAACCCAAGGTTAATGCCCCTAAAACATTAAAGTTTTCAGGTAAGTTTGACCCAGTACCTGGTGTCCGCCAATCTGCTTCAGATAGCATTCAGGAGTTTAGCACCTTTTAACTCTGGAACGGAGCATCAAGACTCATTCTGTTGCAGAGGATGCACATTCAAAGTCATGTCCAGTGATATTTGTCAATATACATAATCCAATCTTTCATAGCATCACGTTTGATGTAACATCTTAACAGTTCTCTTAATTCGTTCCAATAAAAACAGGATCATTTTCTTCCTGATGTTTGACACAGTTGTCACAATCCAACATTTCAGTATTTTATGCAGTTTAAAGAGGGATAAAGGGAATACTAGCAAATATTTTTTGAGTTAATGATCCTCAGAAAATAATTTACACCAAAATTTTAAGGGCGCAACTATCACACTAGGAGTAAAAGACAAGTCTCCCATAACATGAAAGCATCCCCCCAGATTTCGTCCCAGAATCTATCACTGTTGAGGTTGCCTTAGAGGAGCCAACCACCACCAACACCTCATAACTGAAGGCCATTGACAGTGACAATCGTTCAACCGCATGCTTCACCCATTATTGAAAGGTCGCAAACACGGAGCCACGGAATAGTTAAGAGATCATCTCTGTGCAAGTGCCGGACAGCACATGCTAGCTCAGCATGAGGACGAATGGAGTCCCTCTCTTAAAGAACATCAACATCGATGACACCACCACAGCAATAACTTAAACCCAAAAGTAAAACCCCAATATCCCATGGTTCACACCATTAAGAAAATGTTGATGCAACTAGATTCTGTACTTATCACTGAAGCAAAGCAAGAAATTTTCCCCACCCAGACTTGTTCCCTGCTTCTCTTAATTGTAAATGATATAGTACGTTTTGATTCCATATACATATCAACTTGGACTTTTACTGATGGCTTCATTGTCTCTTTACTGGGAAAGCTCAACATCTAGACAATAAGTCCATAATCTTAGGATAGCCCTCGTCTATCAACATAGGCCTCGTCAGCCCAGATAAGTTGTGGCCGTTGCCCTCATGATTTTCATCGTACATTCTCATCACATCAATGCTTTACAAGTTGCTTCTTGACAAAAATTATTGCTGGTCCTATGCACAAGTACTCAGTCCCCTATTAATTCAGATTGCATCTATACAACATGAGTTTCCGTACAAAAAATACAATAAACCGTATAATACATTATGCTACCTCTGAGGTACCAAGACAATAAAATGTATAATACATTATGCTACCTCTGAGGTACCAGGACAAATCCCAGCTATGCACAAGATATATACAACATATGATTATCTTCAGCTCACCAGAAAGGACACCACCTGTAACGAGCAGATTACAGATAATTAGACTAAAGAACTGCTGCAACTTTAAAAAGAAAAAGGAAGAGAAGGAATATTTCACAGCCAAAGATGGATGTCAGTCTGACAACTTATGATGGGCCCATGAGTTCAGTGCCACAAACAGTCTCAAGCAACACAACACACTTAATCACATGGTCTAGAAAGAACCAATAGATTCATAACCTTAAGCATAAAAAATAAAAAAAAACAGCTGTGTACTCCCAAAGATGTTATGCCACCTCCTAAAACATGACAACCAAACAAGCAGCCCCTCTAAGCCTCTGCTCCGCAATTGGAGTTCATTTAGGACTCTTTTATTGGTGCAAACCAAGAAAATATCAGGGTTTATATAGATGAGCATTCCTTGAGACCACCCAAGCATTGTTTATCAAGTATAGGTATGGCAGAATTAAAACATCAGAATAGCTTTGCTCTTAGAACAGTTGAGAAACACAAGACATGGATTTTAGAATGAGATATAACACTAGAATGTGAAAATATCTCTTACAGTTAGCTACAATTCAGATCAACAGGATAAGCAAGTGTATGATTTTTGTCATCTCTTGATAGAAATTGAGATTAGGATACGAGAAGGTCGTTTGGGATGGTTTGACCATGCTGAACAAAGACTTCCCAATTCCCAGTGAGGGGACTTGAAGAAGGGATGGACACATGGGTTCGAAGGGGAAGGAAAATACCTAGAAAGATGTGGAAAACTACTTCAAAGAACTTCCAGCAGATCTAATGAAGCATTTAGAACTTCCAGCGGACCTAATGAAGCATTTAGAACTTCCAGCAGACCCAATGAAGCATCAAGCTCAATGGAGTAATAGAATTCATTCAGCCAATCCCACTTAGTGGGATAAGGCTTTGTTTGTGGTTCACAGATTATTCTATACGCAAACCCCGGGAAACTTGATTTTCCAAAATTTTTTGCAGAAGCAATGACCCTTGTAAACTCAAAAACACATTTAAAAATGACAAACTATACAATGCCAAAATACATGTAACCCAACCAACAAACCTAGAACACCAAACCTAGAATTGGACTAGCTACCCACTTTTTACAGATCATCTTCAATTTGCTGAGGTTTAAATCTATACCTCGAACGTGAGTATCTTTAGAAAATTAGCTTCGTGCAATGCATGTAAGAATCTAAATACACTAGGGAAAATTAGACCAACATCCAATCCAGCCATTTCAACTCCTAAAACCAATCAAGACAAGCCTCGAGACATTTGGAAACGTAAAGCACATGCATGTGAGACAGCTACAGTTTCGGCACAAACCAACAGTGAAATTACAGCACCATACCCAACATAGTTCTGGCACAAATTTTCATGTGATGTAGCTTGAATAATCAACTTTTGAACTTGAAGTTTAACGGATAAACCATGATCTTCACGAGAATCCCCTGAAAATAAATTGCTGTGAACCATGGAATGTTGGTTAGGGCTGCTGGATACTGGAGAGCAGGAAAAGTCACGGCCAGTAAGCTTATGACTCATCCGAGCCATGACCATCACAGCACGTTCATTTAGCACCTCGTTAGCATCACCAAGTTGGTTAACAGCCTATACAAAACATATTAAAATGTAAGCATCTATTAAATCATGGAAGTTTCAAGCTCTTCCTCTTCTGAATTTGTCTACCTGAAGAAGCTCCCTTTCTCTGGCACCACGCTGTGGCTGAGGAAGCTCTCTATTTTGAGAAGATTCTTCAGCATTCACAACAGGTGGGACATGAGTATTAGCAAACATTGATACTTGGGGAAAAAGACGCCAATTAATAAGTGGGTCATGTACAAAAGCCTGAAAACAGATGAAACAGGAATTAAATTCCTTCAATAGTTGTATCGTCCATGATCTTAGAAGAAGTTCTATCATCTCTGCATGAGCACAATTAGCAGCATTTTACATCAGTGCAATCACAAACTTCAAGACACATGGCTATTAGTTAAAGAGATAGAAAGGAAGAGCAAAAAAAATGCCTAGTACTCAAATAATTATTCCCGTCCCTTCCACCATGCAAATATTTGGATACATAATTCACTACATACAAATAACTATGCCTTAAATGACGCGTTCCATCAATTCATGCCCAAAGTTAAGAGAACAAAAAAAGAGGAAACCGATCTGAAAGGCGTACCTCCATCATTGCCATTACACTGTCCCTATTCGTTCGAAGCACTTGCATCACATTTTCGCAAGTTGAACGAAAGTTCCCCTCAATGCCACTAACCTCCATTGCTTTCACAAGCATTCTAGTCAAGCGGAAAGGTACCTGGATCACAGAATATACTCTAATAATTAGCCCAATGACTTAATTCATGCACAGAACTAACATCATCATGCCTTGTTTGTTAGCTTAGAGAGTGACACAGAGAAAAGCATTCTACCTTTTCAGGGAATTTTTCTCGGTGCATTGAAGCTTCAAAGCAGTCTCCAAAATCAATGTGTAAGATCTTTCCACTGTGACACAAGAGACATTCAGCATACTTTGAAACTAAAATCCAACCTTGTTCCTTGCTTCACATGATTACCTGTAACGGTGCAACATAAGGTTGCTTGGATGGCGATCACCTAAGCCGAGAAGGTAGCCCACCTGCAATCAAATCCAAAAATTAGTAAATCTAACACAAAGTTCTGCAAATTCAAGTCTTACCAAATTAAAAAATGTAACTGTGCATTGTTTTTCCACTGATGCGCTGAAGCTAAAGGTTTCTTATACAAAGCCATTCAATATCAGTCGTTTTACGTCGACCAGATATTCAAACCTGTTCATGTATGCCTACATTTGAGAACCCAATGATTCTTGTCCATGTAATCACATGTTATTCTCTCCTTGTTAGACACCAATAATTTGATGAGAGCCAGACTATTTGAAATAAGGAAGTTAAATAGAAAAAACAAGGATAAATGTATGAAACATTTGTATCGCACTCTTTGCACAGTAAGCACATCTAATTTTATACCACACCATATGTCTAAGTGCTTACCATGGATATTCTAAGAGATAATATTATATTTGCTACTGCAACTAATCACAGTTCTTGCAGAATCAGAAAAAAGATAGGAGACATCTTCCTCTTTTGTTCATATGAGATGCCAGAAAGCATATACCATGCTCATGACTGCCAAGCTCCGAGTATAATTAGTCCGCCTCTCCAGCCAAACCTCAGAAGTGCGGCTCTTCAACCAGAGAACCTACCAAAATCCAAAGAGGGCATTATGAACTCTTAATCATTGGTTATAGATTTCAGACTGATTATTCCAACCCTCCCCCTTTCACTTCCTCTTCCCCAAAAAATGTTAACAAGAGATTACCCTTGCAAGGTCATTTCCTTCTGTATTCTGTAGTGCATACTCAAAAACTTCAACTTTGGCTATCAGGGGCAAATGATCATAGTCTGGGGCAAAACTTAGCATATATTTGTGCTCTTGATTCAGAGTGATCTGTTAACAAGAATAAAACATTTCTTGAATGAAGGCAGCTTCCCTTTGACCAAACAAAACCGCTCGATCACAGAAAGTGCATAATAAGAAGTGCTAATTTTACTGACAGGAAGATAATATAGAAGTCAACCGACCTTTCTGGCATCTCTATATTCTCGAATCAGTTGGTGTAAAGTGTCACAATTTGGGACCCATCCAATTAATCCACTATTTGGGGATAATGGGATCACAGAATATCTTTGGATTGACCAATCTTTTTCAGCCGTTTTTCTATTATTTTCCAACAAAGTGTTCACCAGACCAAAGAGCTGAGAGGAAGAAACTTGTTAGGATGTATAGATATTCACTTGACAGAGAGAAAGTGGTAACACAAAGCATGAGCAAAAACAATGGGCCTGATTGTGACTCATCCACCAAATGCCTGATAATGGCCCAAAAAGAGGATAATGTAAAGAAAATCAAGATGAACCTGCATGACACGTTCATCCTGACGTAGATCTTCATGTCCCTTCAGCAGAAAAGTGTAATCTTCGCCATCATTCCCAATAATAGTTAACTTTCGAGGCCTCTGCTTGGAGGTTATCACATCCAGCTGATGAGCAAATGATGCAATTGTCACCACTGGATCACCTGGTAAACAAACACCTCATTGGTATCGACTAAAGTAACTTATTTCTCCTCTAACAACAAATTATCAATTAGCTCCCTCTTTTTCACCTGCACGGTATGTCCCAGGCACTGCAAGCACCAAGTTTTGACAAGCCAACAACTCCGGAGAGACAGACTGATAATCCACAAAATAGGGGTCAGCGCATAATTGCAATGATATCAAGTGAAAATGTTAATGACAAAGAATCTACTTCTTGCCTGGAGGTCCAGGGTGGTGAGACTCTGAAGCTGCTTGTCTATTCGCCTAAATACATGATAGTAAAGATCCCATGCCTGGTCAAGAAGTAGCACATATTATAAGTATCATATGGTAATACTGATATTCATAAACTCTTAATTGACCGGTAGAACCCTGAGTGAAAGGAGGCTAGGCAAGTGGTTATATTCAATCAGCTGATCGAGCCCTGGCCTTGGCAAAGAATCCAACAAATCTGGAAGACTGCTTTAGGGGAGGGGCATTATGTCCTGTGCAAGCAGGCACGACACAAATTCACATGACCACGCAATTTTTTTATTACATCCCAAAGAGTTAATGTTACCCAAGGTTTCTTCCTAATAGACTATTAAAGGCTATGGTCATTAACAACTGAAACAATCTGTTTAAAATTATGAAATGATGGTAAACAGAGCCGCATTCAGAATATCAATTGCTGGAAGACTAGAAGCATAGCTGCAATCTATAATCAGGCTAGTTTGTCGTCTTCATCATATAATTAAGACTTGTTCATCATTTTTTACCCTTTTGATGTTATTTTAGTCAATTTACACAACAAAAAAAGGTAAAACAAATAATCTGAAGGCATGTGCAGACAGATTCTATAGAAAGAAGCAATATTATCCCCGCACCCTTTGAGTGCTCGATGCGCCTGATAACATGAGGCTATCACCATGAAAGAGGCAACATGTTTCATCCAAGGAAAAAACTCCCCTTCATTCCTTTTAGTAATCTTTTCATCAAGCAGAACTTTCAAACCAAAGAACAACCCAGAGAACAATCAGGCAAAAACTGATGCAAGTAACACGCAGAACTTCATTAGGACAAATTCTCAGGATGTTACATGAAAAGCAAATAATCAGCAATAGCTGTAATAAAATACACCATCATACAGCAATAAATCCAATGTCAATATTCCTCCAAATCATCAAGTGAACATAATAAAGAGAGAGCATTATCAGACACAGAAGAATGCCCATTTTATGTGTGAGAACTCATACCTGTGTAAGCTCTGCATCTTTACCAGTTTTCTTATATTTCTTGCAACATTCACGTGCCTCCATCAACTCTGCATGGTAAGCCTGCATTGCAAAAGGAAGAAAAATCTAATTAGACTGTGAAAGTCCAGATTAACTACTACTAATCAACGTAGGAGTTGAAATGAAGAATATTCAGGTCAGGCAGATGCATAGAAAGTACAACGCTGTTGAAAGATTAGTTTTTCCACATGTGCATATGCAATCATCATGACCAAAAAAATAAATAAAAACATCCTGTAGACAACATTCAGATGGCAACCTCAATAAATGCCTTCTCTTTGATAGTTGTATTTTCTCTCCTAGCCCCTTCCTCAAGCAAATCGTGCAATGGCTCCAGCGCCTTTAGCATTGCTTCAATATTATGCTCCCCGAAATAGAGGCGACTAGCCTCTTCCAATGCTTCATGCCACATTTCATGCCAAAGAATTGCAACCCTGATGAGCTCCGTCGACACAAGTTGTGCCTGTCAAAAGGGTTTACCTTCGAGATCAGCACAAACAACTTGCAAATCAATAATCTACAGGGTTAAAGCAAATTTACCTGCTCTACAAGCAGACCACTGTGCCGCCGTACTTTATCAACAACTTCCTGAGCAGCAGCTCTTCGTAAATTGCTTATCGATTTGCAAGCCACTAGAAGAGGATACATGAGGGCCTAGGGAAAAAAAACCAAATTACTTCAACAGAAAGAAGACCCAGATGGCAGCAAAGGACAACACATATGGAGATTGAAACAAGTGACTGTCCAAGCCAAAGTGCATAACTGCACACATCACCTCTGACATCATTCTTAGGGGGGAATATATGTTACTTAGTCATTTTAAAAGGATAAATACAAGGCAACTTCATCCAGCAAGTAATAGAGGGATTAATAAATGGAATTCTAGGTCATTAATCCATTAAGCACAAGCAGAAAAGAACTAGAGATGGAGTTTGCTGCAAGCTTTGGAAGGTCTCAATGCAAACCTGTGGATGATTTAGTCCAATGCTAACTAAAAGTGATTGGATAAGCTCTCTAACAGCGTGGTTGTTTGAATGAATTCTGGCAATTATTTGTGGCAGCACGACCAGCCATGTGTTGATTTTTACAAGAGTGAGTCCCTTCTGCAGGGCTGTTTGAACTTCCACAGTAGCTCCATGGTTGAACCACAGCGTGAGAAGACGAAGTATATCCTGAAGTAAAATAAAATTATGCATCTGTGGTTAGTAGTATGACGAGAAAACAATCCTGATTTGGTAATCTCTATGTCAAAGAACAAGTACGATCTTCAAAGAGTAAAACCATTTGTGAGGTGCTTACAATTCAACAACTTTCTTTTAACTCCATCAAATTGAACACAGAAAGCCATACTAGAAGGAACCCAGATACTTTGTTTAGGTGGAGAATCTCACAGGACTGTAGAAGGCATCATCTTGTTACAAACCCCCACATTACAGGACTCACTTAAACTAACAAATCAATAGTAGAGATAATTCCTTCTGTATATTTATCTATTCACCTGTACACACATGCTCACAAAAGAATGCAAGGTATTTTGCAGAAAGGCAGCGTGTGTTTGGACATTCTTATAGTTGCTTTCAACAGGATGAATGCAACAAACAAATATATACAGGGAGTAAATGATATGACTAGGCAACCACTTTAAAAATTATCAGCAAAGTTTCAGCGAGAAAGTCTACCAATTTACACTTCCGGTCATCATTTAACAGTCGCCCATACCATAGGGAGATTTTTTCATTTATACACATGGGGGTGAAAGGAAAAGTTTCATTACTTCTGCTGCACAATAGTGAAGCTATCACCTCCCCCTTCACCACAGAACTTTTCTGCTAGATAAAAAATTTGGTAGGACATTCGAAAATAGAGCACATGGAAATAGAGCACATGGAAGTGTCCAACTTCAATTTCTCTCTCTCTCTCTCTCTCTCTCTCTCTCTCTCTCTCTCTCTCTCTCCCTCCCTCCCTCTCTCTCTCTCTCTCTCTCTCTCTCTATATATATATATTCATCTTGATCCTGACCACAAATGTCACCACATCCAAAATAATGACTTAAGTGCACAATATCAAGGAACTGCATAAATCCAGACTTACAACTTCACAGTGCCCTACAGGGAAAAATTGCATCAGATGTTTATCTTGAACAGAAGTAAAGCCATCTCGCATCACATCAGGACATAACAAATGCTGAAGACAGCATCTGTAACTTTATAAGTGAAAATGACTTTGTTACCTTCAAACTATCATCACCACCTTTTGCATTGGCCCCACAGGCAATCGAATGAAAATATCCAGTTACTGCTTGTACGACAAATTGGGCAGCAACCTCGGGATAACCTCTTAAGGTATAATGCGACATCACAGCAGTATTGAACAATGCCCATTTATGCCATGCTTTTGCCCACTTTGGTTCATAGTGAGTGGCCCTTCCAAATGCAGTGAGAGTTTCTGCAAGCGACGGAGCTTATTACATAATAACCCAAGAGATCTTGGAAGTATGGACTAACAAATAAGGACTACCTTCTATAGTATCTTCATCTAAACCAGGATAAAGCACCCACTGCCAGGAACCAAGTGTGAGATATACACGTGCAAGCAGTCGAGCACTGGGACTTTTACTGGTTGTTAGACCTATTGTAGAAGTCGTCTGAACAATTGATGCACTTGAAAGCTCTACAGCCAAATTCTGTAAAACCATATTTTTGCCCCCGTCAAAAACACAGCAACAAAATCAGAAAGGGCGCTTATGTGACAAAGTTGCACATGATTCCTTAAATAAAAGTCGTTGGACCTGAAGCCTAATAAATGCATCTTTTCGCTTAATATCCTCGCCAAGAGACCACTGGTACTTCAAGTATGCCAGCATTACTTGTGGAGGACCACGATATCCCACATTTTCAGATGTTTCAGGGTCGAACTGCTTGTTCATACCAAACATGTCAGATCATGATAAACAACTTAATATCTGCATGCCTCTTTTCTTTCACTGCTGTAAAGATACCCCACTCACCTGCAAGAGCTTAATCAAGGTAGATCTAGCCTGACCAATTCGTCCACTTTTTCTACAAAGAGAAGAAAATTTGAGCCAAGTTTCAATATCTTCAGTCGGTGGTAGAACAAGTGCTCTAACGGCCAACAGGCCTTGCCACACCTGTCAATTAAGCGTCAGGAAGAAGTGAGAGATGGAAAACTACACCAGAACAGAAGTAAAATAGTTCAAAATAAATGTTAAACTCTAAAATAAACAGATAGCCATTTAACTTCCAGCAAAAAGAATATAAATTTTGCTATAATTTGCAAGGTAAATGCAAATAAGTCCAAACAAGTCAATCCCAGACAGAAGGATGATAAGATCAAATGTTACATAAAAAAAGTCAAATAAGTTAGAGCCTAAAGTCCATCAATTTGGAGATATGATCCTATCAGATGTTAATATGTGAAAATACGGGAAAATTTAATCAGTTCACTTTTGATTCTTCTTAGTACCACAACCTTTTCGTCTTACCCCCACTAAGGCAAGAGGATTGTTTATATGGTTATAGATGCATGAGTGGAAAACGATAGAATCATAAACCTAACGAGCTATCCCATAGCCTACCTCAACATTTCTTTTCACTCCTTTAATGCGCTCAGTCCACATATTCCGAATAAGGGCTCGCCGTCCTTCAGCGACAGGGTTTACAGAAGGAAGAGTAGAGTAATCGATGACCTGTCAAGATTATTGAACATGTAAGAGGCAACTTCCTTGATCACATATACCAACCTCAACTGTTGTAGATGATGAAATGAGGTCAAACCTCTTCCAGTTCCAGAAGCTGCTGAACACGGACCATGTTGATGTAAGCACGATCGTAGCTCTCCAAGACCTAAGCAGGTATCGACAAATAAAAATTTGTTTCAGACTGAAACCACTTTATATGAACATACAACCAGAAAAAGCTCCTATGGTCTAGATCGAGGAAGATTTTACCAAAGTTAACAAAGTGACTACAGATCATTAGCAAGAAGCAAGATATAAGTTTTATCACCAATGTGTTCAAAAACTCTCTTCCTACATACCAGTCACGAAAGATACCGCTTCCTGGCATAAGGAGAGATTTAGACTCATGATCACCCAAGGTGACAAAGGAGGCCAAGAAAGATTCTGTCAACAAATTTTACTTACATACTCGATGTTTCATTTATCATCTAATACAAGTGCCATGAGTCCTGACAAACTGGTTCTCACCAGGCCTATCCAATGCCATAAAAAAAAAAATTAAATTGCAAAGTGCAGATCCAAATGCTAGAGTGAGCAGTTACAACCAAGGAATTACAGATCAGTCTGTAAAAGCTGTTACGTAACAGGAATGGTGGGCTCCACAACCTTTACAAACCGCTGTTGTGGTGCTAACAAATATCATACATCGTGCTGCCTTTTGTTATTTTTGTAAATTTCTTGGATGTATACTTTTAGAGATGTAGGAAAACTTAATGCCTATTAGTGAAATGTCAGTTACTCATTTAATTTCCATCAGTCTTAATATCGATAAAAATCACAAAGAGATTAGTTTTACTTTTTGTTAACTGGAGTATACAAGAGAAAAAGGGGTGGCCAGCACGATGGAAAATATGCACGAGAAAGAAGTGCAGCAGCAATTGTTTGTACAAACTTTGACAGCGGAAATTTCACTAAAAAGATTAAGCTCTTAAGATAGAGGAAACTCACCAAAGCAGCAAGCTCAGTTGCCAAGCACTTTCTGGCCCTCTCGACATATTCACGTGCCTCGTCATACTGCAAGGTACAAGAGAAGGTCAATGCTGAATATATCTAAACAATTGAGACAGAAGAGCACAGCAAACTACCTTCCCTCTCCGCACAAGTAAAACAGCCCTAAAGAATGTGCCATTGCTACTGCCATCACCACCAGCAGCAGAGTTCCCTAAACCTCGAAACTTAGTTTCATCACCATCATCCAGTCTAGAGACATACTCCGCCATCTGATCCCACTCTCCCATGTTCCAAGCAGCACTAGCAGCCTATGAGTAACACCAAAAAAAAAAAAATAATAATAATAAAATTAAAAATTAAAAAAAAAAAAAAAAACGTAACAAGGAAGAAGAGGAGCAGTGATATAAAGAGGAGCATTGATATGATAAACATCCTAACCATCGGTGCCATTTCTAGACGGGCAGCTGGTTCAGCTGGAGTCCAATATTCCTTACATAAATTGTTGAGTTCTTCCCATCTAGCTAAAGCCGCAAGACATCGCATCCGGCCTGAAATACACACATGTGGAAAGAGCTAGGAACGAGGAGCAGAAAAGTTCTGACATATACACGGAAAGGTCACTGCCGCATTATAATTGTTGCACTAAATAGAGACTACATGCAAAAGGGTAAGCTCCAGGTGAGACTGGAAAAGGAAAGCAACCAATATGATAAATGGTTAAAGTTAAAAATCAACTCTACTAAGCACTGAGCATTTCCACATCTCTTATGTATATAACATTTGCAAGGTGCTATCCACTTTTGTTCCTAAACTTCATCAGTGTAAAACCTTTCCTGCCATATCAGTTTTGTAACCACACTCGTGCATGTCCAATCATTCTGATCTCAAAGTAGTAACGAAACACAATATACACCATCCAAAGACTGGTGTACATGTACACGTCTCGTGGAAGCTCTTGAAGTTCACCCCGAAAGCATGACTCTATAGTGGGGAGATGGTTCATTTCCAGGAAGACATATGATAAGATGGACTATGGAAAAATCTCAACAATGTGAAAACCAATCTATTTCATCACGAACTAATTCTTCCAAAGATTATAGGTATAATAAGTTAGACTTGCTACACAACAACTAAATGCACACACACAATCACTAACCTAATGTAGCATCTAAAACCAGATGTGGACTAGATGCCTGAGATGCCTTGAGAGTATAAGCCTTCAGAGCATCATCCCATCGCTGCAATTTCTCGTACCTGAAAAGACAGGCCTATATAAGCATTCATGTCAATGGGTTGGGTAAGATCTACTTTTTGTCATATTGACCAAGAAAGTACATACATCATATGCAAAAGGAATTGTGTTGGCATTACACAACATGTCATCAATCTATGTGGTGTACAACTAGCAATTACAGCTAGCCATCCAACTGTGTAGTGGATCAATGTCCAAACTTCAAAATCACAAAGAAATTGGAGGAAGTTGTAGAAGTCGTTGCACATAAGGCACACTATGAGTGATAATTGGGCACGGCATTATTTGATGATTTGGGCTTATCATGCTTGCACAATAGTTTATCAAACCCAGGGATTTTGGCATAGAAGCCAGAAGTTGGGACCTACTTACTAGCTTTTCACTTAAGCAGTTTAGTTAGAAAGCATATTTAAGAAAATTTAAACAGCTAGAAATGAAATATTTATTTTATATTTTTAATATTCAAGATGTTCAACATCATAATTATTTAAACAAAGCAATTTTTAAATCTAAAATAGATGTTACGTGCCACACACCAAAAGCCATGGCTACAGTGAAAAGCTAAAACCATGATTAAAAGCTAGACATGTGCACACACAAACTAAAACGCCAAATCCAATAGAATAGTCAAAATCAACATTACCATGACTCCTTCAGTTGCACATCCAGATTTTGCTGGGCATAGGTTAGCATTCCAACTGCCGCCTAATAGTAGGAATCATTTATCATGAATACAATGATCATGCGATGAAAATCGGAGAGCAGACATAATCAATTTCAAGAAGCCATATGTAGATTGTCAACAAGCATAAATAATGAAAGCAGACCTCGTGTTGGTGTAGCTGATTATTTATATGTATTAGAGCTTCAACTACAGCAACAGGGTTAGCATCCATCTTCTTGGAGCGTGCACCTTCGAACTCCATTTCTTTGTAATGCAGTGCCTTTGCAAAAGCACGAAACTGCAACATTACATCAACCAAAAAAAGAGTGATTCAGTCAAGTAAAACCAGAATTGATGCTGCAGCACTAACGGCAACATGTCAGAAGCAACCAGAAGATAGAAATTAGGATTTCTCAATCTGCCTACCCACAATATTTAAAAAGTTTCAGTTCTCTTTAAATGATATATGGGCCCATGGCTAATTATTTCCTATATACAAAGTCCAAAATATGCTCTAAACATGGTCTCGGATATTGCTTAAGTTAAAATGAAGAAAAATTTCTTGACAGGAATGCATCAACAATACCTTCTCTGCAAGAGCACCAAGGAGTCGGATGTCAATAGGAAGGTGTTTCTCATCATGTTCCATGAACTCAGCCTGCAGATATTGCCTCAAACATTTCAAATTGCATTGAAATGCGCCAAAAAAGAATAAAGAAGGAATTCCACCATCAGCTTTCATTATCAATAATGCATGAACATTGCTGAAAGGAAAATGATAGACAATTTTTCTGAAAGAATACAAATCAAAGCATAATCCAGATTCAAAGTCAGATTGACTCAAGCACGCAGCTTGTATATTAAAGACATACCAAGTTAAGAAGTGTTGCAAGAATTTCAGGAGGGATATTTGGAGCAGAAAATGCCATCTCTAAATTCCGAACCAAGTGTTTCTGACTAGCTTCACTCAGCTGTGTCCAACAGCTCACAAAGCCAGCTGCAAATAACTCCCTTCCAACAAAGGGCTGAAGATCATTTGGTTAGATCCTCATGCCAAAACCAGAAAGTGTGAGATGAGAAATGTTAACCCCACCTGCCACTGTGCCAACCTTGCACATGTTCGCAGAGCTGGAGATGGAGATTGTTTCAAGAGCTCAATGCTAAAGTGCCGCATCCATTCAGCCCAATCTTCTCTAGTGCTGCGTTGAGAAGCCTCCCCAGCGGCAAGTAGACGACCAACATTGACCTTTAATAAAGATTTTTAAGTTGTTATATAAAAACTATTATCATGTCATAGTAAAACGACAGAAAATGTAAGCATTGTGTGAAGGTGGATTCAAGTTATGAATGCTCCAGAACCACACAAACAAAATCTACAATAGGCAAAAGGAAAAATTGGAATGCAAAAATGAGAATGACTAAAAGGCCAAAATTGATAAAAGATGGATGCTCTTCTATCAAAATCTAAGTACCAAAAATTAGCAAGCCTAGACGAGTAAACCATAGTGATAGATAAAAACACATCATACAAAACAAGAAGGACCAAACACTGACAGTAGATAAAAAGTTAAACTGCTTCTAAGTTTCTTTAAATACCAAATCTTATATTTGGCAGAAATGATCAAAACCAAACAACCAAACACTGGCGGTAGATAAAAAGTTAAACTACTTCTAAGTTTCTTTAAATACCAAATCTTACATTTGGCAGAAATGATCAAAACCAACTAATAATTATTACTACACATCTAGAGTAGCTTAAAAGGAGTAAACAGAGAATGCATACTAACATCACATCAAGGTGATGTCAGGACCTAAAAGATCGAATACAAGCCCACTACTCCGACAGATAATGACCCACATTGAGTCAGAACTTTAACAGAGAGACAGGAAGAAACTACAATTCGGTATCTAAAACATAACCTTTCAGGAATCATTATTTATCTGGCATTGAAAAAAAAAAAAAAAAAAATCAGTATTTCAATTTGCAATTCAAAAGTTTCAGCCAAAAATGAGTTCCACAAGTATGGCTAGCAAAATTAAATGGAAGGTATAAAGGCATGAGTCCATGCATGAGAAAGAAAATAAACTACGTAAGGATACTTTTTAATGCATGAAGGAATACAGCTCTCAGCACAGTCATGCTAAGAGCCTAGCTGTTTCATATTCAAAGTACCAAGTTTGCAACTATAGATAGACTAGGGGTGTCAAATGGATGGCGGGTCAGGTTTGGGTCGAAAATGGTCTGACCCACATTGACCCATTTTTATGCAATACAATTTCAATGACCCATACCCGCCGACTTGACCCATTTAAGTAAAACACATCCATTCTAAACCCTAATTATGAAAATAAATATCAACATTGAACCCATAAGCTCTTCATGTTAATATGTTACTTTGATAAAATTTTATATCAAATTAAAAAGTAAGTTTACAAAATATGAAGATGCAAATAAATAAAATGAAAAATGTAAAAACAAAAAAAAATCAAAGAGACCAAAGGTGACTATGGCCTTTTATTTTACTACATTTTATTTTGGTCAGATATTTTATTTTATTTAAATTGATAAGTATCGATTTTTATATTATTTTTATTTTCTTTTTCTATTTTCTTCTTTTATTTTTCCTTCTTCTTCGCCCAATTATTAGCCACGGCAGCGACTGGCGATTGGCTACAAACAAGCTCGATCCTCCCCAGACTCAAGCAAGGCACACCTCACCAAAGGTTGGCAAGGGTTTGACCTCGCCAAATCAGCGAGCTCAAGCTTGCTCAAGGCTGGCGAGCTCGAATCTTGCCAGAGGTACATGAGGCTTCAACCTCGCCAAATTGCCAACTCTATGAGTTCAAGTCTTGCCAATACCAGAGGTCTACAAGCCTCGAGCTCACCAGAGGCCGAATCAACGAGCTTGAGCTTCGCTGGCCGTTGCCATGGCCGGCTACCAACAAAAAGGAAAACAGGAAAAAAAATAAAAATATAAATTGGAAAATTTAAATAAATAAAAATAACAATGGCCTGTTTGTAATTAACTTAAAACTTGTTAAGTAATCCATTTAGCCTAAGACCTATTTATTATGTGGATTTAGACCCACTTAGACTCATTTGTTTTAGCCTTTTCTTTTTACCACCCATTTTTTACCCATATTTCATCATTGAGGAGACCCATTTACAACCCACTATAATAAATATGAGTTAAAATATGGGCCTGTGAACCATTTTGACTGCTCTAATATAGACATATGACATATAGTATTGGAAACGCTCCCAATTAGATAAAAAGGAGGGGTCTTTAGGCTTCTTTTAATCTGTGGTTCTTATGAAAACCTTATGTTCTAGAGAAATTTAGTTTAATTAGTACTTATCAAGAAAATAGATGGGGTAGATTTGAGCTTCAAATCATCAATTTCTCACAAAACCCCAAGTAATATTTTGCTATTCTGTTACTCATTAACTTCTCACAAAACCCCATGTTCTAGAGAAATTTTCTTTAATTAGCACTTATCAAGAAAATAGATGGGGTAGATTCAAACTTCCAATCATAAATTTCTCACAAAAACTCAAGTGATATTTTGCTATTCCATGACTCATTAACTTCTATAGTGGGTGTCACGTGATTCACCCACTACCAACATTTAAATATGAAAGAACAATTCCCAATGATTTCTCAACTTCGTAGTGTAACCATGTAACGACGTACTATTTGCGGGTAAGAAGCACCTTACCCAATTCTATATTTCCATTTTCCAATCTAGCACTCCATCTAAAATTAAATGTACCTCATACTTAAATAGTCCATGCGTCTCACGAAAGAAGCCAGACTACTCTCAAAGAAACCCTACTCACTTGGCCTGCCTCTTACTGATGACATGAAGCCCCAAAAACACCTTTTCACTAATAATGAGAGTAGAGTATACCTGACCAACTTTATGCTCTTTTTGCACATCAGACCCATCTTCATAAGAATCATTCTCCACGTCATTCAATGGGTCACTGATTACTTCTACAGCAAGCCGTCGGCTTAGCTTTTGAGCAGTCGTGCTTCCTGAGATCAGCGGCTCACGTCTATGGACACGACCTTCAATCTCCTCAAATTCCTTATGCTGAAAATAGATTAGCCACTGTCATATAAAAATCAATAAAAAAGCAAAATGAAGGATGCAATCTGTAAGGAATTCATTAGTCAGAAAGAGGACCCTTAATCGATGTTTTAAAAGAAGTTTGTGTATCGATGGTATGAAGATGGTGAAATCCTCCCCGAGGGCATAAGCAAGACAACAAAGTGCATCAACAGCATCCTTCCTGAGCTCATCAAGTTTTCTGCGAGTTGAACATAAACAGATGAGAGAAGTTTTAAAGAATCAACAAAGAGAAAGACAGGCATACTTCATTTTCTGTTTGCTCTTTAAAATAGAAGACGGTCAACAGAAAAGATTTAACTTTCAACTTGACCCCAAAAAAAAGAATTGAAAAACGAAAGCTGGGAACACAATAGAAAGATATAATTAAAAGAATATGTGCTGCATAAACAAATAGAACATTCAGGCATCATGCAAGAAGACATTGTTCTACTTCTTTTAGATATAATTCCAAAACTTAGGAACGAACTAACCCATCCAAAACCAGCTTCAAGTGATGGACTAGTGAAGATATATGACCAGCAACCTGATAACAGAAAGAGTGCATATAAGAGTCAAAACAGATTCACCCAAAACAATAGATGGAGAAAAATAGAACAAAGAACTAGCTATTAGGAAGAATAGAAAGAAAGATAAAGGTTATATGTGTTCCCAAAAACTGATAATCTATACCTGTTTCATAGATTTAAATGCATAAAATCAACAAACATAACAAGCGGCATCACCCCATCCTTCCCCAAAAAAATACTCCCTTTTTCCATTATCTGAAAATTATCTTCAACTACACTTCCACAAATTCCACTCGCCTATAGTGAGATTTTGTGGGACCACTGCCAACTGTTCTAAAAGCTTAAGCTATTAGATGAAAGCGTGGTTTATTATTTAAATATTCTAACACTCCCCCTCACGCTTAGTCTGGTCTTTTGCCTAGTACTAAGCGTGGAAATTTAATTGGGGAGGCAAATAGGGGCCTGGAAGATTTGAACTCAAGACCTCCTTACTCTAATACCAAGTGAGATTTTGTAGATCACTGCCAACTGTTCTAAAAGCTTAAGCTGTTACATGAATGCGTGGTTTATTATTTAAATATTCTAACACCTATGAGCAAAAAGAAACATAAGAATTTTGATTTTCATTTGCCAGAATGAAGTATTCAACATGCAGAACAACCACCTTTCCTGACACAGTAGCAATGTCACTATCAAAACTTCAGACAAAGAGATCGAGAGATAGGATAAGAATGCTCTCCTTTTTGGTGTGAAGCGACGTTACAAATTTTACTCATTCAACAATTTGCGATGTTATTTTGGACCAATGAAGAGTTCTAAGTTAATCAAGTCTGCCTCTGAGAAATATGACCAGAATTGAAGACTGAAAATGTCATGACACTTACAATGTTTTCAGGTGGAAAGTTCATATCCACTAGATTCGTTAATACAGGGGCAAACAGTGGCAACTCTCAAGGATGTAAATGTTTACAATAAGCGAAGAGGATCCAAATCAAAGGAGCTGCAACCTATTATCTGATCCCTACCTCAGAGGATGCAATTTTCAGTCAATATGCTTGAGTGAGAAATTTACATATCTCCAACAAAGATAGTTTCCTCTTCACATGATTGATTCCCATCTAAATTAAAACCAACAATATGCATAACAGATATTTGCCATCAAAAGTAAGTTTCCACAATTTTAGTCCTTAAATAAGAGGCACTCAGCTTTATTTTAAAGTAGTATTGTCCTATCCTTGACATGTGCTGTGGTGGCAATAGGAGGATCCCACATATTACCAGCTTAACTCATGAGAAATTAAACTGCCTACCTGAACTCGAGGGATTAATCTGGTTAAAGTTTTAATGGCAGCACGTCGTTTGTCTACCGGAGCATCTTCTTTAAACAATCGAATGAGTGCTGGAAGAAGGAGATGCATGTGCTCATCCAAGGTTCCTGTATTTGTTTAAGAGTAAAGAGTGTGTCCCTCTATGGGTGATAATGCTTCAATACATCAAAATAGCAGAAGGATCTTCACTCAAAGAGTCAAATAAGTGAATACTTGCTAGTACTTATAACTCAATGCAAGAACAGTCCTACTACCCCAAAGTTTCCAATGAGAAAAGACTCCAATTTTCAAATCATATCTATACAATTTAATGCAAATTCCTGTACTAACTCATTAGTTCTAGTACCACTGATCTCTTCAAGAACACTCCCTCTTCATCATGCAAGCATTCCAATATTCCTCCATCCATCCTTCCTTCTCTCAACATGAAAATACGAGATAGACCAATTCTATAGCAGATTAAGAAAATAGAACAGATCAAATGGGACAAAAGATTACACTGCAAACTGCTTTAATCCAGCGAGATTCTCATTTAATTCTCTTAATTTCACCCAAACTAAACATTAGAAGAGTATAATAGTACGAACCACCGAAGACTTCAAGGGTATGAAGGATATCGAGAACATTTGTGTAGTCATTGCACCGTTCTGCATCGCTAAGGACTTGAATACAACATGGAAGTATATCGGGAAGATATGTTCTGAATTCATCATTGAGAGCCAGGCACAACTGTTCGACCAGATGCAGGACCTGAGAATATTTTGCCCGAAAATCAGTCCACACATTTGGCATGTTGCCAGACTATGTAAAAATATGAATATACATAGGTACATACATATATATATATATATATATATATATATATATATATATATATTATACATAATATAATATAATATATATAGAGAGAGGGCTCACTGGATAGCCAGGTGGAGGACGAGGCAAGCTCAGAGATGCCCACAGTTCAGAGATTAACGAAAGCAAGTCTGACCGATATTTGCGAATGTGCTGCATAAGCCACATAATCTTCCCCATAAAAACCTTCATAGGAGCCCAATACAATGATGCCATGGAAGTTTTCACATAAAACACACCTGCCGGACAATGGATACGAGAGTTCCAAGCTTCCATGTTATGAAGTCCCTCAATGTATCATCACATATACGGACTATGTAAAAGAGATCAGGTAAAACCTGCAGTTAAAAACAACACTCAACAATAACTGTGAAAAATATAGCCAAATTCACCTTTCCCTCATCATCCCCCCTCCTGCTTTCTGATGACTTACCTTTGGCAAGTATGGAACACAACCAAGACCCATCGACTGATCTTGCAAGAAAAGGAGTTGATTAAGTTTCAGAGAGAGCCAGATCAAAAAAAGAAAAAGGAAAGTTTCAGAGAGAGAGAGAGAGAGAGAGATTATACACACACAACAATTGAAAATTAACGAAAATTCTAAATAAATACCTTAAAAATGAACATAAGTGAGGCAACCACTTTATGGTGGTGACTACCGAGGGAGGGGTCCCTAAGAATCCGCATCAGAGAATTTATCGCCACCTGGAGTCATTTACAAAAAGAGATAAACACACATGAAAACATACACGAACTTTACATTGTTAACAAAGATCAGTGAATCTATAATTCCCATATATAAAGAATCTGATACGCGCTACAACAGAGTGACTTTTCTGAGGTCCATATCCTACCGTAGAATAATAATCCTCTGATGTAGCAAAAGATGGCCAAAGATCAATGGCTACTTCATCCATGGTCTGAATGTGCTGGCCTGGATCAACAGCAGCACGAGCAACTTCTCCAAGTGAACCCGGCAACATGAGCTGATTTCGTTTATGCATGTGGGGATCCAAAGCACCCATAATCCCAAGAACCTGATATAAGCACAGGAGAAATTTCAATCGCATTATTACTTAAACATCACAGTTTATAAGTAGGCATAAATATACAAGAATTTTTTACTCATATACCTTAAGAACTTCACGCCTGGTCGACCATGCTAACTCACCATTCAGAAATTTCAAGAGTAAGCCAAGTAGTGCAGGATACTCATTGTAAGGAGTTATCACATACCTGCAAAGATCAAACATCAAAACATTCTGAAGGTTTTACATGCATTACAGTTAATCTCAGAAAACACAAACTCATTTTCTTTGAAAGTAGCCATTAAATTCACATATGGAAAAAATTGAACAAGAGAAGAGACATACACCATTGAAGCATGAACCAGGTTGACATAAGGAAGTGAACAAAGGACCCCACAGTGGCACAAAATTTTATCATAATAGATTACTCGACTATGTTATCCTCAACGTTCAAATGCAAATTGCAAAGTACTTATTGCCGTACTTACCATGGGACAGAATCTTTAGATAAATTGACATGAAGAACCTTTTTACAGCTATGTGAATGCATAAATACAAATATATCTAAGTAATCAGGGAAAGCACGACAATAATTTATTTCAATTTCTAGAATACATTTTCTAGTGTAATCCCATGGATTGTTCAAAATGTAGAATTCATAAGAACTATGTGATTCAAAACAACGAAAAATACAAAACACTTAAGACTTCAAGTGTGAAGCATACTATTCGCCAAGATTTAATCACAACTCTTGAATTTGGTACAACTTGTGGAAAATTTCCAATCAAGTGTAATATTTAGACACTGAGATTCTCCCATAACCATGTTGACCATCGAAGAAAGACTTGACATCCTTCTCTTTCATATTATTTTTATCTGTTGGAGTTCGACAAAATGAAAATTTTGCAATCCAACAATATCACTTATACAGGATGTGGATTATAAAATTACCTTCATCATCACCCTATTTTATTTAAAGAAAATATGAACAAGTATTCCCATTTCACCAAAAAGTGTTGCTCAAGGGGAGAAAAAAAAAACTATACTTTTGAGATTCTGCTTTATTCAGAGCTAAATGGAAATATTAAGATGGAGATTAGGCTCATATTTCTCCTAAACCAAACAAGAGCCTTGGATGGTGTACTGATTCAGCATACGTCGTAATACAAAATAATATCACATAATTTCACAATTTCCTGATAATGATGCTATATTTGGGAGATAGGTTTCTCCATAAGCCATTTTACAACCTGTGATGATTCACATTCAAAAATTTGACCAATCTTCATTGTAAACAAAGAGAACTTAATCAATACAGCACCAAGGAGGTGCTAACACATAGACAAGGAATAAAGGCACTTGTGGTCAATGAACTTTTGCAAAAATTCAATTAAATCCCTGAAATTATTTTTTTGAATCGGATCCCTAAACTACTGACCTTCTTGGTTTTTGGTGGTCTTTTCAAGAAAATAAGAATAAAAATGCTAATAAGGACTGCCACGTAAGCATTGACTGGACCAGTCAGCTTGAGTGGCATTTAAAACCAGAAAAAAAAGGGGGAAAATAATGAACGTTAAAATGTGTTATAAGGTTTTCAACAGCCTGGAGTGTCTAAAGAAAACAGAATCAAAATGCATACATCATGTCTTTTTTAAAGGAAAATGACATAAAGAATTTTATTCCATAAACTGCCAGCATAGCTTTTTCTTTACACAAGCACTCTTGATATCATGATATGTGACTCATAGGTTAACATGGTAGTGGACACATGTCTTGATCTCAACAAAGCTTGTCTAGAAAACAAAGTTACACTGGCGATGATCCTTAAGCAAATACTTAAAGAAATTGTAGAACGTAAGAAAAATACAACATACCCAGTGCTCTGTACAACCTGACCCAGAGTGGACACTGCCACTTCTCTTTTTGCGACTGCAGCTCCATCCAATAGAGCTTCCACAATTAAAGGCATTAGATCTGGGATATATTGTCGCATTGCAAAACCACCCTAAACAAACACCATGACCAAGATTTTAATGTTTTGAAGAAAATAGAACATTTGCTAGCGGTGCCAGTGCTACACTACAAATAAAGTCTAAAAGCATAAAAGAGCAAGAGAAGTCACTCATGGCACCATAACATAAAGAATTTGGACAACATGGGGCTCATAAAATAAGACATCCTTGAGGTTTTCAAACGATAGAGATGCAAATACACAACCACTAAAGCTTGTTAAAGGTCGAGCAATGGTGATTTCCTACTTAATTGGATTCTAGTCCAGAAATTCAATTGTTTGTCCAAAAAAAATTTTGGGGACACAACCAAGTCTTACAATGTCTCGTCCTCCTATAAGCCATCTATATGGAACCTTATCTGCAAACCACATAGTTAAAAAGGGACATCAGCAGACTCAGTAAAATATGCAAATAATCATATTGGAAAACTAGGAAATATACCTCTATAATGTATCACCATATTTCCATCCATGAGAAAACAACGAACCTCATGAAATCAACATTGACCATGGGAAAGAAAATTCTTTTAAAAGAGGGAGAGTAAGCAGACAAGACATTGCTGCTAACTAAACCAAAAGAGGAAACCTCAACAGCCTCTAAAGAAAGAATCCATGCACTCAACACCATTATATTTCCATGTTCAGATCTTGTGAAATAAAAGGAACCCCAAGAAGTGGCTGAGTAAAGAAGTAACTCTGGATGCAACCAAGCCAATGACAAGCTTGCATCTAGGCCCAAAACTATCATTGTTGGTCATAAATGATCCTCGGTCTTACATTCCTATATCAAAAACCTAACAGATGGTCTGGTCTTCACACAGAATCAAGTTCACCAGGACTTCTGAGGGATTTCAATCCTACTTGATAGCAATTTAAGATCAGTACAACCTTATCATTATTGACAATTCAATCTCCATCTATGCACAAGGAATTTGTTTTATGTTGAAATTTAAGAATCATATATATAAACTTAAAGTTCTATATTTAGAGATGATAAATTAGTTTTGACATTGAAAGTGGAGATTCATAGATATACTCAACTTAAAATTCTATGTTACCCTTTTAAGAGTATATGAAAATTTCCACACACTATCAGAACAGTAAAAATAATATTTAACTCACCACCCTAGCAAGATCCCCCACAGTTACAAGAACTCCGCTTACAATGCCTGTATTAGCATTGCCCATGGAGCTGTCCTCAAGCCTAGCAACAAGTGCCTGAAATGGAATTCACTCAATAAATACAGAAATAAACACTTTGGATATGGCTACAATCATCAAATTATCAGTGAAACCTTGTGAATTGGAGCCACGTATGGGAGTATCAATCGTTCACAATTTCTTATTAAGCAACCAAGTAACTTCGCGCTTTCTTCCCTGCATTTGCTATCTGCACTGCTGACAGAGAAGGGGCATCTTAGCAAATAGCTTGCCTTAAAAGCACCTGATTTCTATTTCTAGCATCAGTGAAAGAACACTTGTCAAGAAAAGTGTAGTTCAAAACAAACAACAGATTAACATTTATATGTATTTGTTAAACCACACACCAGTACTTAAAGACAAACTTAAAAGAACATTTCACATGACCTTTGCTCTAGATATGTCAGCAACTGTATGAGATGGCGACGAAGAGCTGGAAGTACATAGGCAGGGTTCTTCTCAGATAACCTCCCAGCTACTGAGATAGCATATTCCCGAACATCGAAATCCTTCCAAAAGGTGTGCAATGCATCAGTAAAAGGTAATGAATACCCAACATTGGACAAAAAATGCAAAAAAGGACTTAAGTACAAAATATAAGCTAAGAGTAATGACACAGAGGAATCTGCAAAAAGAAAATGCAGAATTTTGCCATACAAGATTGGAAGTGTGATAAGATCTACATCCTTAGTCTGTAATTTCATTAACTGACAGCAGCATTAATTTGAGACATACAAACAGGCACCAGTAACTAACAGAGAGAAAACAAAACAAGTCACAATACAGCCATATCTGGAAGACAACTCTGTCATTCCCATTCTGCATCAAGGTGTATTGATTTTACTTTTAATAAACTCAGAAAAATTCGCCACTGTAAAGGTCATGAATTGTACTAAATCTATGTAAGTACAACTTCCACGAGCAAAAAAACAATGTAACAGTACTATTACCAGCTATTCTATGCTACAACATTCCGGAACATCAGCCGGTCAATCTTACAGAAAAAAGGGTCAACATTAGGGGAAAGATTATTTGATCAAAAAGGACGAAACTATTGAATTCAATTAGGTGATAGGTGTAGACTAATTAACATCATGATGAATGTAAGGCTTCTCCAAATTTTCATCCTCCCTTACAAAAAATTTCTAATGATTTTGGAGAAGTGCAAAATTCTAGGACGTTTGCTTCTCAAAACTAAAACACCCAAACAGCTCAGAGGGGCGAATCACAAACATCAAACAGTTCATTATACAGAAATTTATGATCTCTTGAGGATTATCTCTGTTCTTTGTCCGTAAACCCTTAAATATTGGGACCATGTCAAACAAATAAATCATTCCAGTTTCCCTATAGGTCCTTTACCAAATCTTTTCAGGTCCTCAAAATAAATAATCAATGCCTGGTAAGGGTTGAGGAAAGGGCAGTAATCAGGATCAAAGTTGCAAACCTAGTTTGTTACCATAAAAAACATCTGGGCTTTGCAGGTGCACCTGTATTTGCATGACTATAAATGTCTGCTTGTGTGCATGCAGGTATACATTACTTTTTTCAAATTCATGACATCCTTCAGGAAGAAGAAATAAATGAAGGAATGAGAGAGTACCTCATCATTTAAAGCAGCAAAAACAGCACTGAGACTATCTGCCTGTGCTAAATACTCATCAAATCCTCTATTCACATACAAGGAATAGAAGATTGACCGCCTTACAGTCACATCAGCATCCGCAACAGCAACAATGAGGAGTTTCTCAACAAGCTGTAACAAGGATCAGTCATTGTAGTGGGTCAATGCAACACAGATTCCACTGTTAGCTATCTTAATACATAGTTTTCATAGAAGAGTCCCAACTGAGAGCTGCGAAGTTAAGAGGAAAGGAAAATTCGAGCAGAAAACCACAAATGATTCCTCTTACTGCTTTTTGATCAGTATAGAGGTAGAGAAACAAGAGAGCTTTCAAGGGTGTGGAAGATGATTTTGCACATATAAAGGATTCACAGCTGTTTTATATCACCTTTGTTTGATGACCAGACTAGATTGGTAGAGGTTCATAAGTTAGATATGTTGAACACCTTGACTTGTAAATGATTTCTGTAAAGGGGTTAACACTACCCCAGTGCCACTCAGTAAAATTTTTTTTTTTTTTTACAGAGGAAAAAATGGTAGAAGTATGATCTCCAGTTTAATACTAATGACATAATATTATAAATATCTAGGGTAATTTCTGGAAACCACAATATAAAAGCATGATGGTGTGTGCACAAAAGACATGCTTTCCCTTGGTCCCAACACAATGCAAATACGGTATTATACCCCATAGGCTACATTTGGGAACTGAATAGGATACTTTTCATCCTATCCAAGCTTTTGGTTTTGTCATCGAACGGGGTATAAACTGGATACATCCTGGGGAAAAGAAAAAAAGCCCACCTAGAGGAGGAATAACCAGGCAGTATTTCCCCTATCTAGTAAAAAATAAATAACAAATTAACAAAAAACATGGCTACTGGGCTTCGAAGAGAGGCAAGGGAGAGCAGCGGCAGTCTGTGGCCATGGTGAAAGGCGACCATACTGCTGCAGTCACCATTCTGTGGTGCACCACCACGGCAGTGATCACCTCCAGATCTATTTCTCTCAGTCTCCACACACTGATCCAAGATCAGCAACTGATCACAGTGAAGCAGTCCATGAACTTAGGGGTTAGCCACCACCCCATAGAGGTTACTTCTCAGCCTAGAGTTTTTTTTCCCAATTTCACAATGTATTTTAGATTTCTTATTATTAATCTGGTCCTATTCCATTCCCACCAAACACCCAGTTTCATAGTATATGTGCATACCCAACCTTATATCCATTCATATATTTAAACGGAAGATACAATGAGATATTTGATCCTATCTTATATTGTTCTATTCCTAACCTATCAAACCAAATGTACTGATGTTCAAATGCAGCAACAATGGTCATATAGCCCAATTCAGAATTTCAAATGAACCCCAAAATATTAACCTTACAGATCAAAATTTACAAAAAGGACGTTTCAATGTGGATGGTACTTCAGCTTTTAAGAGACGTGTTTCTTGGGGAAACCACAGTTTCAGTTTGAATCGCCAATCTGAATATGTATCCTCGTGTCAGGAAAAAAGTAACAGCGAAAGAGATCGATGATAATACAACACCACCTTAGAAAATGGACAAGAACACCAAACCGACTACATCAAGAAGACTTAAAACACTGAATAGTTTCACATTGCTATAACGTAGTTTCTTTTCACCCATAATGTACAAAATCCACATGCATGTAATTACACACAAACCGATAAAAGAAGATCGAACACACAACAATTACAAGAAATCACCTCCTCAATCAGCCGCCTTCGCTTCCCTCCAGTTCGATTTGATCTAGTCGCACCAAATTGTGTGGATGTCACATCAGAGAAAGAACTTGCAACCAGTCTGCAACAGCATAGTGCTGCATCTTTTCGTGTTCCTCCATCTTCATCTTCCAAGTACCCAACAACTGATTCTTTGACAAATTCAAGAAGCTCGTGACCCTAATGATGACAGTGTCAGCATCAAGCCATGATAGATATAATATGGATGCTTCAAACGAAACAGTCACCGTTTAGCACCTTAAAATTGAAACGGGCAAGAGTTTGCAGAGCAATTTGCACAAGAGCTGAACCACTGAACTCGGAGAGTTGCTGTGACGTATTCGTCATGCTCCCTCGAACCATGGCTACAGCCGGCCTTGCCTGAGGAGGATGTGACTTGGAAAGAACATTTGAAATGCAGCTGAGCAACCGAACTTGTATTGTAGGTAGCATAGATGGAATACTGAAATAAAATTAAAAAGAAAGTAAATTCTTCACATTTTATCACCACATTAACCCAGGACAAGAGATATACCAGCATATTGTACCTAATTGTTATTTTCTCAAGAGCCTCTACAAGTGTTGGAGAAAGACCAGCTGAAAACATAACATCCAACAGTCCACGAACGTGAGGTTCCATCTTCAGCCCCATGGCTTTGGCAATGTTTCCGACGCATGCCAGAGCCTCAAGTGAAGGCCTACCTCTACGTGGAGCAATCTACAAATCAGAAAACGCCAGATATTAAGATATTTTCACCAACATTTATAGAGCACTCCCTCACTATGGACAAGTTGGTCAGAACCAACAAAAATGGAATATTTGCTAAAATATCTTTTTTAGCGGAAGAATAACTATGCTAACATATCAATCCTTCCACCAACATGGCAGTACATGGTTGCGGACATATTGGCTTTCAGCCTCTAACCAGTATTCATCTTTCCATGTTGGTCAACAGGAAGCATGCATCTCTTAATTATGCAGCTCCATCCTGCATAGTCAAAGTCTCTTCTTTTCTCTTGAAAGCAAAGAACAAAGAAACTTTACACAAGAAAAGCATTTATCAAATTACAGAAAAACAGAGTCTACTGAGTCTAACAACCTACCCAAATTAGAAAGTGGTTCTTGATAGCCCGAATACTCAAAAATATAACCATGATCAAACTCTCTTGACTTAAAAAAATTTGCTGCAGCCAAAATATTTACTTTATAAGCAACAATTGAAAGTGAGAGGAAATACATACCGCATCACGTATGTAAGGCATTATTGTCGGCAAATAATCAATAAGTTCCCCATCTAGAGCACCTGCCATCTCGCCAAGGGCTATAAACCCAGTGGCTCGTTCAGCTGGTGTCTGTAGAACTGCAAGTATATGCTTCATGCATATCTGTAGGAAAAGTAATTTTGAAACCACATAAGGAGTAGCAAAGAGCCCGCATAGAGAAAACAAACAAGATGAGATGCTAGCAAACCGTTAAATAGTGTGTAACAAATCGATCACGAAGGAAATGTGCAATCCGAGGTAACAATGATGTTATGCTGCGTCGAACAAGCCGATCCTTGTGCTCTAAATATCTAAGAACAATTTCAGCAACTTCTCTATACCTCGACATCATGAATTCACCTGTATTCCTGCATTAGGAAGGAACAAGTAACTTTTACAGCAAGAA
Organism: Eucalyptus marginata; assembly: GCA_014182565.1. Taxonomy (NCBI): domain Eukaryota; kingdom Viridiplantae; phylum Streptophyta; class Magnoliopsida; order Myrtales; family Myrtaceae; genus Eucalyptus; species Eucalyptus marginata. The sequence continues at coordinate 19,679,111 of CM024593.1, read as the reverse complement.
AAAGACCTTTTACACCACAAGTGACATTTCCATGCATTATAACTGCAGTTGGGGCTTCTCTACTTGGCCACAAACATCTTCCTCTGTTGATTGCATTATTTTCACAAACTAGCATAACCCATAGCGAGCAATACTGTTCCTCTGAAATTATGTTCTGTTTGTAGTAACAACAGATATGTATCACGATCACAGGATGTGCACGGATTTCTAAATTTTTTAACAAGGAACAGAAGTGTTTTCAAGTTTACTAAGAAAACGGTACATTTATAAGATAAGAAACTTCAAACCAACTGACTCAACCATAAAATCAATCTGCCATAAAGATTGAAACTAATTACAGCAGAGAGGACCATCATTACAAACCTCAAAAGTTCCCCAACAGCGAGCAATGACCCATGTATGCTATGAACAGGAGCATTTCTACCCAAGCCATCTTGTGTGGCCTCAAACATACGATAGTACCTGTCAAAGAATAAAAAGTCAGAAAGTTAAATCAAAGTTCAACACTGTGGAGAACAGAGATAAATTTCACATAAAAAATATAAGAGCACGCAGCTTGGATTTTTTGCAAGCTAAGGATACCAAGGATCCTCTAGTACGGATCTATCACTATAATATAGACTGCATCAAGACATCAGTCTCTCCATTGAATTGCTAGAATTATTGTTTCATTAGCCAAGATGGAGCATCAGGCTTCTTTACATCTGAATTAGTGATTTGACGGGGTCAATTTCCCATTAAAGTCTCAACTCTGGATGTTCAAAATCATCAGGAGATTACTCTGCTGGAACAGGGAACTCATTGAATAGGTAGCCAGATGATAGGCAAGATGACTAAATTCTGTTAAAGTTCACAAATCTTCTTTTAATCTGCCTTACAAAGTTAACTATGTTCAGAATGAGGTGCAATTTGATAGGAAAGAAAAGAGGCCACTGACCCTGGCAGTATAAAACAGATTAAACGTATTCCTCATATTAATGTGAATTATATACTGGCAACAGTAATATCATAGATGTCTGATACAGTTAACTTCCTAAACATAAAGTAAGAAAACCCAACAAGTAAGGCAGATCTGCACACTTATGCTGTGACAACAGCAATCCCCTCTTGATTTCAAAAATAAAACTCCTTAAAAACTCCATGATAACCGAAGTACCACAAACAATGACGACAACGAATGCACTTGCCCGCTGTATCATGAACAAAATGAAAATCATATGAATGAATATGAATGAACTGACCATTGCACACGCCAACGCGTTTCTCTCTTCTCAATAACACGAAGGCAGGCACGTAATGCCTCCACGGCCTGTTCTCGTATTTTCTCATCTGGATCCCTCAATGCAACCCAGATAGCATCAACAAATTCAGGAACATGGACATTGAAAACAGTTGAAGCATTCTCGGCCATTTCCTACACCAGACCAGAGAGTATACATCCTTAAAATTTGAAAACAGTCAGATATCAAGCCAAGCAGTTGGTATAATCTACAAGATGGGCAGATAATCCATCAAACAAGTAGTTCTTCCACAATGAAATTCAACAAATGCAACTGAGCAACCTCCACTTGAAAAACAACTTGCTTAGCATGAATATAGATAGAGAAGCACTTACCTTCAAGATCAGAACAGCTGCAAGAAGACGATGCTCCACCCTGTCTCCACGAAGCCAATCCAGAGCAATTTTTAACTGCAAGAATAAAAGGTCCATGTTACATACAATGCCAAAAGGTATACAACTAACACATAGAAAGGCGACGCACCTGGCGTTCCATCTCATCAGCAATCATCGCTCCACCAGCCCTCGCTAGATGGCCCAGAACACTACTAGCAAGGACCAAAATTCTCTTATCACGCTTTACTTCGAATACCCCTCGCACGTATAATGCGAATTTCGAAACCTTGGAAGCATTCTCACCGAGACCAACATCTATAAGCTCATCAATGACTCTCAAAGCACCCAAGTTCTCATCGGGATCATTGCTATCTAGAAGAGCTGATATGTGATCATACAACTGATCCATAAACCGGGCAAAAGCTTCCCCACTAAGCTCTCGAGTCTCTTCTTCCACATACTTTCTTAAAGCTGAAGATGCTCCCTCCTATTGTGGTTTTAAAGGAATCAAAAGGCGTTAAAGGATGAGTGATAGCATAGGAAGTGATTACAGAAGCAACATAGTATGGACAAATTACATAAGAACATTGCTAGATTATTTCCCATCGATTGAGACAACGAGGAGCAATCGGCTTGCAAAATATCAAATCTCTCATTAAATTGATCGCAGCCCTATTGGTACAAGATATAGAATAAGGTCATACTTTCCCAAACCTTGAGGTGACAAACAGCTGTTTGAGCTTGTGCTTTACCTTCAAAAATGTTCATGATGGAATGCCTACCTTGCTTAAGAAATGCCGACACCATCACAACCCACATCATTGCCACTACCTCCATTATACATCCCACCTCGCGGCCACCACCTCTGCCAACACCACATCGCCACGGCCAACCGTTCCACCACCATATCCATCTCATTCAACATCACAACCACCAACAGCACCACTTCCATTCAAGGAGAGAGTAATGCAATAACTATATATAATCTTTTTGTTGTCGGAAAACTTCGAATGATCTTTCAATGATTCCAACTTCTTATATTTTAAATCGGGCAAGTTCAAGTGGTATTGATTATTTCACTATTTCTTAGACTTGCTTACGTTGGTAATCTGCTCGTATTTTCAATTTAACGTAAATTTTAGTCGCTGATATTTTCTCAAGGTCTCACAACAGTTACTCTACTATTCGTCTCGAATAACATATATTATGCAGCGATTTTTGTTTCAATCTTCAAAGCAATCCATAGAGAACACTTTTCCAGGGGTAGATCATTTCCATACCAAGGAAGATTTGGTGGCATCCTCGGATAAAATTGCTAATATGAAGTTGAAATCAAAAAAGTATTCTGGTCAACTCAAGTTGAAGTTCTATTTGATCATTATAGTTTTGGGTCAAGAGCAAGAATTGTTATCGAACTAGTTTGCTAACCCAACCAAGTTAACGAGGAGTATGTTTTATAAAGAAGCAGGGGCGTGGCTCAGCCCCACCACATGTCCAAACCCACATGACATCAGACCACCTTCGTAGCTCGTTTCGTTATATATGAGTACTTGTTAGTTGTCAACTACCGTGCACTCTTTAATAACGACATCATGTTCGATCATGAGCATAAAAACATGAATGAGATCGGGCCATACATCCCATCTCCACCAAAGAGGAGAAGAGACGTATAAAGCTACATCCTGCCCTATTTCCTGCGGTTGTCCTAACAAATAAAACAGAACGGTGTCCTGCCCTGTCCAGCGTTTCATCCATCCTCCACCTAGAATTCAATAAGATAATAGACGGCACGTACTAAACTTAGAAACTCAGCTTCACTTACTTCTCCAGAAGAATTGGAGTTGGACCCACAACGCAGGCTGCTCCAAAAGTTCAATCTCACCACCCCCCAAATTTCTCAAACTCCACCCGGGCGACACCCAAAACAGAAAACACCACTAATACTTAAGAAAGTAGAGGACACGTACTAAACTCAGAAACTCAGCTTCACCGTCTTCCGTCTTCTCCAGAAGAATTGGAGTTGGACCCCCCAAATTTCTCAAACTCCACCCGGCGACACCCCAAAACAGAGAACACCACTAATACTTAGAGAGAGGGAGAGAGAGAGAGAGATAACGGTACCTTGGGGTAACCGGAGGTGCAGAGGTCGGCGACAATCCGATTGAAGGCGTCGAAGCTGCCGCCGCCCGCGGCCGATCCGGGGACGAGGAAGCGGAGCACCTGCGCCGCGGCCGCCATCCTCCCGATTCCTCCACCACCCCCACCAGCAGAAAAAGCAGCCAAACCCTAAACCCTAGCAATCCCTCCGGTCACCTAGCTGGAGACACGGGCGAAAGGGGACATGGGTATGCGCAAAGATGAGAGCTTGCCGCGGGGATTTCGCCGATGGAATAGGCACGCGACGCGAGAGTTTGCAGGCGATGCTGCGTCCGAGAGTGGATGCTCTCCCTTCTTCTCTGTATATTTGGGCTATCATGTGTCCTTTCTTCCTCCTACCTAAAATAATCGGACACCCCCTTTCATTTTTTGGGCGACTAATGATCGACTTTTGGGGCCAACAATGTTGTCTTTTAGACCCTGTTCTAGGTCCCTCCGAGTCGCCTCCACTCACCATATTTAAGCTTTTTTTCTTTTATAAATGTCATGATTCTCGTACTTTCGTTATTTGTGCCGTCGCGCTTCTAAAGCCTTCCGAGATGATCAAGTATTGACAGGTGAAAAAATTGATTAATGTTTATGAATTATTGAGTTTTTAAGATGATTATTTTCATCGTTCATTTTTTAAGAGAAGGTAAGAAGTAGTTTCAAAGGGAAAGTTATGAATGGATAGCAAGTGAATTGTTTGTTTTTCAGCTAAAGCAAATAAAAATTAGTTTTTTTCAACCATTAAAATGTGTTCTTGTAACAATAGTCTTTTTTATGGAATTAAAAAAATCATTTTTGTAGAAAATAAGCACAGAAGGAGATATAGACTTTATATAACTATGACTCTTAACAACCTTTTTAAGTAGGACAAACAATAGTTCTTAGCATTTTAGGATTATGTTGGGTCTTCCTCCATTTCGAGTAAAAAGAAACATCATTTGAATAAATTTACAATTAATGGATATAAACATTACTCGATACACTAAAGAAAATATGATAATATCTATGGCTGTACATGTCCAATTAGAATACCAATTGGAGGAGCTTCCTCGAAAATTTGACCCTGAATCTTTAAATTTTCTCTCGGGATCTTATAAACTATCTATAGATACTAGCAATAGATTAGGAAGACACAAATCTTTTGAGGAGACTAAGGCCTTATTTGGTTCGGCATTTATAATGAGTTTTGGGACTCTAAAGTCTCTTGACCAAATGCAAATGCGTTTAGTTCGTGTTTTTACTCAACTTTAAGAAAATACAATTACATATCTAAAAAATTCTAAGAGCCTAAGGTCTGGCAATGGTCGCCTAGGGTCGCACAACCTCAAGTGAGGCCATCCGGGGACCAGATCTGGCCATCCGACGGTTAGATTTGGCTGGTCGGTAGTTGGACTTCCAAACAAAAATTACAAAAATCTTTTCTTTTTCAATTTAGTAAAGGTCCTTTACAAATGCAATTTTTATCAAATGACATTTTAGCCAAAAGTTGTTTTCTAATATACTTTAAAATTACAATTTACCAAACGCTATTTGCATTTCGAAAAAACTCCCTTAACTATATTCTCCCAAAGTCGAACCAAACAGGGCATAAGTCACTAGATTATTGTGCAAGTTGGAAGTAAGGTTACTCATTTTATCTTGATTTCATAATTGGAAGCATCATCATTCAAAGATTTAGCTCTTAAATCGAAAACTCCTCTTAATGCTTCCTTAAATTTGCAAATACAAAGAATTTGAAAATTTGGTAGATAGGCTTATCACCACTACCTCTTTAGCATATCGTTAAATAATAATATTTGAAATAGTTAAATATTATGTTAAATATCTCAATTTTAACGTGACATGAAGAATACTCAAAACACAAGAACTCATAGATTTGAGAATTACGCATTAATTTATACACAAAGCTCAACGAAGGAATTCCCATCGTCATTTTAACATTCAGCAATAATCATTTTATTTTTCTGATTTTCTTTTAGAGTTTCGAGGTGTACAATACCTGTCTAATCATATTTTAATCCAAAATATCGCATCATTCATACCCACCTCAACTCAGGGTGTGTTTGGTAACGATTACGTTAGGGAGCAGATTTTAATCAGAAATGAATTTTTTTTATTTTGTTCCCATAACTGATTTTGAACAAAAGAACGTGTTTGGTAACGAATAAAATTTCGATTACGGAATAGAAAAAAACGTAAAACGCGTTTAGAATCGTATAAAATTATATTCCAATTCTTTTTTAATTACCTTTTAGATGAATATAAATTTGATATTGAATTTTCATAAACCATTCACCGATTAATTATATTTTTATACTAAGTAATAAAATATTAACTAATCAATTTTTATTATATAGTAATTAATAAACCATAGTATAAACTATACTAATATCCCTAAAATATGTAATAAATATAAATACTAAATTAATATAAAATTAAATATGTATTCTATATACAGCAAATATATATTTCAAAGTAGGAAGAAATTAAAATAAAATATAGAAATAAAAAATAGATAAAAATAAAAACAAAAATTGTTGTTATTGGTTTTCTTATTAGAATTTCAATATTATTTATATTTAAATAAGAGTTTTTTTTTTATCATGGTGATTTCTCATTTTCAATTAATATTTACTTTTATATGATTAAATATCTAATCCATTTTGAATTTAATATGAATGAATGTTAATTTTAATTTAGCCAGGATACTTCTCTCTCTCTCTCTCTCTCTCTCTCTCTCTCTCTCTCTCTCTATATTCCATTCCCCAAAACCGAACACCCAACATTTAAGAAGATAAAAGTCTTCAAACCAACATAACTCTTTAACCATATATATTCCATTCCCCAAAACCGGGGGGATTGGGGTGGAATACCCAACGCTTAGAGAAGATAAAAGTCTTCAAAAAAAAAAAAAAAAAAAACATAACTCTTTGAAACAAAAACAATGCTTTAATGAGAAACTCATCACTATAACTTATCCATAAATGAATAATGAAGTAACGTAGTCCATTGTTCAACTTTGAATATTGGCTTTGATAAGTCAATAATTAAAAACAATATTACAAAAGTCGTAAACATAGAGTTATTGAATCTCCAGCATATTGTAATCCCTTGCCATTTGATTTGCAATACTTCTCCGAAGCATGTTTATCTCCATTGCTTCCTCATTTGATGTATCATTTACAACCTCCCCTTCTCTAGTTCCAAATGGGTACTCCGGATCTCCTTGTATATGTCATTTTCTTTTGGTGCTTGAGTTTTTTCAGAGGCAAGCAACAATGGCTAACTACTTTATCTTGAGCATTACAGCTTGTACCTCAAGCTCTTTCCCATGCCCCAATACATAAACATAAAAAGAAGTTCAATAAATATGAAATTTGCCTTCGGATGGGTGCTTGAAACCAGAGTCCACAATAGCACGAAGCAACTCTAGCTTCAAAAGGAAGTCTCTGAAACCGGAGCTGTGAATCCCGACGTAACCCCTGCACGACATCGAAACAAGAATTAAAGTGCTTGTAATGAATCAGTCAACAATGGAGGACGCACTTGAACAAGAACTTTAAAAGATCCCCGCGTCGAGTTGTATATTATATATGATCCGAATCTTCCTTCATAAACATTAGTACCAAGAAAGAACCAAACTCATAAAAAATTTCAATTTCCAGCTTAGTTATTCGAACTTGTTCCGTACGCATTGCCTACTAGCAATTTCCTTTCGTGCATCACAAATCTTGGATTATGAATTGTATTTTCTTGTATCCCACTTCAAGGGTTACAACAAAAAACACCTAACTCAATCTCTCTCTGCTGTAACTACTTATTAACACCACTACTCAAAAGAAACCTCCAACCTCCAAATGCCCCGCCCCTATAGCCAAAACCTGCAAACTATTTAGACATACAGACAATAACAAATCTTCAGCAACTCGACACATATGCCCATCACACTGATCACCTCCCTGAAGATTATTTAACTCCCATATAAATTTCTAAAGTTCAAAAAAGATCCCAGACGAAAGATTCAATACATAACACTTATTGCTGACGCGAAAAAGGTAGCCAAAAATTGTCTGTCCATAATGAAAGGGCACAAATACTACACGAAAAGTAAAAGCTCCAAATTCTCATAACAATGCCCGCCACATAAAATCAAATCTACTATGTTTTGCAGCATGAGAAGCATGTCACAAAGCGCAATAACCAATGTCCTTGTATCTTATAGGAAAAAGAATGTATTGCTCTTCATTTTTTTAATGATAAAGAATCACATAGAAGCATCCAGGAGATCCATACCTTAAGCACGTGGTAAACTTCATTGTGTAGTGTATAAGACATAAGCATTAATATTTTCATGTCAAATCAGAAAATAGCTATCATTTTCTTTAAAAAAAAAAATGCTGATATATTGGTCACAGAAGTATCAATGCCATGACTCTTCCAGACTTCAAAGCATAAATCAAGAATGCCAGATGTTTCATTCATGTCTGGCTCATTGCCTCTCCATTCTCAACTCTAGTGACAGGTTCAGCTTCCAATCATTATGTTTTATGTCTGCTTGGAAATCTTACTTGACCCATCATCACCAATGTTGTACTACAAGAATCGCCAGATGCACATGAAAGGGAACAGCAAATTCAACAGGAGATTCTGTGGCATTTTATCTTATAAGGTGTTGGCCTATGTTCAGATGTTGTACAAAGTAACTGATGATTATATATGACAAGGAAAGACCTTTGGTATACTTTGAAAACTCAATTCAATTAGAAACATGTCAGCTACCTAAAATAGCTAGAACTCTTTAAGACAACTTGGATTCAGTCAAGAAAATTTAATTAGAGATCTTCCAAAGATGAGTGAAACGACTTCTCTTCAAGAATGTTAAAGTTCATATTGCTTCACATCCACAATAGATGAATGTACCAAAAAGTCTGGCAATCACGGAGAAACTTATTCACCAACAGAATTTGAGTAAGTTTCAAGATTTTGCCACAAATGTTAAAGAGAAGTTCACAAATAAGATGTTACCTGAACTTCTTGTCAGTGCCAATTATTCCAATTTCAATGTTCTTTCCTGAAATTTGACCTTCAAATCTGCAATCCACAATAAAAGATGTATAATTTGTAATATCAGCATTTGCAAGTGAAGTTACATCAGCTATGTATGGATCACAGGAAGCAAGGTGGAACAGAAGAACCTGCAAACCATTTAACAATAATATGACATGGAATCTCAAACAAAAGGAAAAAGTAAACAAGCAAGCCCAAGTACTACAGCAGAAGTTCCCGAACGGAAGAAAGGAAGCCAGAGGGATTTAACAAGAACTGTCACAGCTCCTTCCTGGCTCCATGTACACCTAAAAACCTATGATAATAACTGTCCTTGGCTTTAACATGTACACCCTGTTTAAGCAATTACCAATTAAACATGAGCAATTAAAGTTCTCATCACACAACGAATTTATTTTGGTCTTTGTCTGAACCATCTACCGAATTTATTGGTACATACCGAATTTATAGGTACATACCAAAGTAAAAGCAAATTGACTACCACCTACTGACAGTAAAAGCATACATGGCAAAGGGCGAGGGCGAGCGGCGAGGCGGGGCGAGGGGTCGCTCGCCGTCCGAGGCCCCAGGGCCGACTGGCTTTGCTCGCCCTCGTAGCCGAGCCGTGAGTCGGCCGAGGGCGCCGCCGACCCCTCGGCCTAGATCGGCGAGGGTGCCCGCCGATTCGGGCCCAGGGGTCGCTCGCCGAGTGAGCGCCACTCGTTGCAGACGCCAAACCACCTGTAGAAGGGAACTCATCGTGAACGACGCCCTTCAACGATGAAGAAGCAGCAGTCGCCGTCGCCGTTCTTGAGGAGGGAGGAGTAGCCGTCGCCGTCGCCATCGTCGTTCTTGAGGAGGGAGGAGTAGCAGTCGCCGTCGTATCTTGTACTAAAACAAATTTGTTCCCGGGAACAAAAAATTTACCAAACGCGATTCTATTCTCAAATTAATTTTGGAAACAAAAAATCAGAATTAGGCACTGTTTGGATGGTTACCAAACAATGCCTCAAATTCTATACATTACCAACTACAAAAATCCTTTACCGGACTTTCTCATTTTCATTTTCCAATTTCATGTACGAAAAATAAAAAAATTTCACATCGTATCTTGTAGGAGGCGATCCCCAACCTCGTATCTTGTCTGCGCTTGCGAGTGATAAAGAACAGTCTTTTCCGGGAAGACACAACGGATAGAGAGAGAGAGAGATTCGAAGTTCTCTCTCTTCTCTCTTCTTCAAGCTCGACGCAATCCGACCATGTCGCTTCTCCGCGCCATCCCTCTCCTCTCCCTCCGGTTCAGACCCTGCTCCGCTCTCGTCCACGGCGTCTTCGGACTCAATCTCCGGCCGCCGCGGAAGAACGGCGGCGTCCGCTCCCTCCCCGTGGCCGCCAACCGTTCTTCGTCCCTCTCGACTTCGTCCGAAGCCCCGGCCGCCGGTGCTCAAGCTCCCGTGGCCCCCAAGGACGGCGGGCTCGTCTGGGTCTCGAGGACCGGGCTCTGCGGCGAGCTGTCGTCCGACGACGTGGGCAAGAGGGTCCGGATTTGCGGGTGGGTCGCGCTTCATCGGGTCCACGGTGGTCTCACGTTTCTCAACCTCAGAGACCACTCAGGCATTGTGCAGGTCCATGTTCAAGCTCGGTGCTTTTGCTTTGTTCGTGTTCTTGTTGTTGTGCTTCTGCGCTGTTCCTGTACTAGAAGACGCTGCTATTCGTTATTGATTAAAAAATAAAAAAAGATTGGATTTTGAAGGGAAAAACTTCCCTTCTTTTATGATTACTTGATGGAATTTAGCTTCGAGGACATGGTTAGGGGTACAGTTTTCATCCAAGCTTTCCAGTTTTGGCATATTTGGCGATATTTTGTCTGTGTTGGTTTGCGTCATGGGGGAATTTGATAGTGGAGCAGAAATGCTTTTGAGGAGCTTTAATGTGTATTAGCATGTGAATTGCCATTTGCAAATATTGTCATCCTTATGGATATTTCCAAAGTAAAGTTGGTTGAAGCAAAAGGAGGTCTGATTTATCTCCTGTGGATGATAATGTTTTGTTTCAGAATACTATACAAAGGCATATGAATTGAATAAGGGTGCGACAAGACTCTGTTGACTATAACGTGCGAACTTAAGCTGTGTTTTTCATGTTATTTTGCTCTAATGAGCCTTTTCAACCAAAGTGGCTTAATTTCCAAGTTGTGTGCCTTTTTAATTCTATGCATAGGTCACAACCCTGCCCAATGAGTTCCCGGAGGCTCACGCTGCCATAAATCAATTGAGGCTTGAATATGTGGTTTCCGTCGAAGGAGTCGTGCGGTGTCGGCCAGCTGAGTCAATCAACAAGAAAATAAAAACTGGGATGATAGAGGTACATACACAACTTTTGCACACTGTACTTGCCCTTTATGCCTTTGTGGCTCAAAAGAAGAAGTATCTCTTCTAAGTGTTAGCAGGCATGGTAATATGCTCCTCCATCTGGCCTTTTGCGCTTAGGGTGGGTCATATTTCTAGCTCCCTATGATTGGCGAGTGTCCACAGAAATCAGCTCGCTTCGTGCATTTAGACTGTCCTAATTCCTTAGTGGCATTACCGCATTTTATACAATCTGGTTCCTGGATTTCAGGTTGCTGCTGAGCATGTCCAAATGTTGAATGCTGTCAAGTCTAAGTTGCCATTTTTGGTCACTACTGGAGATGAAGGAAAAGATGCAGCGAAGGAGGAGATTCGTCTGAGGTATCTGCAATGTGATTGTTATGTGAATAGTGAATACTCTTCTAGCATATGTTTTGGTGATTTTATTTGTAAGGAATCTTGACTAATGTCCTTAGATACCGATATCTCGATTTGCGCCGTCAACAAATGTACTCCAACATCACATTGCGACATAGAGTGGTCAAATTCATTAGGCAGTACCTGGAGGATATGCATGGTTTTGTGGAGGTACTGTTTTGTGATGGACTAGCAACTTTGAATGTCCATGCTTGAATATGTATGTTTTTGCTTGTTTATTTCGTTGATTTTGTTTTTTTGATCTTGAGTTCTCAACATTCTCATGGATATAAGGTAGATTGAGACTCCAATTCTTTCAAAATCAACTCCGGAAGGTGCTCGAGATTATTTGGTGCCATCAAGAGTTCAGGTAATTCATTTCTTTGTACATTTTGCTTGGCTTGTCTATATTCAAAGCTTTTAGAAGGATGATTTTGGATTAGGTGCTTACCCCACAACAGCACCCTTGTTGAACAATGAAGCTTTGGAAGAAGTTTGTATTATGACTACTGTGGCATAAAAGGGATTCTGATCTTGCAGATAAAATGCCATGTGACATAATGAGTCGTCTGAATTGGAAAATGGACTGGTATAGATGGGCTAGCAAATCTAATGGTTGAGCCCCAGGAAGTCCTTGGTAGACTAATGAATCTACCAAATGGAGACAGCCTTGAATGGGCTAACCAGGAGGCAGGAAGTGCCTAGTTTGCTAGAATAGGTAACTTCAACTGATTGATTAGTTGTTCGAACTACTTAGATATTTTGGTAAGAAAAATTTGTAGAAACTTGGATATTCCTTAGTACATAAACTAAACGAATTATCTTGATGGATATTGTAAATCATTCAGTATGATTTAGATTAAAATCTTAAGCCAGATCAAGCCACAGTGAGAATCATGACTCACCAGTGAATCATCTTCTTACATGATTGGCATCAGCTGGCAGTGTAAATTCCAGAAGCAAATCAAATGTGTTCCTGAAATTATGGTTGGGAAGGCATGGAGTTCTCTGATAATTTATCCTTCTCTTTCTGAAATGCATGCAGCAATGCTCCTGCGCTTACATACATGCACAATCAATTTGGAGTTCTATATTATTTCTTATTTATTGTGGGCATCAGATGTGTGAAGCCTGAGAGCAACCCCTTTGATAAACAAATCACATGAGAAGTATACGAGGATAATGCAAAGATAATGTAAATGAATATTGTCTATATGTCTGGTACATGGATGTACTCCAAATAATATGAAAGGAGAATAATAAGCTCCATGATTGTCTATTTCTCTGCTTCCTACAATCGGGGACCTCTGATTTGCATATCTTCTAGTAAGAATATTATCTTATAGCAAGGAAGGACAGTAGTTTTTTATTTATTATTTACTAAACATGCCTTTTTATTGAGTCGTTAATCTGATTGTTTAATTGTTTATTTTGAAGCCAGGAACATTTTATGCTTTGCCTCAGAGTCCACAGCTGTTTAAGCAAATGTTGATGGTCTCCGGTTTTGATAGATATTATCAAATAGCAAGGTAAAGTGGTGTCAATTTGTCCCTTTGCTGTCACTTTTGCATGCATTAATCTAAGTTCTCGCCATTAGCCATAACTTGGACATGCATCTGACTTGAACTGAGAAATATCCTCAAAGATGGAACTTTTGGATTCATGATACTCTAGTGGCAAGACTGCATCTAGATTAATTGTGTTTCTTCCAATAGAGGTTCCTGTTCATGTAGTCTATGAGCTTTCTCTTGAGGGATGCATCCTTAGGTTGAACCTGTCCCACCAAAATGAGAAAAATATAGCTTTAGCTGGCCTAATGCTTGCTCTTATATGTTTAGTATCATAGGATTGTTGGAGTTATAAGAATATAGGAGATGAAGTGAATGGGTCAATGACGGAGCAAGCTAATGTGGGTCTAGGAGATAGACTGGTGCTTTTTTTTCTTAAGCTAATTGCTGGAACCAATGCCAATTTAATTGTGGTGACTATACTTTTAAATGAAGACTATTGATGATGATTTAGCTCTTTCATGTTGCAGATGTTTCAGAGATGAAGATCTAAGGGCCGATAGGCAACCTGAATTTACACAACTTGATATCGAAATGGCTTTCATGCCTTTGGAAGATATGCTGAAGCTCAATGAGGATTTAATTAGAAAGGTAGCTACATCCCAGATGGAGTGGTTAATACAACTTTTTGGTTGGATCAGTTGGTCAGAAATTATACTTTGCACACGCTCTTCGTTATAGTTACCTGGGTTTGCATTAATCATTTGGCATGGTTCCCATAGGGGAAAATGCTTGCGGGGAGCAGGAATGTCAAAGGTCAATGGTGAGCGCACTTAGACAAAAGCAAAAAGGGTGGACTATGAGCACAGTCTCCCAGTCGCTTTCTTTAGGCAGAAATTATGAACTTTGGGGCAAGCACTTCGAAATATTCAAATAGACTTTAAAAATCTAAACTGTGGTTCCAGGTGGAGTTTAGTGTAGTGCAGCAGCAAGGGACTGGCCTCTCATCAACATGGGTCTGTTTGACTCCTCACCACTATGCCTCTTGCATTCTCACCGGTCACTGGGGAGTGGGTGATTCCCCTTCCTAGGAGACTGTCCTCATTGCTAATGAATTAAGCAGAAAAAGGACAAAGCATCTAGGATGTTGAAATAGATACACTTTCTCCTATGGATGAAATCTTCTTTCTAATAGATACCATATTCGGCTCTTTTGATTCTGGTGCTTCTTTAACTATTTAGGAAGTCTGAGTCCACCTTTATAATAAACCCGTGTTGGGCCCTGCAGCAACTGCGATCAGTTTCCATGCTCGTAGGTTTACTATGAATATGTTTAGCTTAATCAGGATGACAAAGAAAGATATTTCGTCAAAGTTCGTTCTCCAAGCATTTTTCTGGATGGATGTGACCTGAAATTCATTGTGTCCTGCTCTGTAGATATTTCTATTCTGTATATATGTGCGCGGTAAAATTCACCTATGGTTTACAGCAATTTGACTAAATTAGCATCCTTCCATCTGCATAAAGCCAATACATGCTCATGAGTAATCTGATTTACAGGTTTTCTGGGAGATAAAGGGCATTGAGCTGCCTGACCCTTTTCCAAGGCTCACTTACACTGAAGCAATGAGCAGATATGGTTCAGACCGACCTGATACTCGCTACGAGCTAGAATTGAAAGATGTAATTCTCGATTTACCTTTCCTTTGAATATAACTGCTGAATTTATACCGCAAAGCATTGTTAAAGAGGATACTCCTCCTTCCACTCGTATGATAAGACAGGTCCTGTTCTTAAATATGAAATAATGTTACAATGCCTGTCTTATTTTGAGTCTATTCTAGGACCAGCTTCGTATGACCTTCTCTGGGCCATGTTCCTATTATTTACACCCTTTTTTTCTTTTAATCTTAACTGATCTGATGGTATTTTGCTTGATGTTTTCTGGTTCTTTGGTAAATGATATGATAGTATGTGAATATGATCCCTGCGATAAATATAAAGATAAGTTAAAACATGCGGATCCTCTGATGTGTTTGAGGACATTTCATTGTTTGCTCTTCACCATCCACTTAAATTGTGGACGTGTATGAATGAAACATTTTCATGTAGATGGCCTTTTTTATTTTTCTGAATGCATGTGCAAGCAGAATAAAGCCACATTTCGTGCCATTTTTGTGAGATTTTTGCCTTAGTAAGACATTGAACAAATACTAAATGAACTGTCCGTGGATCTCTCTTTTGAGTATTGTGGCCACAATCTTTGTTTTGAGTTGGGGCGCTCATATTACAGGGGCGTGGTTTTGACACATCTTGAGATAGCAAATTTATGTGTAATCATGAAAATTAATGCTGGAACCATTGATGGATTCTTGTTTGACATCTTGGAAGCAGATTCATTGGTAACTCTATCATGGTCCTCTACAGGTGTCTGATATATTTGTGGACACATCCTTTAAGGTTTTCTCTGACACCTTGAGAAGTGGAGGGATTGTTAAAGCATTATGTGTTCCTTCGGGTGCAAAGGTTTACTCAAACACAGCTCTCAAAAAAGGTGGACTTTACAGCGAAGCAATTAGATCTGGGGCAAAGGGCCTGCCTTTCCTGAAAGTCTTGGAAAATGGTAGAATTAGAATACTGTTGCCTTCAGTCTTTTCATTATAGTTGACCTCATTTGACTAGTTACTTGATTGAAATATTTCAGGGGAAATTGAGGGCATTCCTGCATTAGTATCAAGTTTGGGCCCTCAAGAAAAGGATTTGCTATTGAAAAGATGTGCTGCAGCCTCTGGTGACCTTATTTTGTTTGCAGTTGGAGATCCTGGTTCTGTCAATAGATCTCTGGACCGACTTAGGTTATTTATCGCGCAGGAATTAGGCTTGGTTGATCATGTGAGGTTTTGAATTATCTTTTCTGATTTAACCTAATGGCATGACTTACCTTTGTAGGCTGCCTGATAAATTTTTCTTCCTCAATCTGTAGTCCAGGCATTCAATTCTGTGGGTGACTGACTTTCCAATGTTTGAGTGGAACGATTCAGAGCAGAGACTTGAGGTATGGCTGCTGTCTCCATTTTTTCACCTGCAATTGAAGTCAGATGAGGACAAATTTCTATGCAAATGGCTTCTGTAGTCAGTTTGCTGCTTGTGGTGTGCATTGTCATTTTCTTTGTTGCTCTTCAGTTTGTTTTCTTTTTTTGTTTTTTTTTTTGTTTCTGTACTGTCTGCCGTGTAACTCAATATCTAGGACATTTGCTAGATTCCACAGATGGATGAGTTCTGCTAATTTTCACAGTTGAGGTCATTGCTATTGGGTTACATACTTACGCTTTGCTTGGGAAGAGGTGAGGGGAGGGATACTCGGAGAGGGGAGAAAATTTCTTGGAAGTTCAAAATTTCCACTTAAATTCAAAGTCTTACCCAATTTCCTCCCTCATCTCTCATTTTCCCCATCTCTTCTTCCCAAACAAAGCCTTAAGGAACGGGCTCAGTAAAACCAGTCATCTTCTGTGTCCTTGAGATGCGGTTTTTAGAAAATGGGGCGAGATATTATGAAATATTGATAAATTTCACTTCCATGCGTATGCGAGGATTTTTTTATTGGTGAAGGATGTAAGGGGTTGATTGCAAGTATGGCAACTATTTCAGATATACTTAGGGGAAATGGGTAGTTTTACCATGAAGTGAAGAAATCTTTTCCACTTAAATTTAGATGTGATAAGCACCTGGTTTCATTTCTTTTTCCCCCTCTACATCTATGTGTGTGCATTGGCATGATCTAGTTTTGGATGGCAAGCAGCGAATACATCTATCTTGGGATTATACATACACATCCTTTATGTCCAAAATCCAGATATATTTACATTTATGTTTGTTAGACATGAGTGCTAGAGCATGAACATTATCAAAATTTGGTTTACCAATGTCATACTTCATATGGTAAATTTATCCCTGCTTGACCATGGTATGATGCACTTTGGTCCTTTCCAACCATTTTGATCCTCTTACCTTCTACTAGTTAGGCAGCCTTTTCTTTTACAAGTGGATGTCAATGGTGAAAAAATAACAATATTCTCATTAAAACTGATCCAAGTTTCCTCGCATTGGTGTATTTCTCATGACTCATGATGGAACCTTTAATTCCAGAAGAACTGGTAACTCTTAGCTGTTGGTTTGTTCTATCTAGTCTTCATTATCTTGTTCTTTTGCAGGCCTTGCATCATCCCTTTACTGCCCCAAACCCTAAAGACATGGAAAATCTTTCATCTGCTCGTGCCTTGGCTTATGACATGGTGTACAACGGAGTAGAGGCACGTGTTTCATTTTCAGCAGCTTCTGTTGGTAAATTATGTTAATCTTATGATATAGAGAATCAAAATTTGTCTTGGCCATCCATCTGTTCCTTTAGATTGGTGGCGGGAGCCTGAGAATTTACAAACGCGAAGTTCAACAAAAGGTTCTGGAAATTATTGGAATCTCTCCAGAAGAGGTGAGGACAGATATCTTCAATGTCTAACTTCCGTTACAAACATGGTTGCGAAAATTTCTTCAGCTTCATCTCACAATATATCTGCCTATAAGTTCAACCTTTGCCTTGATGTTTTTTGTCTACAATGAAAATGGACCTACATAATGTCTATAGTCAACAGAATTTCTGCTAGTTTCAGGCTTCTGTGTGATTATTGGCTGCATACTCATAGATATGAAGGTCATCTGATTACTGATGTGCTATATAAAACGTGAGACGTCACTCCAAACCATATATTCCACTAATGATGCTTAATTTCTGATTACTGATTTTTGCCCCCGGCTTTAAGTTTATTTATTTGACTTCTATAGAGCCTTCATTTGACTTCTGTAGTGGGTCAAATGCAGGTGCTGCTCAAATTATGTCAATTGTCCTTTAGGCTCATTATGTTATTTTTCTGATCAACAGGCTGAAGCAAAGTTTGGGTACCTTCTGGAGGCTTTGGATGCAGGTGCTCCTCCCCATGGTAAGGAATTTCTTTGCCTCATGAGATTTCCTTTGTGTGCATCTCTACACATAATCTTCTGATTCAATATGCAGTTGTGGGCTCCTAAAGTATTGGAAATGTTCATGCAATGACAGACCATGCTGTAATTACAGTTTCAATGCTGATTGCATTGCAAGTGTCTTAAATTGTATGCATACTCTATGTAATCGTTTTTCGATCCTCAATGTTTTTGGTGCAGGTGGAATTGCGTATGGCCTCGACAGACTGGTGATGTTATTGGCCGGTGCTAATTCGATAAGGGATGTCATAGCTTTTCCAAAGACGACTACTGCTCAGTGTGCCCTGACTCGTGCACCCTCAGAGGTCGATCCTCAGCAGCTGAGAGATCTATCCTTGCAGGCCCAGTAACTTATGAGTGTTGAGCTAGCTCTTCTCTTTATAGCTATCATTTTTGAAGATGTGACCTATTTTTTATCATTTAATCTCATTAATGTCTCAAGAGCGGGTTAAGAATAAAAGGATTAATTACATGAGTGGTTGGAATGTACTTCCTCAATAGTTTGTCTCCATAAATGTAACTAATGGAACGTCAAAAGTTTTTGTTGATCAGCAAAGCAGCTTTTCTTTTTGTTATTTTCATAGTCCTAGCCCTTTTGGTCAGTCCAGGGCTTGAAAGAGCTATACACCTAATGAGCCAATTGTCAATGTTGCGTCAAACATGCCTGGGAACCAGGACAGAAACTTCACTGATAAGTAACGTTTATCTGATTTTTTTTTATCGTTGATGGATTGCAATCTGGATTCTCTATGGCTGCATCTCTTAAAAAGGAAGTGGTTGATATGAATAATCGGTTCTGTACCTCATGCGTCGGTTGACAACTCTTTGAACTCTGGAAATTTTGTGACTTGTCGTTTTGACACGTACGGCTCCGTTTGGGAACTGCTTTTCAAGGGGCTTTGGGGGGCTAAAGGCCTTTGGGCCAAAATGAAAGTGCTCGGGAACTACTTTCCAAGGGGGCATTAAGGCAAAGCTAGCATTTGCAAGACTGAGAAAGCCCAAGGTAGGTTTGCCTTGGGCTTTCAGCATTCTTGGAATGCCTCATGTCCGCTGTTCATCTCTACTGTTCATCTTCTTTTCCAGCGGCGTGGCTGATTAGAGATGAGCTCGAGAGGCCGGCGAGGTCACGGCTGAGGTTGGCGAGGTCGCAATGACCGCTTGTGAGTCGCATCGCCGCGACCCATCTTTGGGTCGCAAGACCTTAGGCGCGACCCAAATATGGGTTACCGAAGGTCGCGCGACCTTGCAGCGACTGGCGTGACCCAGATCTGGTCACGTGACCTCAGGTGCGACCCTAGTTTCCGCGAGGTCGCGCGACCTTCGGCAATCAAATCTAGGTCGCGCCGGTCGTCGCGAGGTCTTGTAGCCTCCGACGGACCCGGATCTAGGTCGGGCGACCCTCGCCGAGGTCGCCCGACCCTAGGCAGCCCTCGTCGGTCGTCTCCGGGGGCTGCTTGATGCCGTCAGTGAACTCTTTTTTTTATTTTTTTTTGATAATTTTTTTTTTATTAATCACCAAAGTCCTTTGTAAATGTAATTTTTCCAAATATTACTTTATCATAGGTACTTCACAATGGGCTTTCAAATTACAATTTATCAATACGGTTTGCATTTTGGAAAACCACAGTGCGTTTGGGAAGGCTTTGGGAAAAGCGCTTTAAGAAAACGCAAATACCTTTGAGTTAAACGGGTTTCCAAAACGCAAACGGTGTTTGGTAAATTGTACTTTGAAAGTCCATTTTGAAGTAACTTTGGGAAAAATAGTGTTTGGAAAGACTACATTTACAAAGGACTTGGTGATTAATAAAAAAAATAAAAACTATCAAAAAATAATAAAAGAGTTCGCCGGGCGGGAGTGAGGCCGCCGGCGAGAGGCGGCGGCCGCCGCGAGGCCCGAGACGACCGGCGAGGGCCGCCTAGGGTCGGGCGACCTCCGGTGAGGGTCGCCTAGGGTCGGACGACCCTCGGCGGCCTTCGCCGGGAGGTCGCGCGACCTCGCGACGATCAACGCGACCCAGATCTAGTCGCCGGAGGTCGCGCGACCTCGCGGCGACCGGATCCGGGTCGCGCCGATCGGTCATGCGACCTCGCCGCGACTAGATCTCGGTCGCCGGAGGTCGCGCGACCTTGCGACAACCGAGATCTGGTCGCGCCGGCCGCCGCGAGGTCGCGCGACCTCTGCGTGGCGCCCGAGGTCGCGGCGGACGCGACTCGCGGGCGGTCGTCGCGACTCGCCGGGTCGCGCGACTCGCCGGGGTCGCGCGACTCGCCGGTGATGGTCGCCGCGACCTCGCCGACCTCGGTCGAGTCCATCGCCGGCCTCTCGAGCTCGTCCGCACCGGGGCTTTGGAGAAGAAGATGAATAGTACACATGTGTGGTGACGAGGCATTGAGAATGCGAAAGCCAGGCGCCCCTAGGCTGGGCCGGCTTTCAGCCTGCAAATGCCAACATTCCTCCAAAGCAAAGTAGTTCAAAGTAGTTGCCAAACACTCCCATTTTGGCCTAAAGGCCTTTAGCCCCTCAAAGCTCCTTCCAAAAGTTTCCAAACGCACCTAAAGTCCTTTGCATTTTCCCAAAACTTTCCTCAAAAGTCCAACCAAACGCACCCGTAGAAGCTTATTGTATTACAAGCAGTGAATCTTGCATTACGCTGACCCGATCACAACCCTAGAGGACTTCACGCTGCCGATGAATTTTAGAAGCAATATTTTAGCAGGTGATCTTTCTGAATTACACATGGCATCATTTCTTATAGGCGCCCGAGGGTGGCCAATTACATGTATGTACGCACCCATTCAAAGGGGATACAAAAATCAAGTTAATCAGGATGCGCATGATCATACTCTAATTTCTCTATTCTTTTATTATTTTGTTCCCATAACAAAATAATAACATAAATCCATTTTATAATATTAACTAATTTTTCTATTCCCGAGAGTTAAAAGGTAGCCGGGGAATAGATTTGAAATAGAAAAAAAAAAAGTAACTTCTTATTTCTAAAAATAATTTTTAGAAATAAGTCATTTTTCTTTTTTCCTTTTCTTCTTCTTCCTCACTGCTTGCTGCTTCCCATCGTCCACTGCCCACCACCGCCTGCCATTGCCTGCCTCTGACTAGAGGAGGAGCAAGAAGAAGAAGAAGAAGAAGAGAGGGAAAACAGAAAAATCGAAAAAAAAATTATTGAAAAATTAAAAAAAAAAAAATCTACGTTACAAAAAAAAATTCATGGATCGTATCAAACGTATTTATATTCTTTTTACATTATGAGAATATAAATTTTGTGTAGTTATCAAATTTGTTTTTTTACTCATAAATCGTTTGAGAGAATACAAAAAAAGATTATTTCTAAAAATAAATTATTTTTCAAAATAAAAATGTTATCAAACGCAACTTTACTTGAACCTATAGGTGTGGCAGGACAGGGTCTTTGTCATGGCAAGTTCACGCATTCATCAATTCGTGCTGAACGTTGAACGGATGGACTCTTACAGCGCCAGGTTATGCTAGTTCAGTAGTGGGGAACCCGGTCGGTAGTAGTCGCGTCCCTTTTCATTCTTGTTTGGTGTTGCTCTCTGTTGGACATTGACACTGCAAAACTACGGCTCAGCCATCAGATTTTGCGCTGCAATGATATGCTTCGTATATGGCGTTCATTTTAATGCCAAAAGTTTCTTTATGGACACTAAAGTGCCAATTTTTATGAAAAACGATTTATGCAATGCCAACTTAGATGTGTTTGGCTGAAAATCTAACGTGACACTTTTTTATTAATTTCTTAAGTTGATGCGGCTTGCTAGAAGGTCCAGTTAGCATCTAAACCATAAAAGACGTCGTCTACTAGCTTTCCTCAAAACAAGAACCCTAAATCCCCAAATAGAAAGAGAAACCCAAATTTGAAATGCTAATCGGCCATTCAATTGAAATTTACACCCTAGTTCGCTTTGTCTCTTAATCTTAAAATGGAGGGCAGGAGCTCCAGCAATGGCTCAAATTTTTAGTATTTTCCTCCAATTGAGTGACTCAGTGGCAAGGGAGGGCGAGCGACAGTGAGCAAGTGAAGGTGGGCGACCCTAACAAGGAGAATGGTGGACAGTGAGATGAACACGATCGGAGCCCTAACTTTCATTCATCATGGTGCGGCATCGTTTCTGGATATAGGACGGTGCGGCGTCATTTTTGGGCAACAGCATTGGTGCGGCATCGTTTTTCGGCAACGCGTTGGTGTGGCGTCGTGTGGTCCACCAAGCCACATTGAATTGAGCGACATGTTTTGCCAGCCAAGTGGATTTGAATTTTCGACAGAATATCCAACTCGATCTATTTTTTTAATTATAAAAATCAAGCAATCATTTTGATCGAAATATCCCGCCATTAATACTTAAGTGATCGTCTTTTCTCTAATTGATACTTAAGTAAGCCACGGAAATTTTCGACATTAAAGTGAGCATTGTATACAACTTTTGGTACATCCACTGTACTTCCTCCCTTCTCCCTTTATGGAATTCACAGATTAATTGTGCTGAAAAATTAATCGACAGTGTACAAGTGAGGAAACTTATAACGCATTCGGCTTCTCTCTCTTCATTTAGGCTTCACATTTTCTAATATGGAATCTCCTAATTCCTTCGCCTACTCCGCTAATAGCAAATCTCCAGGTTCTCAGTACCCATTTGAATATAACACGTCACTGAGATAAGTGAAGGAATATTGAAAGCAAGTAGATTGAATGGAAGTAATTTGTCATGTTTAAAGATGTCTAGGCCAAGAGACCTTCCCTGATATTCCTTTACTATCATTCCACGATCTTGCTTTCCTTCTCTCTCTCTCTCTCTCTCTCTCTCTCTCTCTCTCTCTCTCTGTGAATGGAGTAGTCTTCTGCTGCTGTTGCTGCTGCTACCCTGCAAAATCTGGGTCCCTGGGCTCTAAAAATGCTTCACACAGACTTCCCCTGTCACTACCAGGATACTTTTCATGCTTCTTACTAAAGAAGTAAACTGAGTGCCCGATAATATGAGCTGTGGCTGGCAAGTTAGTTTTTACCAAGCCAATGCTTCTTAGAGGGGTCTTTCTCTTTCTTATCGAAAGTCGCAGCACCTGATTTTTGATAAAAACCATTGCCTACTCATATCGTCGGACTCACTCGCGTCTGCATGATTTGCTCTCTTCTAATTCATATACCGGAAAACTTATGGCTGACTTTGCTCAAATAACTCGTCTTCCTAAGACTCCGGAAGTTCGCAACGCTGCCCGAGTGCCCATGCTAACCATGCAAATGGTTACATCTTTATCTGAACGTTAGCCATTGATAACTGTTGACATATTGGACATGATGATACATGTAACTGGTAATAATGCCAGGATGCCTTATAATGCTCACATGATATATGGTAAAAACAAGAAGACGGTCTACTTCATTTCCTATTATCAACCTCCAATGGCATATGTGGCTTATTTGTCTCCCCATGATACATGTATCTGGTTATTCATGGATTTGTTTCCAAAACCTACAATATCATTTATTAAATCCCGTTAATCTGTCAAAATGGTATACATTTTAAACTATGTGCATTTATATGCTCGAAAAATATCTAGGCTCGAAAAATATCTAGGCTCGAACGCATTCAAATGACCACTGTTGAATACTAATGGAAATAATGCTGCAATAACGCCAGTTGCTTTGCAAACTCGATATAGGAAACGCAAAGTGGTCGACTGCATTTTTGCTATATCTGTCTTCAAAATAATTGTGTGGCTTGTTCTGCTTCCACACGATTCATGAATCTACCCAATGACGGATTTATTTCCAAAGCCTATAATACGTCGGTTATTAATACCATCGACGATGCTTGAACCTTATCTGAAATCACCTGAGATTCCCTTAGCCGAAATAGAATTGAGATTTTTCTGGTTGATAAATAACTGATGAGATAACACAATGCAAATGTGGAGGATAATGGCAGTTTTATCGTGGACCTAATTGCTCAAAGCGCTGCAATATACAACGTAGCTGATTGTGGACTCATGGGATTCACAAAATTTGCACAGAATGAGAAATGTCATGGTTCTAGTACGGACAGGAAACGCAAATCATATGGGGAGGATATATTTCTTATCATATCTCGACAGATAAATACTTGTCCTTGTCCAGTAAAAACTGCCACCGATATGGGAGAGCCATTTCAGTAATGAAGCAGTACACAAAATGCACCAGGAAGCAGGATATGTACTGTATTTAAAAGGTACTTTTCGAAACTTAAATTTTCTCGAGATATCATAATTACAATAGTATAGCATTTATATGGCGACAATAAGGGAAAATTAAATTGTCCAACTAAGAATTTTGAGCATCCTAATCCTTCTCTTTTCCTGAAATACACAAGTGCACCTAAGGATGAGATGTGGCTAGCATTTCATTTGCCTGTTTACACGCATCGTTGGCATGTATGAGGCATTATACATACCAATAATCACTAATTTACATGCCATATACATGAGACTGAAGGAGATTCTGGGCTGTCTTTAGGTGGTAAGAGATTAATTGCTTGAAAGACGGGAAATTTTTTGACAACCAAAGACATTAATCCTGGCCAAAACAGGAGCTCCTATAAAACCCCTTATTCCAAGCCCTTCAACTCACATCTCCATTCTCTTACCTGGTCTTTCTCGAGAAGTTCCTTTGCCCTTTTTCTGTGCTTTAGCCATGGCGAGAACGACTAGGGGTCGCCAAAGGATTCAGATGGCTAAGATGGACAACGAGAGTAACCTTCAAGTTACCTTCTCAAAGCGCCGATCTGGCCTTTTCAAGAAGGCAAGCGAGCTCAGCACCCTCTGTGGTGCAGATGTCGCGATGATTGTCTTCTCACCAGGCGAGAAGGCCTTCTCCTTTGGTCACCCTAATGTCGACGCCGTGCTCGATCGATTCCTCAATGGCAACGAGCTGCCCCAGCAGACCCCTGGCACGGCGCAGCTCATTGAGGCTCATCGCAACGCCACTATTTGCGAGCTCAACATGCAGCTGACCGAGGTGCTTGGCCAACTTGAAATGGAGAAGAAGCGTGGCGAGGAGCTCAAGAAAGCAGTGAGGACTAACCAGGATAACCACTGGTGGGAGAGACCAGTCGATGAGCTGAGCGTGCCACAACTCGAGCAGTTGAAGGTCTCGCTGTTCGAGGTCCGGAAGAACGTCAGCAAGGAGAATGAGCAGATGGTGATCCAGGCAACCAACACTCAGCCATTCTTTGGAGCAAGCTCGAGCCATGGACCACCTATTCCTTTCCAATCGCAGAATGGAACCAGTGCTCCGGTGATGCCGCCCAACCCTCAGCAATACAACTTTGGATTTGGATCCGGATATTTTTGAGCTCTCTATCGGCTCTATGGATGTGTGATTATATGCTTATTTAGTGATGTATTTTGAAGTTATTTATGTTTCTGAACTTTTATTTGCTTGTATGATCGTATTTGTGAAGTCATTTTGCATATACATAACAAAACAAGAAGCTAAAGGGGTCTGTTTAAAGATTTTAAGGGGTATAATGCGTTCCCTGTTATGTTCATATCTGATCAGTGAGAATGTTGTGCTTAACCTTTGCTCTTGTTGCTTGATTATGTTATAGCTTCAGATCAATCGATCATTGGTCAATCGTCACCTGCTGCAATTAGACATCTGAGCGGGCCAGTTAACCTTCCCATAAACTGATTGTCTTAGGAGGTTCATCCTCATTGAACTTGAAGCATGTTGCTTTGGTTAATTGAATCTAGGGACAAGATCTTCTATTCTTTAAAGGACAGAAGATTGATAATAATAAATAAATAAAAATAGATCCCCAGATGTTGGCGACGGTTTCGACAATGGGAAGGTGTTGGATCGATCGCCGTAATCTAGCAGATCTCCATTTGTATAGTAATTACCATGAAGAAGGATACGTTTTTTGGCATTTCACATCCACGACGCGCGAAGCTGGTCCGTGACTGTCACTCTCCTCAAGCCATTTCGATATTCGAAAGAAAGTAATGGACATCGAATGCAGTAATTCAAAGATATTTTTCATCCATTTTTCCTTCCATCTCAGCATATTGAAGGCAATAAAAACTACTAGGAAGCCAAACTAAGCACCGGGATGGATGTATGTAAAGTTTGAATATGGTTGAATGTGCAGGGTAGGAAGGAATTAAAAACTTCGTGTTCGGAAATAGAAGTAAACTATCAAAGTTCCTGCATAAGGCCAACTCCTGATGGGGCGAAAGAGAATTCGTTTCCTATCTCTTTGAATTGTAACGATTTCTAATTATATGAATCAAAACAATAGAACAGATTTATCTTTCCTTCCAGCTATCGATACTTTCATGACTCAGGAAGATGCAGAATGCACCTCACACAATCTCACTTGACATATATGCTTGAACATTATCATTTATATGCTGCTAATGACGACAGGCTTCACTCAAATAAGCGTTTTGAAGCCCACTTTTGCAGGAGTACTTAAGATCATGGAGCACTTATGGGTCGGATCGCACGTCCATACTTGGCAGCATCATGTGAAGTTTGGCGAAAGCGATGACCAGTATAATTCATTCTTCACTTTTCAATGTCCTCTTTTTTCTTTTCTGCTAAATTAAAAATGAGAATTCTATGTTGTTTACACTGAAAAATGAGTGTTTTTTCCATTACCCACCTACCAGTTTCTCTGATCGTCCTAGTATAGGAATATCTTGTTCCAAAGACAACTTCGCTACGAAGATTTTTTTGTTACTGTTGTTCTTTTACTGATAGAAAAAAAGATTTTCCAAATGAAACGAGTCACAATTGTAGCGGATTTGCTTATGCAGCTTTGCTGAATACTAGAACGTTTAGTCTGTATCAGGCTATTAAACTGATTCGACATATCATTCGCATCTGCGGTTCTTTCCTCGACCATCAGATCAATCAGACTTTGAGCTTAACACTGAGTCATTCACTTGACATCCAAGAGCTATTCGAAAACCTTGATCCTTGACAGGAAAATATACACGTCGCCTGGATATTAACATGTTCGACATGTTGGCTCTTTCACCATCGGATCATTCAGAGTAAAAAACAGACTCTAGTGATTAGCTTTGATGACAACATGTCACCTCTGGTTTGCGCTTTGAAAAGCGAAGTTGGCGGAGACAAACGAGGGGCTGCAACATGCGTAGAGTTCTGTTCTAGCGCCAGCAAACTTCTTACAGGGTACGTAAATGCTCCTGTTGTTTGCTCTTTTTTGACTCCACTTTTGTTTGTTGCTGATCTTTGGCAGAATTTGGGATGCTCTCATCTATAAGTGAAGCCCTATGCCAGATAACACCAAAAGTAATTTATGAGATAATTATGGTTCTAGTTTGGAAACTGAAACATGGTGAACTTCCATGTTGATATAACCAAAGGAGAAGAAAATTGAGTTTAAGTGAATATGAAGGTTCTCTTGAGAAATATAGAATTATTCATATGTCCATTGTTTTCTTTCAAGGGTACGAATGCATTCAAGTTAAGTAGAGTCGATACAATGGTAGGCTCGAGCTCGATGCGACTCACAAACTCAATCCTAGAAATCGACTTTTGCTTGATTGAGTATTATAAATATACCCTGCTTGAGATCAATTTGACCAAGCTCGATTATGTTTATTGGGTTGTAATATGTTTTTTTAAGATCTTTCATGTCCAATTTACGAGTACTAAAAATCTTTAACAAAAAAATTACTTGTTCAATAAAACTTGCCGGCCTATCTATCTAAAGAAAATTGTCTAAAAAATCCTAAATTTATTTTATGGCAACTAATTTAATCTCAAAACTTTCAATGGTGCTAATTTCATTCTAAATATTTTTGTGATTTGTCAAATTAATCATAAACATTTTGACAATTTAGTCTTTATGGCCAAATTTGACTAGAAATACCTGACATGGCGGTCTAGCCAGCAAAATTCATCCTTCGTGACACGATCGTGTTGATATGAATAATTTTCGCAATTTTTTAAAATTTTCTGCATTTCTTCTTCTTCTTCTTCTTCTTCTTTTTTTTGAACTTTCCCTTTTCTTTTCTCTTCCCTTTTTCCCCTTTTCCCTTTGCCGGCCATCGCCAGGCCTTGTCAATGGCTGGTGAAGGTTGCCAGTCACCAAGAAGGGCCACGACATCCTTGGGAGGGTCACCCGCACTTGTGTTGATGAGGGTTGCCCTCCCTTGCCTAGGCGATTAGAACTAAATTGGTGGAAAGGATTAGATTTACAAATTGGGAAAAGATTTAGAACTAAATTTGCAAATTATCAAAAAATTTATGACTCAATTGGCACAATTGAAAAGCTTACGACTAAATTGACAAATCATCAAAAGGTTTAAGACTAAATTAGTACAAAATTAAATTAGCCGCCGTACAATAAATTTAAGATTTTTTGGATAATTTTTCCATCCATCTATGTGCTAGTGGGCTCTAGCTCGACTAAACAAGCCACTTGAGTGGCTTCATCTCGAGCGCACTTGGGAATTAGCTGATTCGATCTAGATACTCATCGAGTCACGGCAGAGCAGCTCTTGCCTAGCTCGATTCGGTTGAAGTTCCATGGCTCTACTCGTGTTAATGCTCAAGGAATCTTGACAAAGTTGGCGTCAAGAGTTCGAGATGCAATACAATTGCGCAGCGGTTGTCATCAGGAATGTGCTGATGCGGAGGCACTCCACTCATATCATGGGGTATTAATTAACGGGAAAAGTACTTAAAAGATTTTAAATTGATTGAACTTGTGCCAATTCGAAAAATTGTATCACTGACGTGGACATCAACCGTTTTACGCGAAACATGACCAACACGAATGTGAGCAATTTTTCATAATATTTTATTTATTATTTATTAGTTATTTCCTTTTATCTTTTATCTTTTCCTTTTCTTTTTCTCACTAAGCCAATCATTGCTAGGCTTTGTTCATTGGCCTCAAGCAAGCGCTACCCTCACCAACCTCAAGAGAGGGACGCTCAGGCCCAAGCCCAGGTTGGGAAAAAGGAAAAAAGAAAGAAAATGAGAGAAAAGGGGGAAAAAGGAAAGAAGGAAAGAAGGAAAGAAGGAAAAGAGAAGAAAAAAAAAAAAATTCATTAAAAATTTGAAAAAAATATTTAAATAATATTAAAAATTATCCACGCCGACATTAGCCATGTCACATAAAATGACCGGTGTTCACAAGGACGATTTGTTTTCCAACTCTAGGCCAGCGAGGGCCTCATGGCCTCTTTGTTGGCCGGCCGACGAGGGCGTTGGGCCCTTGTCCAAATCCAATAGAGGGTCGCAGTCTACAATTGGGAAAAAAAGTAATAAAAAATTCTGAAAAAATTTAAAAATAAAAATTAATCACGTTAGTACTTATCGTGTTACATAGAATAGTCAATATCGGTGATTTCTAGCCAAAATTAACTATATTGGCAAATTATTAAAAAAATTAGGATTGAATTGACACAAACGTAATAGATGACTTTTTTTTAGCGCTTTTCCCATTAATTCTTCAAAAAATCCAAAAAAGAGGTATTGTATTTACTGTTAAATTTAATTAAGTTTTATGACCGAATTGGTTTATGTATAATAAATTTAGGACTGATTGAATAATCTTTAGCTATATATGATCACGTTGCTCTCACACGGGGTTATATAGTCCAGATATAGACAATCTGATTTGCCACAAAGTAATTGGAAATTAGAATATGGTTTACAAGCTATTTATTTACCCTCCCATCCTCGTTCAAAATGTCAAGTAGAAAGAAGAATAATCATGGACCCCCCCTCGAAAGAAACCCTCCTCGTCGAGCCTATAGCTTTTGGCAAGCAATTCAAATTCCAAGTTGCAAATATTCATCTTTTTGATCAATTATTGTCTAAATTAAAAACAAAATTTGTGATATAACCTTAATTAATCAAAAATTACCTGCCAAGTCAAGTCCATGCATATACTTTGACTCGCTTGCCAAACCCCAGCCGTTCCCTCCCCGTTTTATTTGAAAAAGTCTTGTCTAACATCCTGTCAAATAAAAAGAAAAATCACACATCCTAGAATAAGCGTCCACGCAAAGGAAATGAGTTGGAATCCTCGTTCAAAAGCGACTCTTTTTTCAGGTTGTCCGAATACATTGCAATCGGCCGCTTCGAGATGGTTAACCTAAGCATTACTTTAATCACTAACATTCCAACATTCTAACGTTGATTAAGCATCTGGATTAAGGGTTGAAATAATGGCAAAGTGCAACTTCCGGGCCTAGCGAGACGCCTTTGATAAAAAGAAAAGTATACTTTAGGAATTGAAAATGTAATTAACAAAGACTAAAATTGTGGAATTGAATGCCTCAACTCCACCTTCATTCTCTTTTGATTAAAATAATGTCCTCGATTGATGTCCCCAAACTTTTAAAGTTTTGGTTTTAATTCCTGAAAACTTATGTTGTGATATTTAATGATCGAAAATATAATGTCCTCAAGTTTCAGTTAATCGTTAGATAATAAATTGAAAATTTTATAATGACAATTGTAACGTAAATGTAATTAGATGATATTTTCTTCATCGGGCCAACTTCGCTTTGAAATGAAAGCCATACAATGTACATTGAATTCTTTAATCTCGATTAGTTGTAATGCACGTAAGAGGATTGAGGACCAAGATACCACCAATTGATGCTTACAAGCAAAAGATTGAGAACAAAGTTTTGTATTCTATTGTATTAAACATATTGCATTTGAGTCAATTAAGTCTTAAATCCTTCAACTGTGCCAATCGAGTCTTAGATCTTTTGACAATTTGTCAATTAATCTTTTTGGCAGAAAATTGTTAATATGGATGCCGGCCATTTTGTGTGATATAATCGAGTTGACTTGGACAATTTTTTAAATTTCATTTTCTTTCTTTTTCCTTTTTCATTATTTCTTTGGCAATCACTAAGCCTGAACGACTAGCCATAGGAGAGAGCCTTTGAGGGTTGACCTTGCATTATCTTGACGAGGTCAAGCCTGGTAAGGCTTTACCCAACTAGATCTCGGTGAGGACAAGCCTCGCTTGAAGACGATGAGGTTGGCCTCACTTGAGACTGATTGCCATGATCACCATGGCTCGATAATCGAAGGAGGACTAAAGAAAATAAATAAAAGAAAAGAAAAAATTATTTTAAAAATCTAAATCTTTTTAAAAGATTGTAAAAATTATTTATGTTAACATCAATCTTGCCTCTTAGAACACGATCGGCATCCACGTTTATATTTTTTTAATAAAATTGGCCGGAATGACTAAATTAGCAAACTGACAAGAAGTTTATGATTAAATTAGTACAATTAAAAAGTTTGGAATTGAATTAGCACAAGTGTAATAAGTTTATTATTATTTTTTGATAACTTCCCTATACTTTGACTTGATTGCCAAACCCCCGCCGTTCCCAGCCCGTATTATTTAACAAAGTCTTGTCTAATATTCTGTCAATTAAAAAGAAAGATCAAACATCCTACTATAAGTGTCCAACCAAAGAAGAATGAGTTGGAATCCTCATTCCAAAGCGACTCTTTCTTCACAATGTCCTAATACATTGCAATCGGCCGCCTTGATAAGGTTTAACTAAGCATTACTTTAGTCACTAAAATTCCAATATTCTAGTGATGATTAAGCATTTGGATTGGGGTCACATAATGACAAAGTGCGACTTCCGGGCCTATAGGGACGCCTTGATCAAAATAAAAAATAAAAATGCAAACTTTAGGAAATGAAAGGGCAATTAACAAAAGCTAAAATTGTGGAAATTGGGATGCCTCGACCCCACCATCATTCTCTTTTGTTTAAGTAACGCCTCTATCGTCCCCGAACTTTTCAAAATTTTAGCCTATTATTTATGAAGACTTTTGTTGCGACAATGAGCAGCCTTCACGAATTTGAGTTACTCATTAGACAACAAATCAAAACATCGATAAATGACAAATTGCAACATAAAATGCAATCTCGATCGATTAGATGACAACTTTCTATATTGAGCTATTCTCAATTTAAATCGAAAGTCATATCGTGCTCATCGGATTCTCTTTTGTTGATTAATTAGTGCAATGTCCTATAAGAGGATGGAGGGTCCAAAATACGATTGGATCGATGATTATAAAACAAAGGATTGAGAACATATAGTTATTAAATTATATATTTATATAAATTAAAGAGGAGGAAGGGGGAGGGATTTGGATAATGTGCAAGGTACAATGTAAATGGGATCCCGATGGAGGACACGAGCCGGTAGAGGAAGAATCCAAAGAAAAACAGCTAAGACCAAAATGCCTGTCCCTACAGAGGGCTGAGGTGGCAGATTGATTGATGGGGTGGGGCCCACGCCACCCAATCAACGGGAGAGATTGAAAGATGATGACAGGATGGTTCGTTAAAGAAAAGAAACGGCTGGGGCCCGCACTTTGATGTGGGGCCGGGGCTGGGGCCGATGCGCGCTGGCCCAGCTCCATCCCAGCCGTCGAAACAAATAAAAAGGAAATTTTCGAAACGAAATAAAGCTGTACAATAAAAATAAAAATAGAAAAACCTTGGGGGGAGTTGCTGGCGAATCGTTGTATCCCACCGACTGAACGAGACGCTTCCGTACGCGTGGGGGTGCAGTAAAAGACAAAAGAGTCGGGAAATTATTATTTTCTTTTTTTTGTTAATAATTGATTATTTACATTGTTATTATCATGATTATTTAGAGAGAGGGGGTGGATGAGGTGCTGGCACCTGCAATTCGAATGTACGTGCGCGCGCCGGGCAACAGCTCAGATCTTCAGCCGCACGCATGCCCACGTACTCCCGTAAGCCATGTGATCAATGTCGATATTCTAGTGCATGAGTCTGTGCAAAGAAATTCTTTAACTGATGAAAACTTCCTTTCAGAGAAAAAACGAAGGAGAAAACCTTTTATCGTTCCAAGTAGATTGAAATCGATGAAATTATTGATGGATAAATGGGAATAAATTATCTATTGAGAATTAGTTGATCTCGAAATTGGAAGACACTTATTCGAATTTGAGTTCGTGGATCAAATGCAATTAGAGTCATTACCTTATAACATCCCGTTTGCTCAATCTCTGCAATGAACTAGGTACATAATGGATGAGTCCGATAAGATAAAAACCATATGTTAATTAATTAAAAAGTGATGTGAAGTTCTCTTTGTTTTTTTTCCCTAATTCTATGCAAGAGAAAAATAATGAAAAATTCCAAATATGGGTATAAAATACTTTCATTTTCTCAATTAAGGACTTCGAATTGTTAGGTCACTTTCAAAGAAATGGTTGCTGGTCAATGGCATTTTTGTCATTTACATTGTTTTATATTTTTTCCTTTTTTTCCATAAAAAACTCAAAAAAAAAAAAAGACTAAAACTTCCAAGAAAAAACAAGAAGAAGAAGAAAAATTACAAGACGGAAAAAAAAAACTTGAGACTCTTATTTGAAGTAGGTTTATATTACGTTATTATTTGAGAAAATAAAGTATTTTGTTTCCTTATTTAAAAACAATATCCATTTCAGATCTTTTTTTAAAAAATAAGAGCATTTCAAACTCTTATTTGAAATTTTTATTTGGAATTTTCTTAAAAAACAATATCCTCTTTTATTACGTAAAATTTTTTATATTTGTTTGATTTTTTTTTGCAAAGATAGAAATGAAGTCGCTTCCTTTATAAATTGTCCTCCCTATTTCCTTTTTGGACCCACTCAACACATTGTCCTACCTGGAGCTTCTATTCATTTTATGAGGAAAAAGAACGAGGGGAATACGCCCGACTTTTACACAGGACTCGCCTAACACGATACCCGAGCAGTCATGTAAAATCATGTTTCGGTTTTATGGTTTTGGTCATTGGGACGTGACAGGTAATCCCTTGTCCAAACAAAGAAGGGATGACCGGACCAGTTACCACCATTGAAAAATCGAGAGGCACGAAATGAAAGCGACGTCTACAGCTTTATTAGACTTCGAGTTCAGCCGCGAGAAACTCCTAATGCTCGCCAGCCAACGCCCCGCTGATCCCCATCCAAAAGCAAGCACCATACTTCGTTTCACACGTGTCGTCTCGTATTGTTTTATCGCTGAGATAATCACTGAGGAGGGTCGTTGGACTTCGTCATCAATTTATGTGATGTCGTACTTAAATTTTTATTTATTCAATCATGTTTTTCGTGACGATTCTTTTTGTTAAAATATTTCATCGAGAGTGCTAACGTGGCCGTTGGCATTGGCCCTTACTGTAATGAGATTTAGCTCTCTTTGCTCATTTGAATTGAAAGCGATTGCGGCTTATTCGACATCAAAGACCATTGTAAATTTTAATGGCATTTATAGATTCCTCCGCATTTATTGGCTTATCGAAGAATGTAGGGCGTCGATGGCGAAAGAAAAGATACAACAGCTGTAGCAGCTTGTTAGAAATTTTTTTTGTTTTCTATTCTGTCTTACAAATTCTTCTTTGCGATGGTTTTTTCTATTAAGTTTTAATTGTTTTAATGACAGAGTAAGTGCCAACGCAGCACTTAACGACTGCGTCACTGTTTCCTTTAATATTTTAATATAAACTTTAATTTGAACATACAAATAAGGAAAATATCATGATCGATATTGCACAAATTTCAAAAAAAATATAGGGACCTTCCTCGCCATTGTCCCTTTATTATCATATGAAATGATCAAGAAAACCCACGAATGATATACTCTGTAGCTGTTTTAATTAATTCCACTTTTGATGAAATTCCTTTTACGACATGTTGACTAGTCAAATGCATCTAGATCGACAAAACCAATTTCCATGAATTTTACATTCGAAATCATGCTCGGTTCATCTTAGAATGAAATTAAGCTGCATAAGAAGTTAATTAGACTTCTTTATATATCTCAAGAGATAGGATTAGTGCACCAGAACACAGCTGTCTTTGGAGATAAATCATATTCGTTGCAAAGTATTTCCTCTCTTTTTTCAGTCCAAATACATCATTAAAGGAAAACAAATAAGATATGTCAACGAAGGAAAAATCCCAAAAGAGGGATGAAAAATCTAAACTTCACGTTATTGGACAGCTAAACACTTGAAAAATACAAATTGTACAATTGCATTAATTTCAGCATGGTTTTGTTCATTGACAGCTTGTTCAAATGGAGAGGAGATTCCAGTTGAAATTTCGACAATGAGTAAGCTGTTGCCAATCCCAAGTGCAAAATAGCCGACATAATATATTTATCCACTCCCCAAAATTTGAGAGAAATGGCTGGAGCATGAGGGGAAGAAAACAAGGAAAAGAAAGAAAAAAGAGAGAAAGAGAGAGAGAGAGAGAGAGGGGGTCCAGGGGAGAGGCAGTGGGGTTGACCTTGCTGTATCAGTGCTCAAATCTGAAATGCCCCAGCTAGATTCCAGCCTGTTCATTCCCCCAACCCTCCCCTCCTCCCTCCATCACCCAAATCTCTCCCCACTCTTTCCAAATTCATCATCATTCCACCCCCCTTCTTATTCTCTCTCTCTCTCTCTCAAAGCTGCAACCCCACGACTCCACATAAACTCAAACTGAGGGGGTTCTCTGCTTTGCTTCCACTCCAAGGAAAGAGCTCAGCCATCCAAGCCATGGATCCTTGCCCCTTCCTCCGCATCCTCGTCGGCAACCTCTCCCTCAAGCTCCCTCAGCCCTCCTCCTCCTCCGCCGCCGCCGCCCCCTCTTCCACCGTCCACCCTTCTTGCTCCTCCTTCTTCTGCAAGATCAAGCTCTCCAACCTCCCTCCCCAGCACGCCTCCCTCCCCCTGTCCTCGCCCCCGACCGCTCCCCCGACCCCCACGCCTCCTCCCAGCCCCTCGCCGCCTGCTTCAGCCTCCCCAAGCCCCTCCTCGAGAAGCTCGCCCCCAGAACCCCACCCTGAGGATCGAGGTCCACCGGGGGCGCTTGGGGGGCGCCTGCGGGCTGGTCGGCGGCTCGAAGCTGATCGGGAAGGTGTCCGTGCCGTTGGATTTGAGGCGGGCCGAGGCGCGGGCGGCGTCGGTCCACAGCGGGTGGGTCGACATCGGCAGGAAGAGCGGGGAGAAGCTGTACGTGAGCGTGAGGGCGGAGCCCGATCCGAGGTTCGTGTTCGAGTTCGAGAAGGAGCCGGAGTGCAGCCCCCAGGTGTTCCAGGTCCAGGGGAGCGTGAAGCAGCCTGTCTTCACTTGCAACTTCAGTTTCCGGAACAACGTCGGTGACCGGAGCTTGCGATCCAGGTAATTGGTCTTGCTTTCGATTCGAACTGGTGTCTTTTTCACTTTTTATCTTGGATTTCGTGAAAAAGATCGAAGCTTTTCCGGTCTCTGTCACGGTACGTTTTGGTTCTAAAAATGGAAATGTCAAGTAGGTAGGAGCCGATTGGTTGTTTCCGGGAATGAGAAAAAGGGTTGCAGTGAAAACGAAAAGTGAAGCATTCGATCACGAAAAGTTCGATTTTTGCGATGATTGGTGCTTCTTCAATCTGGTTTTGATTCTAACCAAGTTGTCCTCCTGCCATGGAACAGATCGTCCTTGTCCGAAACAAGCACATCGCGGAGCTGGATACCGTCTCTGGTCGGCAGCGACAAGGACTCGCATTCTAAAGAGAGAAAGGGATGGTCCGTCACCATCCACGACCTCTCCGGCTCTCCCGTGGCAGCCGCGTCGATGGTGACGCCCTTCGTGCCGTCCCCCGGGTCTGACCGGGTCAGCCGGTCCAACCCGGGCGCGTGGCTCATCCTCCGCCCGGGCCACGGGACTTGGAGGCCGTGGGGCCGCCTCGAGGCCTGGCTCGAGCACGGCAGCTCCGACATGCTCTCGTACCGATTCGAGCTCCTCCCCGACACCACCACCACGACCACGGCCACTGTGGCCAACTCCATTAGCATTAAAAACGGGGGCAAATTCACCATAGACTTGACCAACAGCGTGTCGCCGATGAGCAGCCCGAGCAGCAGCATGGATTTAGGGTCCGGGTCGTGGTCCGGGTCGGGATCGGGTTCGGACTTTGTAGGATTGGGGCTGTGGCCAAATTCGGCGCCCGGTGGGTTCGTGATGTCCTCGACCATGCAAGGGGCGAGCAAGGCGAGCAAGCCGCAGGTGGAGGTGGGGGTTCAGCACGTGACGTGCACTGAGGACGCGGCGGCCTTCGTGGCGTTGGCGGCGGCCATCGACCTGAGCATGGATGCTTGCAAATTGTTCTCCCGGAAGCTGAGGACGGAGTTGAGGCAGCAGAGTCAGGAGTGCGCCATCTGACGCAAATAACCCGTCGAAACTTACTCAGGTCGGAATCTCGACACGGGATGGACGGAGCGCGCCGGGGTTACGGCCATGTCGTTTTTACAATCAAGTCTCACGTGGACCTCTCATGATGTCGTGGGGGCGGATGATCCGTGACGCGGGCATTTGATTTTCTGTTCTTTAATTGTTCTCACCATGATTCTTTTGAGGAGTTTTGTTTTTTGGTCGTTGGAGGATTAGGAAGTGTTGTACATAGGAGGAGGGTGAGTGGGGGCGATCATTAACTTTTGTTTTTTCGTTGCTGTTTTCTTTTGATGTACATCTCGTGAGCTGTGATCACTACTGGAATTTGAATTGGCTTTTGATGTTTCATTGGTTGGATGTTGGACGTACTGTTGCGTTGGGTTTATTTTATGTTGTCCTTTTGCCTAGGCAGTAAGTAGTTGTTGTTCATGGGGATGGATGACGATGTCCTAGAATCCAATGCTCGGCTCGGCTGGAATTTCAGGACTGTTGAATCACATGATGATTGATGATGGCAGCGGCAGATAGGACAAGGCAAGAGCCAGGAATCCTAAGCCCGCTCCTGAAATCTAGCTCATCCTTTTTTTTACTACTCTAATAAACTACACAAGTTCAAAAAAAACTATAAAAGTTTTGGCCCCAAAAATTTTAAAAAAAAATCATTCCTCCTTATTTTATGTCACGAGCGTGGGTTACTTTTCACTCATTTGCGCCGTTATAAAACATTAAAAACGAAATGGATACTTACTTTTCGTCACTTTTGCGATTTCAATAGCTACAAATAATATGAGTGTTGCATTGTCAAGGGCTGATGGAAACTCAAAAAACGACACATGACACACTTTTTCCTTAAGATAACAAAAAGAAGAAGGCACTTTTTCCCCACTTCCCACTCTCTTTGCTTATATGAGTCCATGAAAAGTATAGGCCATCAGAAAGAGAAAATGAACATAGATTGCCAAAGGAAAGAAGAGGTCATGTCGCATTGAGAATACCTCACGGTCCCTAGAGTTTTGTTTTGTGTTTTTGAATTGATCCTCTGCTTAGTTAATTCTGTCATGGCATTGCCAAAGTTCCAAATATGTTGGAATATCACCCAAGTCATTTTTCTCTTTTCTCTTGAAGGAGTCTAAGAATTCTACATATCTAATGCGACAAATATAAGGAAGCTCTGGAGCAATTATATTACAAATGAAGTGATAGATGAATTTACAGCTAGACTAAAGTCGATGTTGATGTCGATGTCGATGTCCTTGTACCGACAGGTCTGATGTATGATGAAAAGATGTGTCTAGATGCAACCTTTTCATTGCCTAAATTGCGGGCCATTACATTTCACGTGAAGCAACAACTGTGACGATATAATTTTTCCTCCATTTTTCGTTGGGGCGAAATTTCTTTTCATAATAATTTATAGGGTCATAAATCACGGTCATCACCCATATTGGGTTTGCGGATCATCTGTTATCAACAACCTTCCCATTGTCTATCTGCGTCATTCTCTCTAATTGTTAAATCGACTCAATATTTCTCCACCTAAAACCCAACGTGTGTCTCTCTCTCTCCCCACTCATTACCTATGGCTAGGCAACCAAATTTGCTCACCAGCATCCATTGTCGCATTGGCGCCACCACCACACCGGTCAGCACCTACCTCCACGTTCGTGGCCACACAAGCTCCCGGCTCCAACTCTCTCCCTTGACCAACCGAGATGATGAGATTTTGCAAAACCATTGTCAAGCATTGTTTGAATTATTGGATGAATGCGCGATTTAATATAAAATATTTTAATAGAAATCATGCGAGATCCTTTGGTGATGGCCGAATCTTGGAAGGGCTTTTCAAATCTTGTCGCTGTCGACGAGTAGCTCGTCGATAGCGACAAGGTGGAGCTTGGTGTGCCATGTCAAGCTTTGTTGCAACCATAGGGTGATGACTCGGTGATGTGAGAGAGACAAGAGATAGATAAAGGGAGAAAGCACAAGTCTAGGCTGCATTTGTGACTCGTAACCTATTAATTAGAGACACTGTTGAGGAAATTCTTTTAAGTTTGGACAGAATAGAATATAGCCCTTGTCTTATTTCTTTTATTTATTTCCATAAACAAAGGAATGAAATTCGGCTCTGTTCGTTTCGTAGAAAATAATTTTTGGGAAAACGGTTTTCGGATTTTCCGGTGTTCATTTCACGGAAAATGAATTTCTTTGGGAAAACATTTTCCATGAAAAGAAAAAAAATCTTCTAAATTAGGGAAATTTTTTTCCATTTTTAAAAGTGGAAAATATTTTCCTCACTGATCTCTCTTATCTTTATCTTCTATACAAATCCTCACTTCATCCTCTCATTTCTTATTATTCTTTTCTTTTTTTATTCGAATTATTTTTTAATTTTCTTTTTATTTTTTAATCAAAATTATTTTTAATTTCCTTTTTCCTTTTCTTTTTTCTCTCGTTTCCCATATTCTTCTTTCTTGGCCAGTTGTCGGCTCATTGTTAGGCAAACCTCAGCTCGTCAATCTCAAGTCGCGCTCGTCGATATGGCAAACCTCGAGCTCGTCGATCTCAAGCTCGTACGCGTTGATCTGGCGAGCCTCGAAGCGACATCTTGCTCTCGCCAATTTGGTGAACGGCGAGCCTCGTGCTCGTTGCTCGCTCGAGGCTCGCCGGTGGCGGTCGCGGGCCATCGCCGTGGCCGACGATCGGCCAAGAAAGAAGGAGATGGAAAAAATAAAAAAAAAAAGAAAAAAATTAATAATAGAAAAAAATTAAAAATAATTAAAAATCGATTTTTAAAAATAATAAAAATCCTTTTAAAAAATAAAATAAATGAAAAATAGTATATGGAGGAAAAGATTTTCCTTACCAAATAGTGAAAAATATTTTCTACTTCATTTTCAAGTTTCATTTGAATATTGGAAAAAATTACATTTTCCTGAAAATTTTCTAGAAACGCCATATTTTTCGTGAAATGAATGGATCTTCAGTGTTAAGATATTTTCTTTTATCGTTGCCCTAATATTGGGCCGAAGCGATACACTGGGCCGGGCCCAAAACGGAATTTTCTTTTCTGTGGTCGACTCCACCGTTCTTCTTCTTCCGCCTCTGCTCTCCTACGCAGGAAGCACTGACTGCTCAGCACAACGCAGGTAGCATCTCTGCCTTTCGCTGCTTCTTCTTCAAGTTCGTATTTTGAATTCTAATTCTAGTCCTCTCTCAAGTTTTCTAGCGCAAAGGGTTCCGATAACTTTGATCAAGTTTGGGTATTTAGCATCGTTTAGTGCTTTCTTCGGAATTTCGGTTTGGTAATTTGTTCGCGAGTCTTGGGATGTTGTCCATCTTGATTGCCAGATTGCTGCTTTTTCGATAAAAGGGAAAAGGGTTTGGGTTTTTCAAATGAAAAAATTGAGTCTTGAGGGGTTGAAGGGAGGATTGAGGACTATATGCTTGGGGGGTGGGGATGAGTGGATGGGAAGACAGGAGTTTTGAGGGCTTTGTCTCACTAATGGCATCATGGTATCCATTGTTGAGCAAGCAGTGAGCTCTCTTTGCTTGCACCTCTTCTTCCATAGTGAGAAGGGAACGAAGCTGGAAAATTGCTGCGCCTCTGAAGCTCACAGTGGTCTGCCTAAGCACCCCAATTCAATATAGTAAGCCGAGTACGAATTATGGAAGAGTTGCTGGATGGATTGAATTTGCAGCTGGGTTTGTTCTTGTTTGGAATGAGTTTTATCTGGGTGGTTTGTTAGTCTGTCCTCAGTTCAACGTGATTTGACATCGATATACAACTAGGACAGAACATGTTTAATTCTTGCTGCAAAATGTTTATGATGATCTTATAAGAAATATAATGCTATGTTCTTCATCTGATTATGATTTAGTTCTGTTCTTCGTTCAGTGACAGCTTCAATCCTTCAACTTTGCTATTGCTAGAGTACTTTGGCTTAGTAATAGAGATGGAGACCACGAACAAAGAACTTCTGAAACTAGAGAAAAAGGGTTCCTCTACCTCATCTATAGGTATTGATTTTTCCTCTAGTTTTGATGTTTGGGTTGTAAGAATGGCCCCGTTTGCCCGATTTGTGCCCATTGTCGCCATTATGTGATTTTATATTATGTGCTCTAACATGCAGAGTCCACACTGGCTATCTGTAAAAAGAAGGATTCACACTCTCAAAGAAGGCAACAGCATCTCAGCGGCAAGCCATTAACCAGTTCAGCTCCTACAAGCCAAGGTTGCGAATTCATCATTCATTCTTTTCAATTGGAATAACGTCTTTTGACAACTATAAGGTGTTTTATGTTCACCTCATAATTCATGAAAATGGCTGTCTAGACGAATTAATTTCCTGAAAACTATGAAACAATGAGCTGATTAGATATGGTTTTGTGGTGTGTACCATCACTTACCATGGTCTCAAAAAATTATTCTTTTGTTTCCAAAAAGAGTCAATTCCCTTGTCTGTTTGGCTTTGCTGCAGTTCTTGGAAAAGTGAAGGATTTTCTGGGGTTATATCCGAAGCTAATAACAAATTGCAAGTCAATGCAAAGGTTTGGAAAATCATCTTGCTGCTCCTGTGACATTGTCTTTCTTGCATTGATACGACTTGTTATGACCTATCACGGGCAACTCTTGGTTTATGTAGGACAATCCTCAAAGCTATGACATTGAAGTTCTCGACGGGAATGAATCAGAAATTATAGAAATGGTAATATTTGCTGCTATTTGGTCTACCCTGGTATAGTCTTGAATGATGGAACCATCGGTTGACACTTGTAAAACAGGACTTAATGTTGGGGATCGCTGATCTTCACACCCCTGAAGCAGTAGCAGCTGCAGAATCCGCAGCTGCGAGTTGTTATCCTCTGAATCCATTAGCTTCTAGCATTGGCGAAACAGATTCAGAAGATACTACAGACGACGACAATGACCAAAATGACAATGAGAATAGCGATGATGATCAAGCGGGAGTCCCAAAGAAGCACGTGAGGTCCAAGTCTTGTGAAGAGGATTCGTATGGAGGGATCGGAAACAAACAGTCGAAAAAGAAACTGAAAAAGCATACCAAGATTATTGAGTTATGATGATTTGTACTTTGTTGTGTGACTCTCTTTATGATAACGAGAGAAATGCAAGTTCTTGGGAGGAAGCAATCGTCTAGTACTGACAACAAGCTTATGATATGTATGTTTCAAATGGCGAGTAATTTCAGTTGGTGCAGTTTTGTAGAATCGTATGAATCATACGAGTTTTATTCAGAACTTATATAGACTGCTCAATATGGCCGCTCGCCATCATAATTGCCGGGAGGATCATAGTTGCATGTCACGAACCACCACCCGTTATCGCACTTCACTCGAGCGCATCCTAGATGAACCGAGTGTTGCCACACGACTTGAGTGTAGTGCAGGCACTCGTCTCCCACGCATGAGTTCGAGCTGTAGTCGTAGTTGTCCTTCTCTCCCACCCACAACTTCACCGAGTCCCTGCCGCTCAGGACGCCATAGCCCTTGGCCAGGTTCTCGCCGTAGGGCCCCATAGAGTGCTCAAGGTTGCAGTCGCCTCTCCGCTCCTCAGCGTACGTCCGAGCATAAGCCGCAACCGTACGGTTCCAAGTGATCGGGTCAACCCCGACTTCAGCACGGGCGGCATTGTGCTCGTCGACGAAGTCTTGATGAGAGTTTTGCGCCACCGAGATGCCGGCGAGGGCGCAGATTAGGCCGATGATGTATACGAATATGGCCAGAGAAGAAGGTATGAGCAATTTCATGTTTGGAGCATCAAGCGAGGCGACCATAGACGGATCTTGGTGCTATGCAATGTATGGATGAAAACTCTTTATGGTTGTAAGGAGCATTTATTGGAGTAATAACGGAGGAATCAAAAGATATTTGAGTATTTATTGAAAGTGACGGCGTTACAAAATTTTCATTTATTCATGAAGTTTAGCATTGAAACAGCGAAATAATGTTCACGGGCACGCCTTGACAGGCTCCATCCATCCCCTCGATCTTGCTCTTTCCATAAAACAACAACAAATAATCAAAACTACAATCCGCATCATGAAATAAAAAAGGAAATCATGGATCTCTACGTTCGCTCGTGCGCTCTCGTAATTACTTGATTTGTGTAAGAAGAGACATCGCTTGCCCCTAGGTGGTTCGGCCCGGTGGTTGTCAATTTGTGCTGGACGCCCTTGCCGGTATCATGTCACATAAATTTACTTATGCTTGGTAATTTCGTAATGTAAAAATAGAAAAATTTAAAGCTTGAAACTTTGGAAAGGGCCATCGACAAATATACACAACCGAGCAAATGTCATAATCTCGGTGCAATAGTGAAGTCATGTGACACCCATCGTTATCGTGGGAAGAAAAATTGCCATGCTATGCATGTATTATTCACAACGTACAAAATTGCAACTTCCGGAGCATATGCTAAAAAGAAAAAGAAAAAGATAGAATTCAAAGTTGGTAAGTGAAAGTTATTATTCATCAGCCACGTGCATAAGCCGTCCAAAATCTCTGACGTTGCCACGATCACGACTCCTCACGGACTTAGATTGTGCACTAGACTTTTGGAAAGGGAAAGAAAGAAAGCTTTCAAAAGGGTTGATACCAAGAACTTATAAAAAAGTTCAAAGAAATACAGGGCTCACTGGCCCGAGCAATGGTTAGAATATGTAGGTAGGTTCAGCCCATGGTACAAGAATTGATTAGCGAGCCACACCCTAATAGCTCCCCGGTAGAGCGGTTGGTGCATACTTAACCGTCTAGTGGTAGATTGAACCAATGGATCGTGACAAGTCTTTACTATTAGCAATGACTTCCTCTTTTGTTACTTCATCCTTTCTATATCCCTCTGCCTTGTTCTCAGTTATTCATCAAATGGCACTAAGTTCATATCTTTAAGTTCTGACAACGATCGTGAGGGTTATGATTAAGGCTATGGCTGCGATTCATGTTCGTAGCACTGACTGAGTTTCCACCCACATGGTTATAACCTTGGTCAGAATCAACCTAACCTAAGAGGGCAACCAAATATTGTAGGGCGTGAGTTTTTTTCTTTTTTGATACCCAGGAAACCCCGTACAGCCGGCAGCCGGCGGGTAAACCCTGGAGCGAAACTTTTTTTTTCTCATAGTTTGTATTTTGCATGAAAGAAAATTGCAGGGACCAAAATTTTGCATGTTGGATTCTCCATATAGAATGGTCCTTGGATATTTTTCTTTTTCGTTTTTTTTTTGTCATAATTAACAAGATTA
Source organism: Eucalyptus marginata (assembly GCA_014182565.1). Lineage (NCBI taxonomy): Eukaryota > Viridiplantae > Streptophyta > Magnoliopsida > Myrtales > Myrtaceae > Eucalyptus > Eucalyptus marginata. The sequence goes on along the minus strand of CM024593.1, from coordinate 19,634,474 downwards.
TACCGAATGCTCTATTGTTCTCATGGGCTTCGCAAGACTAAAAGAATTAGACCCATTTGTTATACTTCAACTAGAACGAAGTGCACGCTTGTTGTGTCAGTGCAAGAAATTGACAATCAAAAGATTCAGTCGATGCGTCTTATTTTAGTCATTAATATATCCCAAGCTTCGGCGAGGCTGGTTGGTAGCTAGAGTTGGCCTCACCAACGGCCCTTCATCGATGGTTCGCCGGCAACCCGAACCCTCGCTAGTGATGTCACGTGAAGTAGGAATATTTCCAAAATTTTGAAAGTTCAACGACGGTAAAGTTGGCAGAAAAAATTGTATTTGCATTCTGGAAATGCTCAAAACATAAAGCAGCTCTCAGCCTATCTTAAACTAAAGTCTTTCAAGATTACGTTTGGCAATCATGACAAAATTTACGATATAATACATTTGATGCAACAGAATAAAGTTAGATATAAAGGGATATATGCTAGATAAAACTATTTCATGAGGGTCTTCTGCTAGCGTCATTTAAGGTTTCTTCCATGCATTTGCCAAAGACGGGTTCTCTTGGGTCATCAAAAAAAAAAAAAAAAAAATAGTTGATATAGTTGATATTTTATTCAGTTTTATTATAGATAAAAATAAATAAAGGTGTTTGGCATCTCCCTAGAAGTCTAAAAAGTTGGTCAAAGGATATTCGCAGTAGCCCAGGGGCTCGGGCCTAGAGTCGAGGGGGTTTTGGGTAACTGATTCCCAAGCGCAGCCAAAAAGAACTCGTACCGTTTCAGGACATATCCCGAACGAGCGCCACCCCTACAAAGCCATCACTCACCATCACTCACTCCTCCCCTTATCACTTCGCATTCGCTTCTTTCCACCGAACGCGACGAACGCACGTTCCGCAGCGGATATCCACGATCGTCCTCGAATCACAATGTAAGTTTCGGCTGGCCGTGTTGCATCATCTCATCTTCCTCTCCCAATATCACCTGCCCGGGGAAAACCGTCGCGTGACTCCAGTTTTCCGAGTTCTTCCCTCGTATCTGTCTGTACTGGACGAGGAACGACGTTGTCCCAACACCCTGCGTCGGGTTTTGTATACAGTCTTCGAACATGGACACGTGGAAGATGTGTCGTGGTCGCGTGTTCAGAACCCGGATCACGACTTTTCCCGAGTAAACTCGGGAGTCCGGCCTCATCCGCCACCCTTCGTTGGATGGAGAGGTCTACGTGCATATGCTGGTTCTGAACGACGAAGATCGATCGTATCACCTCAGTTATAGTGGTGATGCTTGTTGTCCCTCGTGTGCTCTTGGCCTCTCCAAGAGATTGTTCGCATGAGATGAGTACTGATTCCCTTTTTTTTTGGGTTTTTTTAATCCTTTTTGGCCATTGTCCTGGAATCAATTGAGTTTGTGGTAAACTTAACTCTGATTTTTATTTTATTTTGGGTGCACATGACAATCATTCTGTTCCAGAAATTCTGGAACAGAAATAGATTTTTCTATTTCTATTTCTAGAAGAGTTTTTAAACAAAAATAACCGTTTGATAACAACACAAAATTTCTATTATAAAACTAGAAATTTGTTTGGTAACGACACAAAATTTCTTCTTTTCGGACAGCGATTGGGGCCGTGGCCGGCGATCGAGGCTGCGGCCGGCGATTGCGGCGGCGGCGAGGGCCAACAGGCGGTCGGCGACCGACGGACAGTGGTCGGCGGCAATGGACGGAGCAAAAAGGACCCAGGTTGACGAACGATGAGAAATTTTTTTTTATTTTTCATTTCTATTCCAAAAAAAGAGAAGTAGAAAATTTTTATTTGTGATTTCTATTCCAAATCTATTTCGGAATAAATTAATAAAAATACGGAATAAGTTTATCAAATGATTTTTATTTCAAAAATAAATCAGAATAGAAAAATTATTTCTAGAACAGAAATTCTGATTTGTCATGCATCCCTAAAAAGTTCTCGCGTAAAACGACAATGTGCAGGGAATTTTTTGAAACTTCATTGACCCGCAACTCGCGCTGACTGTCACATCAGTTTTTCATTTTCTTAAATGACTGCTAAAATGACGTTTTTTTGCATCATTCAAAGTATCTGCATGCATGATTGCCATTTTTACAGTAGCGAAAACGCTAAAAGACAAGAAGCCACACATCTGATGTGAGAAGATATTGCGAGTGGACGAGATATTGCGAGGCTACTTTCTTTGTCGGCTTTCTCTCATAACAGACGCGTTCACTCTGTTTTGCTCTGTTTTGCAGTCTGAAACTGTATCTTCTTCTTGCCCCAAATGGCTCCATCGCTTAAATCAACTCCTGAAGCCAATGACAACAGGTGATCCATGCAAACTGCCTGTCACCTTGCCTCTGATCGACTAGCGTTTTGCAGTGATCTCTAGTCACTGCAATCCTTAAAGTTCCTTCTGTTTCAGCAAACACCCTTTCTAGCTCTGGCTCTTCCACAGCATTTACTTGAATAGGCTTTTCTACATTGTCACATGTGCTTTTGCCTAATTTCTCTTGTTGGGCTTACAGCAATAACGATGGGAAGTCTCCTGACGTCAACTGGGAAGAAATGGGATTTTCTTTGATTCCAACTGACTATATGTATGTGATGAAATGCGCTATTGGCGAGAACTTTCCTCAGGGAAGTCTAATTCCTTATGGTAATATCGAGCTTAGTCCTTGTTCCGGTATTCTCAATTATGGACAGGTGAGCAGCATCGATAAGTCGTCTAATTTTACTTGTCAAAAGGGCCATCCTATGAATGAATCTTCTCGGAGCACTTATTAAGCATACTTTAGTAAGAAATTGTACTGCTTTCGAAAACAATAACAGTCTGTCGTGCGTAGGGACTGTTTGAAGGCTTGAAGGCATACAGGAAGGAAGATGGCCGGATTCTGCTATTCCGACCTGACCAGAATGCTTTGCGGATGAAGGCAGGTGCAGAGAGATTGTGCATGCCTTCACCTTCTATTGAGCAGTTTGTTGATGCTGTGAAGCAAACTGTCCTGGCCAATGAACGCTGGGTAATTTAGTTCTTTTGAAGCACTAGCATGCCTTGGTCTTATATTGAGTTTTCTTTCAATGCGTGCAATGCCTTCGGATTGCGACTTTTTTCAGTTGGTGTGGCGTTCCTTTGAGTTATCTGGTTGAACATTCAAACAGGTGCCTCCTTTCGGGAAGGGATCTATGTATGTAAGGCCTCTGCTCATGGGAAGTGGCAGCAGTCTGGGATTAGGGCCAGCGCCGGAATACACATTCTTAGTCTATGCTTCGCCGGTTGGAAGCTATCATAAGGTATAAGATTGCCCTCACTAAACCACCATTTGGTCTCACTTAGATTAAAAAAGAAAAAAACAATGACAAAATGTTATGCACTTGAACGACCTTCTTAAGACTCTTTGATTTTCAGTTCTTTAACTCGAAACTGGATGCCTTGGTTCATTTGCATGACTGCAATCCTAGACATTGGAGCTAATACGCGTAGTATGTGATTACTTGTGAAATGATTATCTAATGTGGTAGCCAACTCGCAGCTGGGTTTTGCTTGATGTGCGATGACGTGACTCATAGTACTGACAAAGTTTGACTTTTCCATCACACTAGGGCCTGGGGTCCCTGAACCTGGTGGTTGAGGAGAAGCATCATCGAGCTTCTCATGGTGGAACGGGAGGTATTAAGACTCTGGCCAACTATTCACCGGTAAGTACCAAAACTGTCAATTTGTTAGGAAACGCTTACATGTGTTCATGCATGTTAAAGTCTAATGGTTAGTATTTCTCTGACCAGTGTCTTAACTAGAGGCATTTAACATTTATGTAGTCCAAATACCGATCTTATATTTCTGATTATTATGCGTGGTTCCAATTACCAATTCGCTTGCTTACTCTTGTAGGTTTTGAACGCACTGACTAGAGCGAAGGCGCAAGGTTTTTCTGAGGTTCTATTCCTGGATGCCGCAACTGGAAAGTACATTGATGAGTTATCTGCATGTAACATTTTTTCAGTGAAGGTTAGTTTCAAGTGGTCTATTCTAGGTCTATTTGTATGGTTCTTTTGTCCTACAAGATTCATAAGGTTTGGAAGGAATTGAATGTTTAGTTGAACAGAATCTTATCTGTTGTTGGCTAGTATGTTTTACTTGAAACACTGGAGAGGTGCTGTTCCTAGATTTGTATGATTATAAGGAAGACGATGCTGCTGTGGCACTGACAAGGAACTGCGCTTTTTGCTGTTGTTTTGTCATACATGGAAGAATTTTGGAGAAAAACAAACATCTGCAAATTTATATATGGGAATCAATGCTTTTGACAATGAGATAACCAATACAAGTGGATCAGTATACTTACAGTAGCTTGTTATTGCAGGGAAATAGTATAATAACTCCGCCAACACATGGAACGATCCTTCCTGGTGTCACAAGGAAAAGCACAATTGAAATTGCTCGAACGCTTGGTTATCAGGTGATTATGTTTTCACTGTGTTATCCATTGATTGGATTTTGCAATCAAAACGTTCTGCATTTTACGCTAACCGGGAAAGCTGTCCTTTTTTTCCCTTTGGATGATTCCTGTTGGTATGATGAAGCTCTCAAGTCTAGGGGAGAAGATTGGGGTTATATGTGGACTATAAGCGATATTATTGCAAATCAATCATTTGAATAGGGACACAAACAAGTCGAGAGAACTCCCTGAAACGAAATCATCCATGTTGCGATGTCTTGCTTTGCTGCGTCTCGATAAGATTTTGAGTCCATCATGATTATTAGTTAAACTAAATTGTCTGTCAAATTCATGTTGCTATGCGAGGAAAGAGTTGGGCTAATATGCGGATATTATGTTTCCTTTCTTCCGAAAACTCGACAGGTCGAGGAACGTCCTGTTGCGCTTGATGAACTGCTGGATGCCGATGAAGCTTTCTGTACAGGAACTGCCGTAGTTGTCACATCCATCGGCAGTGTAACTCATCAGGGTAGAAGGTACTCAGCTGGCAACTCTTCGTCCATCGACACATCCTTTTTCCCTGATTTCGCACTTCACTGTAGCATAAGAAAGAGTCTAGTGCGACGTGATTCGGGGACGGATAGTGCCTCAGCAAATCGAAATAGCGCATGCGCATCTGCAGCTGTTCATTGGCAAGGCTCCTTGACACTTCCACTTAATCTCATGATGCAGGGTGGAGTACAAAACCCAAGCGGATACAGTTTGTCCGAAGCTGCGTGAAACCTTAACTGGGATTCAAATGGGTAGACTTGAAGACACCATGGGTTGGACGGTGGAGGTCAATTGAGCTGGTTGTTTGTCAGTTTTATGTTGGAGACAGAACTTCCAAATTTGTTTTACCCTGTTGTTGCTGTGGACCTCTTTGACCTGTGGATGCTTTCGGCATTGGCATCATGTCCTCTTAAATTTCATGATATATTGGGTTGTTGCATGTAGGGGTGTCAATGGATTGGGTTAGATTAGGCTTTTTTGACATCCCTAGGTTGCATGACGCTGGTCCAACATCTAAGAGAAATGAAGCACTAGAGCTAGATATATATACTGAAGTTCTTTTTTAGGATCGCTGAGATGAGCAAAATCGAAGTAGCTCGAATGTCTTATAAAGGGACGAATTAACAAGTGACCCCAGGTTCTTGCTAATCACACATAAAGTGAAATGGTTATTCTTATGATTTTAATTACACCTATGATGATAACAAACAGTGTGTCGATATGGAAAGGCTCCTTAATTGGTTGCTCAACAATTTCTTACGACACACTTATTAACAAAACCTTTTTATAAACCGGGGAACCCCTAAAAGAATTTTTCGTGTATTTAATTATGCACAAAGAATATGCATTCCGAAGTAATTTGCCAGAAAAGTAATTAAATTTTATTTTCAAAGAGAAATACGTGACTTTGTTTCGACATAATTAAATATTGTGACTTTGGCATCACAAAAAGTTAATACTTGTTAAATACGAGTAATTTTCTTTTATATTGTGACTTTGTTAACTTTATTCCTTTCGTTGGAAATCCATTACGCTTGTGCATAGTCATAGCCTTTTCAAAAGCATAGAATATTTTATATTTTATTCAATTCGTTCTGCTTTTGAATTTGTCACTTATTATAGATAACTTATCCTGCTTTAGTTCATTTTGCAGCAAGGGTGCTTGCTTTTCCATAGAACGAGCATGTTAGTTTGCGATAGAAAGAAAAAAGGGAAAGATAATTTAAGGTTAAGAGAGGCCAATATGGATCTATGGATTTTGTATTACAAGAGCTTAAAGTACAAGGGATGCTTCTTTGTTAGTTTTATGGAAAAATTACCAAAAAAGTTATAAATTTTTTATAATTATACTAATTCAGTCCTAAATTTCTATTTTTTACCAATTAAGTTTTAAACATTTCGCATTTTTATCAATATAATCCATCTGGTCAAATTTGATTAGCCAACGCTAATGTGGGCACAAATCATCCTACTTGACGCCTCGAACCTTGCTCGACTGGCCATGGGCCAGAACATCCCAACTCATGGCATCTTCAACCCTACCCAACACATGACATCTTCAAGCCTTCCTGGTATCACAAGGAAAAGCATAATTGAACTTACTCGCATGCTCGGTTTATCAGGTGATTATGTGCAGACTATGTTTTTCTACTATGAGGGAAAAACTTATTTTGTATTATTCAATAAATTTTAATATATATACATCAAAATAAACCCTAAAAGTGGTAAATACCCATTTACCCTTCTTACTTCTAACACTCCCCCTCAAGCTGGAGCATAAATATTAATTATGCCCAACTTGTTACAAATATGTTCTATCCTCCCATTACCTAAGGATTTAGTGAAGATGTCTGCAAGTTGTGTACTGGTTCGAATATGACTGGGAAGAATGACTCCACTCTGCAACTTCTCTCGGATAAAATGACAATCAACCTCAATGTGTTTTGTTTTTTTATGAAACACGGGGTTGGAAGCTATATGCACTGCAGCTTTATTATCGCACCATAGAGTCATGGGTACTAAATCTTTAAAGCCTAACTCAGTCAATAACTGTCGAATCCACATTAATTCACATGTCACTTGTGCCATGGCTCTATATTCTAACTCAGCACTGGAGTGGGCAACAACACTTTGTTTCTTACTTTTCCATGATACCAGATTTCCTCCGACCAAGGTACAATACCTAGTAGTTGATCTTCTATCATCTGGAGATCCAGCCCAATCAGCATCAGAAAATCCTTCAACCTTGATATGACCATGGTTTTGGTAGACAATTCCTTTCCCCGGAACTTTCTTCAAATACCTCAATATCCGAATAATTGCATCCCAGTGAGATGTACGAGGGGAAGACAAAAACTAGCTTACTACACTAACAGGAAAAACAATGTCTGGTCGAGTAACTGCGAGATAATTCAGCTTACCTACTAGTCTTGTATATCTCTCGGGATTATTAAGAATTTCTCCTCTATCAACAACCAATTTAACCCATTGTTCCTTGGGTGAATCAAGAGGCTTTGATCCTAACATACCTGTGTGAGCAAATCCAATATATATTTTCGCCGTGACAGAACAATACTGTTGACACCTAATTTTTGGCAACTCTAAGGAAATAAAAAAACAAAAAAACGCATTAGAACAAATAAAAGGAAAAAAATGGAGAAAATCAATATGATTGATTATGCATGGAAGTTGGAAATTTCAAATCTTGATAAATGTGGAAACAATTCCCGGTCGAGAATCAAGATTTAGGGAATCGGGTAAATAAAAAGCAAAAATTTTGATAAAATGGAAGGAATCGAAGTAAGATCGAGCTGATTGCGAAATCACGCTTCGATTTGCAGCCATGAATTAATGCAACAGAATATGAAAACTCGAAAATTATCATGGAAAGCAGTTGTCTGGAATCATTATAAAAGAGAGTCTCAATTTTCGTGACCAAGGGAGGGGGAAGCAAAAATTTTCGAGAAAAGTTCGTGCAAAGAAAGAAAAGCCTTCGTCCGTGAAAACCATTTCTCTTTTCTTTCTCTAAAGAAAAGGGAAAAGTCAGCAAAAGTTTGCAGAAAAGGGGGAGAGAGAGGACTTGTGAATAGACAGGAGAGAAAGAGAAAAAAAAAAAAAAAAAAAAAAGAGAAAAAAAAGGCAGCAAACGGTTCGTCTTCCTTGCGCAGCGTCTTCGCCCTCCTGCCGGCCATCGCTGCTCCAGCGCCGCCCAACGCCGGTAGCTGAGCTTCTGATCACCGCCACTCCACCAGTCCGCTCGAGTCAGCACCGAACCTCCTGCTGCCAAGCTTCCTTCCGCCGACTACCGTCGCTCGTCCCCCGTGACGCTACAGCAGCCCGAGAACCCGCGCTGGCCACCGCACCAGCAACGCCTCAGCCTTGCCTCCGCCTGCGACCCACGAGCGCCGACGCCGCAGCAGCTCACCCGTTCGTCGCCACTGGTTGCCGCACCTTCGCACAACCATCCCTGACACCTGCACTCGCAGCTGCGCCTCTGTGCACCTGTCACAGCTCTTGTCTTCGCCGCGCGCCGTCTGCAACCCAACGCCAGCAACCCGTGCTTCCCCGTCCCCGAAGACAGCAGATCCGACCTAGTCGCCGGGCCGCCAGTCTTTGCTGCGCGCCGTCTGCAACCCGACGCCGTTGAAGCTCTGCCCCAACCGCGAGCCAGAACTCGAAGCCGCAGCTGCTCGACTGTAGCACCCCGCCCGAGCTTCGCCGAACGCTGTTGCCGTGCCCACGCTTCCGCCTGACACCGTCATCGCACCCGCGCCTCCTCCTGCCCACTTGCGCCCGAAGCCAGCAGCCCGCGTCACCTCTGCTGCCGCCGCCGCCCAGCCCTCGCCAGAGCTCCGACGCCGGCCACCCTCCGCTCAGCACCGCCCACCACCGCTGCTCTCCCTCTCCAAGTCCCCCTTAGGTGGTTTACTTTTATTTTTATTTCTTTAAGATTCATTATTATTATTTAAATTGGAATATTGGATCTCGATGTTCATTTCATAAATATTGTACGCATTATCTGCAGGGTTTTGCCCAAAATTATTGTAATTATTAATTTGATCCGTAAGATGTCGGATCATTTTTTAATTATATTAATTTTTTGGGCATTTTGATAATGTTTTGGTTATTAAATCATTATAATTATTAATTTGGTCCATAAGAATTCGGACTAAATTTTTAATTATTTTGAACTCTCTTATATGTTGTGATATTTAGGGTTAAAATAATCGTTAATTTGACCCGTGAGACAATGGATTATTTTTTCGGTTATCTTAATCCTTTATTTGATGAATATCTTGATTAGTTTAGATATAATGTTTATCTCATAATTGCTCGTCTTGAAAAAAAATCAAAAAATCAAATCTTGCATTGGAGTGTGTTGATTTAGTAAATTAAGATTGCATTTTTAGGATTGTACTTTTAGATAATTTTTGGAATAGATTATGATTGATTTTTTTAGATAGACTCTTAAATAATGTTTGCACATTTTAATAATCTCATTTAAAAAAAAAAAATAGTTTTCTAAGATAGGATAGAGTTTAAGTTAAATTAATCCCTAAAATAAATTAGAAAATTATTCATTTTAGATAGTTTAATTAGGGTTTTTATTAATTCCGAATTTCAACAAAAAATACAAAAATATTAGGTGCATGTTAATTAGTTTGCATAATAGGTTCATAATAGGTTCATTTAATTAGAATTTGTTTGTTAGTAAAATTAGGTCCTGTAGTTAAAATGCATGTTTTATGATAAAAAATCTAATTTCAAGAAAACCCACAAAAATAATTACTTGCTTTGTGTATTTAATTCTTTTGATGCAATTTATTTATTTATTTATTTTTATTGAATGTTTAATAGTGGATGAGCATCCGTGTGGTCACCATATTTGTATGATAGTAATTTAGGTTAAAATAAATCCAAGTTGCCTACAAAAAATATTTTTGAAAATAAAAAGAATGGTACCGAAAGGGCATTAAAGAAGTCTAGTATAACCAAGTCCCCGTACCCAAAATCTCTAGTTCGTAGGAGTAAAATAATTCTCCCATTATTTTACTTAGGTGTATAATCGATCTACCCTAAACTGATTAGTGGCGACTCCTAACTAATTATCTATGCAATATTTGAACCTTAAGTCGCGAATTGGTATGAGCTTGGGAAAGCTCGAGCTAAGTTTAAAGACTTAGTAGTCCATTAGCCTAAACTTAGGTGGTGCACCTGAAATTTAGGTCGCGATAAATACCTTTATGTGATTGCGCCATTTCAATTCCTAGGAAATACTTCAATTTTCCTAAGTTCTTAGTTTGAAACTGTTGCTGAAGATAGGTTTTTAGGTTAGCTATACCAACCAAGTTATCTCCCGTGATGATAATATCATCAACATACACAATTAAGAATAGTTTGCCTCCCCCTAATTGTTTATAAAAGAAAGAATGATCATTTCCACATTTTGATAGCCCAAAAGATAGTACAACCTCAGAAAATCTTGCAAACCATGTCATGGAGATTTTTTCAAACCACATAAAGACTTTTTTAATTTGCAAACTAGTCCAAACTCCCCTTGAGCAACAAACCCCGGAGGTTGCTCCATATAAACCTCTTTATGAAGAGTGCCATGCAAGAAAGCATTCTTAACATCAAGCCGAAATAAAGGCTAGTTATATGTTGTAGCAAGAGAGATCAAAATATGAACAAAAATAAATTTGGCAACAGGAGAAAATGTGTCTAGATAGTCAACCCCATACACCTAAGCATACATTTTGGCAACGAATCTTGCTTTTAAACGAGTAAGAGAACCATTGGGGTTGACTTTTACAGCATATACCTATCGACAACCAATAGCAGTTTTGCCTAGAGGAAGTGGTACTAAGTCCCAAGTTTAATTAATCTTGAGAGTCTTTAATTCTTCTTCCATTGCTGTCCTCCAGCCAGAACTTTGTAATCCCTCAGCAATAGACTTGGGGACAAGATATTGTTCAACAGTAGTTAAAAAAGCTCTAAAAGTAGGAGACACAGAAGAGTGTGAAATAAAATTTGTAATAGAATGTTGAGTACAAGTACGTGTACCTTTGCAATGAGTAATAGGAAGATCAAGATTAGATACAAGAGGAGGGTCAGCTAATGGCGGATCTAGAGCAGAAGATGACGTAGTAGTGATGGGAGGAGTAGGGGGAGCAGCAGTGACACGAGGACGTCGAGTATAAACCTAGAGAGGAGGTGGTTTCTCTGTAGATACTGGTGATATAGTTGGAATAGTAGACCGAATGGTGGTCACATACAAGTTTTCTATAATTCAGATACATCAATTGGAACATTATGATAAGGAGTGGATTCAAAAAATGAAACATTAGCTGTTATTAAATATTTTCTCAGTAATGGAGAATAACAGCGATATCCCTTTTGAGTGCAGGAATAACCCATAAACATACACTTGATTGCCTTGGGATCAAGTTTTGATACTCCAGGTTGATGATCACGAACAAAACAGACACAACCAAATATACGGGGTGGTAGGACAAACAGTGGTTCATTAGGAAACAAAGTGGAAAAAGGAATACCACCTTGCAGAACAGAAGAAGACATGCGATTAATGAGATAACATGTAGTTAGAACAGCATCATACCAAAAGGTTTTGGGGGCCTTCATCTCAAATAACATGGATCTAGTAACTTCCAATAAATACCTATTCTTTAGCAACATGGACTTTCAACAACACCATTCTATTGTGGAGTATCAAGACATGAAGATTCATGGATCATACCATGTTGAGTCATAAAATTAAAAAAAAGATGTGGAAAAGTACTCCTTAGCATTATCAAAACGCAAAACTTTAACATGCATGCCAAATTAAGTATAAATTTCAAATATAAATGCATGAAAAATAGAAAATAATTCTAAACGATCTTTTATTAAATATAACCAAGTAACTTTGGAATAGTCATCAACAAAAGTAACAAAATATCTAAAACCCGAATTAGAAACCACATGACATGGACCCCAAATATCTGAATGAACTAATAAAAAAGGAGATGCTGCTTGTTTAATGACTTGAGGTGTGTAACTAACACGATGTAATTCGCCAAATTGGCATGACTCACACTCTAGACTAGAAAGAGATTGAAATCTAGAATCCAACTTTTGAAGACTACATAGTGAAGGATGACCAAGACGACAATGGATTTGATGTGGGGACGCAACACTTGAGCAAGCAATTAAAGAAGCATCTTCAAGTGCATATAGCCCCCCTACCTCACGTCCTCTACCAATTGTCTTCTTCGTAGCCATATTCTAGAAAATACAATAATCAGGATAAAAAGTTACTAAACACTGAAAGTTTTTGGTTAACTTACTAACAGACATGAGGTTAAATGGAAATTGTGGAAGATAAAGCATTGAGGACAACGGCAATGAAGGAGTTGGGTTAACTGTGCCAATTCCCTTAACATGTGTAGGTGATTCATTGGCTAGAGTAACTATGGAGGAAGACGGAGAAAGAGAGGAAAATATACCTAAAAGACTTGACATGTGATTGGAAGCCCCTAAATCAATGATCCAAGGATGAGAAGTAGCTGAAAGGCATGTAGTAGCATTACCCGTTTGTTCCAAAGTAGCAGTGGAAGAAAGGTTGTGAGATTTGAGACTGTTTGTATCGAGCATATTCCTCACCAGACATAACCACTACCTTGTCTTCAGATGACTGTGGAGTAGAGTCATTATTAGACGCCGTATTAGCGAACTGGTGTTGCTGCCCTGGTCTCCCATGTAGCATGTAGCAAACTTTTTGAATATGACTAGGTTTGTCACAGTAATGACAAACTCGTGTAGTCCCTGAATTATCAGTAGATATGAGGAATTGTCCATAAGGATGCTATTGACCTTGACCTCTTCCTATTCCTATGCCTCGGCCTCCTCCTCGGACATCACGCCCATTATATCCGCCACGGTTTCCTCCATCACTCCTATTACTACTACCAATTCAAGTTTGGGACACAAGAGGTGAACTCCCCACCACAGATGTAGTATCCTGAGAAGACTCACGAGATACTCGAAGAACTCGAGCAAACGTATCTGTGAGTGACGCAATATTCTCTCTTCCAAGAATTTGAGACCTAACAGTTTCATATTCAAAACCAAGACTTCCTAAGAATCCCATTACAGCCAATTGTTCTCTCTGACATTGCATTTGTTGAATATAAGCTGAAATAGGGAGAACGGCATTCAACTCCTCATACATTCTCTTAAAATCCGCAAAGTACCGTGTAATAAAACACCCATTCCTCTCAAACCGATTAAACTCCTACGATAACTCATAAATCTGTGACAAGTTATTTTGGTCAGAATACAACACATTCAAATACTCCCACAGTTCTCTGACTGTATCAATATGAGTTACCAAGTCAACTACATTATTCTCCATAGAATTCAGCATTTGACCAAGAATATGTGCATCGACACCATCCCAAGTTACATAATCTTTGGGCTTAGACTCAGTTAAATATCTATGTTGATTCTTGCCTGTCAAAGTAAGCTTCACGATTTTCTTCCATTGGTGGAAGTTAGCACTACCTTCGAGCTTCTTATCAGTAATTTGATTAGACGAAGAGGAAATCATCTCAGTCATCACAGTATTATTCTTCTCAAGATCTACTTCAATTGTACTCTTCGAGTGATTGCCCATTTTCCAAATAATAATAAGCAAACTCTGACCTTAGCTTTCGTCAAACAACTCAGCCTCAATAATTTAATAACCCAATATTACCACACCCATATGAAATGACAGAAGCTACCACACAACTTTCAGATCATTAAATATAAGAAAAAATGGTCGAGAGTAATAAATAATTGCACTGTACCCAAGCAGCAACTATTTTGCTTCATCACAAGTCTCGAACAAATTAATCAGCCAAAATAGTGAGGTCTCTTCCTCATCAACTTAAAAAATTCTAACCCGCAAAAGCATCTTCTCCCATTAAAAAAAAAAAAAAAAAACAGTGTCGCTTGGTTCCCGGCATTCCTCGGCTACTGTTGTCGCCCCTTCCCTCTGTCGAATTGTGGGCAGGATTTGGTCCCTCGCAGTGTTGATAATCCTCTACAAATTCAGTGAGTCAGAGACAGTAACCAAAGAATAGAGACCCATCTAGTCGCACGAGCGCGAGCGAGCCACGCGAGTAGCGCGAGCAAGCCGCACGAAGAAGCGAGAGAAAGGGAGAGGGACGCTTGAGTGGCGGGGGCATTCGATGGTGAGCAGTGGCGACAACCAACTATTTCGGCAAGTCGACGGCGGCAAGTGGCTGCTTCGTCGTCTAGGGTTAGGCTTTGATATCATATGAGGGAAAAACTTATTTTGTATTATTCAATAAAGTTTAATATATATACATCAAAATAAACCCTAAAAGTGGTAAAGACCCGTTTACCCTTCTTACTTCCAACATCTATTGATTGGGTTTTGCATTTTACGCAAACCGAGAAAGCCGTCCCCTTTTCCCCTTTGGATGATTCTCGTCGGTATGATGAAGCTCTCAAAGTTACCATCTAGTGGGGTAGATTGGGGTTTACCATCTAGTGGGGTAGATTGGGGTTTATGCTTGGACTACAAGCAATGTCATTGCAAATCGATCATTTAAACAGGAGCACAAATGAGTCGAGAGAGAACTCCTTGAAACGACATCATCATCCATGTCGCAACATCTTACTTACCCTGTCTCAATAAGATTTTGACCCCTCGTGATTATTAGTCGAACCAAATCTATTGAATTCATGATGCCACGTGGTAGGATAGTTGGGCTAATATGGAGATTTGTGTTTCCTAACTTCCAAAAACTCGATAGGTTGAGGAATGTCTAGTCACGATCGATGATTTGTTGGATGTCAATCGAACGCGACGAACGCACGTTCCGCAGCGGATATCGACGATCGTCCTCAAATCACAACGTAAGTTTTGGCTGGCCGTGTTGCATCATCTCATCTTCCTCTCCCAATATCACCTTGTTGACACCTATTTTTACAAAAAATCAATCAAAGGAAAAATCACAAATTTTTTTAATATATATTTTTATTTTATTTTTATCAGAAAAAGAAAAAAGAAAAAGAACATGGTCGGGTCGGGGGCGGATCAGCTTTAGCCCGACCCGTCCCCCTCCTTTTCTTTCTCTCATGCGCGCTGGGCCGGCCCAACCTCCTTTCCCCTTCGGCCCGGCCCGCGTCCGGTCTTCCCCTTCCTCCAGTCTTCGCGCAAACCTACTGAACCTGCAAAAGAAAGAACAGTGCAGCAGAGAACAGAGAGCAGGGGGATCGGTTGCAGGCGAGCGGCATGATCCGCGGGTCGGGAGGCGGTCCGGCCGACAAGCTGGCAGCTGCAGAGGCCATGCGCGCTTGCCGGTCGAGCATAAAAAGGAGGGGAAGAGGGACCAAGCCGAGGGGAAGCGAGAGAGAAACACCGAGGGAAGGAGAGACCGAACCAGAGGCGGGAGCTCGAGGAAGCAGCTCGTCGTCGCCAGAAGTCCGTTCGTCCGCCGTTGTTCGCCCTAGCCCATCACCGGACGAGGTAGGTCTCTTGAATCCCGTAGCCTCGTTTCTAGAAAACGCTGGGCCGGAGCTCACGACCGACCGGTTCGCGTGAGCTCCGGTCCATGTCGCCTTTGCACTTTGCTCCCATGCCCTCTTATGTCATGTTTTAAGACCTCCAAAGCATGTTCGGCGTTCGGTGGAGCC
Organism: Eucalyptus marginata; assembly: GCA_014182565.1. Classification (NCBI taxonomy): domain Eukaryota; kingdom Viridiplantae; phylum Streptophyta; class Magnoliopsida; order Myrtales; family Myrtaceae; genus Eucalyptus; species Eucalyptus marginata. The sequence goes on along the minus strand of CM024593.1, from coordinate 19,618,773 downwards.
AGGATCTTTCGGATTTGGTAGTGTCGACCACGTGTTCGATAAAATTCCTCAAGGAAAACCGAGGGGTGGCCTACGTTTTAACGCCGGACTCACCCGTGTTTGCCCCTGTGCTTGCTGAATCCTTGTTGCTTTGTTTGTATTTGTTGCGTTTTCAAACGATTGGCGCAAGACTCGGCATGTATTTGAGTCGACGACTCATTCCGTCGGAAATAGGGTAGTCGCCGCCGGAATAAGTAGCCGGCGAGGGCCGGCGCTGGTCGAGAGGATGACCGGTGGGCGGTAGTGATCCGTGATTTTCCTTAGGGCTGTCGGTACTCACGGAGCAATCGGTGTCGTTTGGTCGAGCTTCGGTGAGGAGCGAAGAATCGGTAAAAATGGAGGAGCTGTGAGTTGCAGGGAGCCCACGAAGGAGAAGACCAAAAATAAAGCAAAAGAAAAAAAGAAAAACCAAAAGAAAAAAGAAAAGTAAGAGGAAAGTAAAAAAAAAGTCAAACCAAAAAAGGGGAAAGGTGGTCTCGGGAAGGAGGATTTGCAGAGGGAGTGCGCAGCTTTTTTTTTTTTTTTTTTTTTTTTTTTTTTTTTAATTTATTATTATTATTATTATTATTATTATTATTATTATTATTTAAAAAATCAAATAAAAAATGCTGGATCCGGTTCGGAATCCGGATTGGGTCCGCGGGTCGGATTTGGGTTTACCCGATCGGATCCTTTTTTTTTTTTTTTTTTTTTTCGAATTAAATATTAAGAATATATTAAAAATTCAAAAATTTTCAAAAAAAAATCAAAAAAAAATTTTCGAAAAATAATAAAAATTCAAAAATATTTCTGAAAGTTCAAAACTCTAAAAGCATTAAAAAATTCGTTTTAAAAAAATTAAAAATTAATTAAAAAAAACTAAAAAAACTAAAACAATTTCGAAAATCTAAAAATTAAAAATTAAAAAAAAATCAAAATTTTTTTTAAAATTAAAAAAAAATTAAAAAAAATTAAAAAAAATTAAAAAAATTAAAAAAATTAAAAATTTCGGAAATCCAAAAATGTTGGGGCTTGGTTAAGAGTTGTTACGTTTCGCATTTTTAGTGTAATTAGATATTTATTTGCTTTTATTTCGACTATTGCATGTTTAATTCGCATATCTATCTAAGTTTAATTGCAAGTGTTTAATTTTTAATGCAATTAGGATCTTGCTAGTTATGATTATTATTTTAATGATTGCGCACCTGCATGGTCACCTCACATGTTAGTGGATAGGTATAAAATTAATCCAAATTGCTTGACAAAAATCATTTTTGTTAAAATGAACAAGATTAGGTACCGAAAGGGCACTAATTAATTAATTAGTGTAATCAAGTCCCGACCCCAGATTCTGCAGTTGCGTAGAAAGTGAGGACTGTGCCAAATCGCCACTTGGTTTTACCGACCCCACGATAAATTTAGTGGCGGCTCCTTTTCGTGAAATTTTTAAGAATATCCCCGTGTCGCGCGGGGTATGGGGCACAGGGGAGGCTGCTGCAGCTGTGTGGGCCTTAAGCGCATGCAGGCAATACCCCTAAACCTGTTCCCTCCCCCGAGGGTAGGTCGCGACACACCTGCTCGGGGAAAACCGTCGCGTGACTCCAGTTTTCCGAGTTCTTCCCTCGTATCTATCTGTACTGGACATCGGTCGACCGACGAGGAACGACGTTGTCCCAACACCCTGCGTCGGGTTTTGTATACAGTCTTTGAGCACGGACACATGGAATATGTGTCGTGGTCGCGTGTTCAGAACCCGGATCACGACTTTTCCCGTGTAAACTCGAGAGTCCGGCCTCGTCCGCCATCCCTCGTTGGATGGAGAGGTCTATGTGCATATGCTGGTTCTGGACGACGAAGATCGATCGTATCACCTCAGTTATAGTGGTGATGCATGTTGTCCCTCGTGTGCTCTTGGCCTCTCCAAGAGATTGTTCGCATGAGATGAGTACTGATTCCCTTTTTTTTGGGTTTTTTTAATCCTTTTTGGCCATTGTCCTGGAATCAATCGAGTTTGTGGGAAACTTAACTCCGATTTTTATTTTATTTTTCCTTTGATTGTGGTGATTGGCTTCTTCAACTGGTTAATAATTCAGGCCCAAATGATGATGCCAAACACAGTAGAAAGCGAAGTCTAAGAGGTTCTCGCGTAAAACGACAATGTGCAGGGAAATTTTTCGAAACTTCATTGACCCGCAAATCGCGCTGACTGTCACATCAGTTTTTCATTTCTTAAGTGACTGCTAAAATGACGTTTTTTTTGCATCATTCAAAATATCTGCATGCATGATTGCGAGTTTTTCTGCAGCGAAAACGCTAAAAGACAAGAAGCCACACATCTGATGTGAGAAGACATTGCGAGTGGACGAGATATTGCGAGGCTACTTTCTTTGTCGGCTCTCTCTCATAACAGACTCGTTCACTCTCTTTTGCTCTGTTTTGCAGTCTGAAACTGCATCTTCTTCTTGCCCCAAATGGCTCCATCGCTGAATTCAACTCCTGAAGCCAATGACAACAGGTGATCCATGCAAACTGCCTGTCACCTTGCCTCTGATCGACTAGCGTTTTGCAGTGATCTCTAGTCACTGCAATCCTTAAAGTTCCTTCTGTTTCAGCAAAAACCCTTTCTAGCTCTGGCTCTTCCACAGCATTTACTTGAATAGGCTTTTCTACACTGTCACATGTGCTTTTGCCTAATTTCTCTTGTTGGGCTTACAGCAATAATGATGGGAAGTCTCCTGACGTCAACTGGGAAGAAATGGGATTTTCTTTGATTCCAACTGACTATATGTATGTGATGAAATGCGCTATTGGCGAGAACTTTCCTCAGGGAAGTCTAATTCCTTATGGTAATATCGAGCTTAGTCCTTGTTCCGGTATTCTCAATTATGGACAGGTGAGCAGCATCGATAAGTCGTCTAATTTTACTTGTCAAAAGGGCCATCCTATGAATGAATCTTCTCGGAGCACTTATTAAGCATACTTTAGTAAGAAATTGTACTGCTTTCGAAAACAATAACAGTCTGTCGTGCGTAGGGACTGTTTGAAGGCTTGAAGGCATACAGGAAGGAAGATGGCCGGATTCTGCTATTCCGACCTGACCAGAATGCTTTGCGGATGAAGGCAGGTGCAGAGAGATTGTGCATGCCTTCACCTTCTATTGAGCAGTTTGTTGATGCTGTGAAGCAAACTGTCCTGGCCAATGAACGCTGGGTAATTTAGTTCTTTTGAAGCACTAGCATGCCTTGGTCTTATATTGAGTTTTCTTTCAATGCGTGCAATGCCTTCGGATTGCGACTTTTTTCAGTTGGTGTGGCGTTCCTTTGAGTTATCTGGTTGAACATTCAAACAGGTGCCTCCTTTCGGGAAGGGATCTATGTATGTAAGGCCTCTGCTCATGGGAAGTGGCAGCAGTCTGGGATTAGGGCCAGCGCCGGAATACACATTCTTAGTCTATGCTTCGCCGGTTGGAAGCTATCATAAGGTATAAGATTGCCCTCACTAAACCACCATTTGGTCTCACTTAGATTAAAAAGAAAAAAACAATGACAAAATGTTATGCACTTGAACGACCTTCTTAAGACTCTTTGATTTTCAGTTCTTTAACTCGAAACTGGATGCCTTGGTTCATTTGCATGACTGCAATCCTAGACATTGGAGCTAATACGCGTAGTATGTGATTACTTGTGAAATGATTATCTAATGTGGTAGCCAACTCGCAGCTGGGTTTTGCTTGATGTGCGATGACGTGACTCATAGTACTGACAAAGTTTGACTTTTCCATCACACTAGGGCCTGGGGTCCCTGAACCTGGTGGTTGAGGAGAAGCATCATCGAGCTTCTCATGGTGGAACGGGAGGTATTAAGACTGTGGCCAACTATTCACCAGTAAGTACCAAAACTGTCAATTTGTTAGGAAACGCTTTCATGTGTTCATGCATGTTAAAGTCTAATGGTTAGTATTTCTCTGACCAGTGTCTTAACTAGAGGCATTTAACATTTATGTAGTCCAAATACCGATCCTATATTTCTGATTATTACACGTGGTTCCAATTACCAATTCACTTGCTTACTCTTGTAGGTTTTGAACGCACTGACTAGAGCAAAGGCGCAAGGTTTTTCTGAGGTTCTATTCCTGGATGCTGCAACTGGAAAGTACATTGATGAGGCTTCTGCATGTAACATTTTTTCAGTGAAGGTTAGTTTCAAGTGGTCTATTCTAGGTCTATTTGTATGGTTCTTTTGTCCTACAAGATTCAAAGGTTTGGAAGGAATTGAATGTTTAGTTGAACAGAATCTTATCTGTTGTTGGCTAGTATGTTTTACTTGAAACACTGGAGAGGTGCTGTTCCTAGATTTGTATGATTATAAGGAAGACGATGCTGCTGTGGCACTGACAAGGAACTGCGCTTTTTGCTGTTGTTTTGTCATACATGGAAGAATTTTGGAGAAAAACAAACATCTGCAAATTTATATATGGGAATCAATGCTTTTGACAATGAGATAACCAATACAAGTGGATCAGTATACTTACAGTAGCTTGTTATTGCAGGGAAATAGTATAATAACTCCGCCAACACATGGAACGATCCTTCCTGGTGTCACAAGGAAAAGCACAATTGAAATTGCTCGAACGCTTGGTTACCAGGTGATTATGTTTTCACTGTGTTATCCATTGATTGGATTTTGCAATCAAAACGTTCTGCATTTTACGCTAACCTGGAAAGCTGTCCTTTTTTTTCCCTTTGGATGATTCCTGTTGGTATGATGAAGCTCTCAAGTCTAGGGGAGAAGATTGGGGTTATATGTGGACTATAAGCGATATTATTGCAAATCAATCATTTGAATAGGGGCACAAACAAGTCGAGAGAACTCCCTGAAACGAAATCACCCATGTTGCGATGTCTTGCTTTGCTGCGTCTCGATAAGATTTCGAGTCCATCATGATTATTAGTTAAACTAAATTGTCTGTCAAATTCATGGTGCTATGCGAGGAAATAGTTGGGCTAATATGCGGATATTATGTTTCCTTTCTTCCGAAAACTCGACAGGTCGAGGAACGTCCTGTTGCGCTTGATGAACTGCTGGATGCCGATGAAGCTTTCTGTACAGGAACTGCCGTAGTTGTCACATCCATTGGCAGTGTAACTCATCAGGGTAGAAGGTACTCAGCTGGCAACTCTTCATCCATCGACACATCCTTTTTCCCTGATTTCCCCCTTTTCTCTAGCATAAGAAAGAGTCTAGTGCCACGCGATTCGGGGACGGATAGTGCCTCAACAATTCGAAATAGCGCATGCGCATCTGCAGCTGTTCGTTGGCAAGGCTCCTTGACACTACCACTTAATCTCATGATGCAGGGTGGAGTACAAAACCCAAGCGGATACAGTTTGTCCGAAGCTGCGTGAAACCTTAACTGGGATTCAAATGGGTAGACTTGAAGACACCATGGGTTGGATGGTGGAGGTCAATTGAGCTGGTTGTTCGTCAGTGTTATGTTGGAGACAGAACTTCCAAAATTTGTTGCTTTGACCCTTTGACCTTGGATGCTTTGTTGACCTTCTTAAATTTCATCATATATTGGGCTGTTGCATGTAGGGGTGTCAATGGATTGGGTCAGACTGGGCTTTTTTGACATCCCTAGGTTGCATGACGCTGGTCCAACATCTAAGAGAAATGAAGCACTAGAACTAGGTATATATACTGAAGTTCTTTCTTGGGATCGCTGAGATAAGCAAAATTGAAGTAGCTCGAATGTCTTATAAAGGGACGTATTAACAATTGATCCCAGGTTCTTGCTAATCACGCATAAGGTGAATGGTTATTCTTATGATTTTAATTACACCTATTATGATAACAAACAGTGTGTCGATATGGAAAGGCTCCTTAATTGGTTGCTCAACAATTTCTTATGACACACTTATTAACAAAACCTTTTTATAAACCAAGGAACCCATAAAAGAATTTTTCTTGTATTTAATTATGCACAAAGAATATGCATTCCGAAGTAATTTGCCAGAAAAGTAATTAAATTTTATTTTCAAAGAGAAATACGTGACTATGTTTCGACATAATTAAATATTGTGACTTTGGCATCACAAAAAGTTAATACTTGTTATATACGAGTAATTTTCTTTTATATTTTACGTTAACTTTATTCCTTTCGTTGGAAATCCATTACGCTTGTGCAGAGTCATAGCCTTTTCAAAAGCATAGAATATTTTATATTTCATTCTATTCGTTCTGCTTTTGAGTTTTTCACTTATTATAGATAACTTATCCTGCTTTAGTTTATTCTGCAGCAAGGGTGCTTGCTTTTCCATAGAACGAGCATGTTAGTTTGCGATAGAAAGAAAAAAGGGAGAGATAATGTAAGGTTAAGAGAGGCCAATATGGATCTATGGATTTTGTATTACAAGAGCTTAAAGTACAAGGGATGCTTCTTTGTTAGTTTTATGGAAAAATTACCAAAAAAGTCCTAAATCTATTATAATTATACTAATTCAGTCCTAAATTTTTATTTTTTACCAATTAAGTTTTAAACATTTCGCATTTTTATCAATTTTAATCCATCCAGTCAAATTTGATTAGCCGACGCTAATGTGGGCAGCAACCATCCTACTTGACGCAATTGATGCTAATGTAGATAATTTTTCATAATATTTATTAAAAAAATTATGTATATATATTTTTTTTTTCATCTTCTCTATCTTTATTTTTATTTTTTTCCTTCCCTTCCTTTTTGTCTCCATCCAATCGTTAGCTCAATGACTAGCTAGAGGTTGGGCAAGGCTCAATCCTCACCAGCCCAGTCGTAAGGCCGCCCTCACGAGATTTGGCAAGGGTTGAGCCTTGCTCGGCTGGCCATGGGCGAGATCATCCCAACTCATGGCATCTTCAACCCTACCCAACCCATGACATCTTCAAGCCTTCTTGGTATCACAAGGAAAATCATAATTGAACTTGCTTGCATGCTCGGTTTACCGGGTGATTATGTGCACACTATGTTTTTCTACTGATTGGGTTTTGCATTTTACGCAAACCGGGAAAGCCATCCCTTTTTCCCCTTTGGATGACTCCCGTCAGTATGATGAAGCTCTCAAAGTTACTGTCTAGTGGGGTAGATTGGGGTTATGCTTGGACTACAAGCAATGTCATTGCAAATCAATCATTTAAACAGGAGCACAAATGAGTCGAGAGAGAACTCCTTGAAACGACATCATCATCCATGTCGCGACATCTTACTTACCCTGTCTCGATAAGGTTTTGACCCCTCCGTGATTATTAGTCGAACCAAATCTATCGAATTCATGATGCCACGTGGTAGGATAGCTGGGCTGATATGGAGATTTGTGTTTCCTAACTTCCAAAACCTCAACAGGTCAAGGAACGTCTAGTCACGATCGATGATTTGTTGGATGTCGAGGAAGCTTCCTATAAAGGGAGTGCTTGGATGTCGAGGAAGCTTCCTAAAAAGGGAGTGCGCCGTGGTTGTCGCATCGATCAGCAGTGTAACTCATCAAGGTGGAAGGAACTCAACTGGCAACTTCATCTGTTGTCCCATTTCTCACTTCTCTCTAGCATAAGAAAGAGTCTGCTGCCGTGCCATCTACGGTCCTACGGATGGATTATGCCTCAATGAATCGAAATTAGCACGCTCGAGTCTGCATGGTTCATCGGTATGGCTCCTTAATACTACTACTAAATCTCATGATGCAGGGTCAAGTACAAAACACGAGCAGATACAGTTCGTCAGAAGTTGCGTGAAACCTCAAATGGGGAGGCTTGAGGATACCCATGGTTTGGGCGGTGGAGGTGAATTGAATTGTTGTTTACCTTTTCTTTTTTCCCCAAAGAAAATACCATTCATATATAAAATAATATATAGAAGGTTTTCAAACCTAGCAAATCCCAAATAACTACAGAACAAATCAGAAGCTAGAAAGCAAATAACAAAGCATAATTTGCAGCCAGAAGTACACTTCTATCTCTCAAGAACAATCTAAATGATCAGAGACCAATCATCAGATTTAATGATGAGTACATGCCAAAATCTCCAACTCCATTTGCATTAGCTTACAATACACATCTAGGCTCAATGTTCTCATCACCATTGTCGTTTAAAGATCCTAACATCAAAATATTGAAAGAATACATATTAAATACATGTGAGGAACTCCCAAATCTATATTTAGAGTTAGTTCGAGAGAGTAAAACTCTCAAAACTTGACCTAAATTTAATTCGAAAGAGCAGACAAGCCTAATCTCAAATATATGTGGAGTTATGTTACAAACATCTTCCTCAGTGGTGTTTGATTGGATGAATGGCCAAAAAAAATATTTTTTCATCCTAGATCAGTCGCAGAAATTTATTCACGCACAAACTTCTAGAATGGATCTGGAATGAGATTAAAAAGTATAATAAAAAGGGGCGAACTCTGGGAGTGAGAAATCTCCAACATTTCTATCAATTGCACCAACATCGAGGCCAAGTTTACACGTTGTTTCGGTTATTGAACGCGGCTTCCACACCATGACCGCCAAAATGCTAAACAACCACTGAACCTTAACCAAATAAACAGGAATTGTGAGATTTGTAATTCTAAGTTTGCTTATCCTTGAAAGCAAATGCTTCGAGGGGGGATTTTATTTTATTTTATTTCAGAAAGTCTAACTCAAAGACTTGGACTTACGGGTGGATGAAAATCGCCTGTGCATAAAATGAGTGAGAGAATTATTAAAAAAGTTATAAATCTTTTGTAATCATGCTAATTCAACCCATCTAATCAAATTTGGCCCCTAGCATTGACGTGAACGTCGATCAACGCTGGATAACGCTGATTTGGTAATTTTTTTATCTTTTCTTTTCTTTTTCTCTTTTTCCTCATTTGGCTTCTTTTCCCTATAGTGGCCGATGAGGCTTTGGCAAGAGCTATGCCCTCACCTGGCTTGGCCATGGCCTTTCCATTGATGAAGGCGACCTTGCTCACTTGTTGGCGAGGCCATGGCAGCCTTCATCAAGCAAGATTCGGTGAGGCTCGACCTCGCCCTTGCTAGTGGTTGGCAAGGGTGAGCCTTGTCATTGGTTGGACCTTGCTCCTCGTCTCTAGTCGATCACTGAAGCCCAACGATCTCTTAGAGGAAGAAGAAAAAGGAGAGGAAAAAAGAAAAAGAATAAAGAATAAAGAATAAATTAAAAAAATAAAAGATAATTATTATAAAATTACTACATCAACATTGACCGGATGTATTAAATTAACACAATTACAAATGGTTTCATTGAATTGGTAAAAAAAAAGTTTAGGATCGAATTAGTAAAATTATAAAAGATTTTAATTTTTTTTTTATAAGAGCATATAACCCCATCATCAAGCAATATAATATTTCTATAAATATAATATTAGTTTTACTTAACGGTGAAGGTTGATCGATTTTTGAATGAATTACAGTTGGACAATTGAAATATTTAATCAACGGAGGGGATGCGATGTGAACACTAAAATTGACCAGCGGGTGACGTGAAGTGAAGCCAAATTAAAGGAAGGACCCACCGTACATTCGAGACCACGGCAAATCAAACCAGTCACACGATCCGGATTTTGTCCTTTCTTTGACCTTTATGCCTCACCATTTCAACGTTATCCCAACGACTCCGCTGGCGTGCAGTTTTTCAACATTACGATTATTATTTTATCCACTGCCCTCTCGTTCTCATCTTCTCCTCTCTCCCTCTCGTCATCCTTTTTCGCCGGTTCGTTCCGGTCATTTTCCACCGCACGACGATGGCTGTTCCCCTGTTTCACGGCACTGTCTACACGTGCCATGTTAGCCCACATAAGCGATAGCGATCCGTGCGTGAGGCGCGAGCATTTCACCCACCCTCATTCACCCTAAGCACGGGTGATTATTATATTTACCTATCCAGCGGTAGCTGGAGCATGCAAATATAACTCGACGTGGAGCCTATTTTTCTCACTGTGGGACTCCTTAATTTTCTATCTATGGAAGACAGCGCATGATCTCCCACCTCAGGACGGATCTCTCATTTGTTTTATCTTTAAGCTTTTTAAGGACCTGCTCAGGTCCAAAATCATAAACCGATGTTCTCTCGATTTTCTTATTATAAAGACTTGTGTCAGGACATATCTTTTACTATACTAATTCGCTTTCTAGCCTATAAGCCATGGCAAAGGTCTTCCTAACATAAAATCATTAGCATGCAAATAATTGATTGCCGTGCATGATTATGTGTCGACAACATAAATATTAATGCACTTAAGATGGATAAAAGCCAAATGTTCTTTTATCATAGTTGGCAAATCCACAAATTCCTATTTATAAAACGATTATCATATGATACTTAGCATGATCAAAGTTATTCAAAGTTCTCTTGAGATCACTCAATTGTGTTTTATTCACGAAATATTATCAAGGAATCATATCATAGAATGACTTAATATTTTCTAGTGGTATTGTGTATATAACAAACTTTTTTACGTAATATTAATAACAATATCACTATAAAAAGATCCACTAGTGGGCAGCTAAGTTGGTTCGACTTTGGACACTTCATTGCAGAGGTCTCATGGTCGAAACTCCGCAACTACTAACACGCCATGGTAGTGGGGTCCTGTGCTAACTTTCCCGAGGTATTGACGCCTGGTCGGAGGTGCACTGTGCACGGGCCGTGAGTTGCCGATTAGCGTAAGCAAAAGGCAGGCCCAACTGATTATCGGTTACAAAAAAAAAAAAAATCACTATAAAAAGCACAAGCATGCATCAACAACCATTATTCGCATCTTAGATCAACATGACATCACCCACGATGGATACAAAATCAAATGAAACTTTGGCGATGGAAAGTGAAGCGAGACTTGAAGTTGATGGTCTGAAGATGGCGATGAGTCGGTTCTTTTCTCCGCAACAAATACGACAAATTTCTTTTTTCTAAAGTCGGGGATTTTTGGGGGGATGCGATGCGACAGAGTGGCAAATGGGGATGCTCTTGCTTTTCTTTTCTTATTTTATTATCATTATCTTCACTTTTAAAGGACAAATCAAACCATGATTCACGGATGATCTCATTTAAGGGTTGAAACTAATGGCCATTGAAAGGCAAACAACAAGTCCTGGATGATCTCATTTGAAGGCTAAAACTAATCGACAAATTTCAAAATCAGCCGCAATGCTCGGAACGCCAAAGTCTTACAAATCTGCGAGCTAAAATCACAGACCGTTGGCACACCACGTCTTACAAATTTGACAAATTTTACGACTCACTCCTCCTAAAAATGGTAAAACCCCAATTAGGCTTCCTCGACAAGTTTGATGATTTCCGGCGCCACAAGTTTGCCAGCTCTATCAATCTCGTTTTAGTCGAATTGCGATGAGCCGGTGATTACAAAATAATCAAATCAACGGTCACAGGTGCCGTAAAAGCGAAGGGCGGTCGGCAGGAGCCCCATACCTTTTCTATTTTTAATTATATTTTATTTGAAAAAAAAAAAAAGGAAAAATCGAATCGGTTCCGGAGGACCGTATGTTGCGGGGGGATGATGATCTGCACCGCCCTGCATCGGCCCTGCCCCAGCTGCTCCCTCTCCCCTGCATCTCTCTCGATCTCTTCGCTCTTTTCTCCTCCTCCGTCTCGCCAGATTACTGCAACAAGAAGGAAGGAAGGAAGGAAGGAGCGTTGCTATCTCGCGCGCACTGACTGATCTGCGGTGAGCGCGTGTTTCCCCAGGGCCATGGCTACGGTCCAGCAGCTTCGCTTCTTCTTCTTCTTCTTCTCGTACCTTCTCTAACGCAGGCGAGGAGCGTCGGGGGGCTCGTGTGGGGAAGCGGAGATCAGGGAGAGAGAGAGCGAGAGAGCGAACGTGCACGTGCGCTCGAATGGCGGAGCATTACACGTGCTGCGAGTCCGCCTTCTTCATCCGCATACTGATCGTGGCGCTGCTGGTGATGTTCGCCGGGGTGATGTCCGGCCTCACGCTGGGGCTCATGTCCATGAGCCTCGTCGACCTCGAGGTCCTCGCCAAGTCCGGCACGCCTCAGGATCGCAAGCACGCAGGTGCGTTTGATTGATTCATTGAGTAGGGTTTTTCTTTTTTCTTTTTTGTTTTTCTCTCTCGTTCGACGTTCGTGATCTCGGCCGGGCTGGTGGTTCTCGCCAAGTCCGCCTTTGGATAGATCGCTCGTGGACACGCTGTTGAGAGAACTTCTGTATAATCGAAGGCTGTGACTCGGGGGCTTTATTTAGAATGTAGCGAGTTTTTATAGAACTCGAATTGTGAAATTCGGTCTTCTCATGCAATTATTGGCTGCGAAACTTAGCGCCCCGCGCCAAAACAGTGCTTCGCCCGTACATGCCCAGTCGAAGTTTTCATTCTTCAACTGTCTATGTTGAATCGCCTGATTAACAAGAGCTGTAGCAAAATGTCTTTTTTTGTGTCGTAATATCTGAGAAAAGCATGTAAAAGCTGCTCTGGGTAGGGGCGGGGGACTTCTACTGCTCTTTCGCCCTGTTCAAAGCAGAGCGTAACGTTAAAACATGTAACGTCACTCGGTTAAGGCGGATGAGTGTAGTTTGGTGAATTATGCGACCGGATGGTGGTGCTGGTATCGTTTGGCAGTGTGGGCTTGCGGTTATGCCGGGTGCTGCTGATGCTTTTGCTCCCATTCAAGCTTGGATCTTGCTTTGTAGTAGAAGGCGGCTCGAAAATCAGTTATTTGTTCCCTCGATGCATCTACCGAGTATTCTGTAATGTGAGGAACTCATTACGGGAGGATTTGGTCCTTTTTCTCGGCCATGGTGATGGGTCGATATAACCCCTAAGAATTTTATTCAGAAACAAAGGAAAGGAATTTGGGTACTAGAGTTCAACTCTCCAAGCTGAAGGATTGTAGGCTCTTTCCTCTAGTATTTGTGAGAATTCACAGGGGTGACAATGAGCATGTAGTGGCACGAGAGCTTTTGCACTACAAGTTTGATGTATGCTTCTGGATATGATATCTTGACACATAAAAATGAGATTACTGCTTCTGCAGAGCACTTAAGTTAAGTTATTGTTAGATATGAACTTACAGTTGGCTGCTACCAACGCAAACATTGCGATGTCTGGTGGGCCTTGGCACAAGTGGATGGCTAAAAGATGCAAATTTGTAATTCCTGATTACCAGCTAATTGAGAGCTAATTTGGGTTACCTACTTGGGTCGTGCTCTGTTGCAAATCACTGACAATAAGTAGAAACTAAATATAGCAATGGACAAATTTGATATGGAAGGGCTGATGATCAAGATATGCGAGGTCGACATGCTTGCATCCAGTGCGGTTGATTGAGAATGGTAGAAAGCACTTACCAGAAAGTACAAAGGAAAATGGTTGGGATTTTAAGAATCATGTAAACCATTTGTAGGTAGTAAGACTTTGAAAAGAATGAAATGCATTGATGATAACGAGTTTGGGCGGCCAGCTTTGGTTTTTGGAAGTGGCACTATTGGCATACTTGCTATCCAGTTTGTGACGATCAGTAGTTGGTTAGACTCTTCTCAACTAGCTATATTGTGATTACTTTTCAGTTAATTCCTCCTCGTCTATTACCATTCTATTATGACTAGTTGGGTTGCAACTTTGTTGATTTCGATATACATTTATCTAATTCCACTCATGCTTTTCTTATAGCCAAGATACTGCCAGTTGTAAAAAATCAACATCTTCTGCTTTGCACATTACTGATATGCAATGCTGCTGCAATGGAGGTAAATTCCAGCAATTTGTATATACATATATAAACACTATGATTCTGCGGATGCTTCCGTCTCATGTGCGTTTTCTTCTTTATCTTCAGGCCCTTCCTATTTTTCTTGACAGTTTAATTTCAGCTTATGGCGCTATCCTGATCTCAGTGACATTGATCCTTCTGTTTGGAGAGGTTGGTTATCACTTCTCATGTGGTTAGAGTAACATCCATTCTTCATGGTAGGGAAAGATTGTTTGGTGTACAATGGGGTTAGATTCAGTTTTTGGGGGAAATATGATGTCAAATTCTTCTGTCACGAGAAATACTTTGGTCGTGCAACTTTGGGGGTTAGTCTGCTGCTTTAGATGACGTCTTACCCTCTATAACTTATAATGCACGCACGAAATCTGCATCTCGGATTTTTGTTGGCGTTAAGAGTTTTAAGTTGATTTTTGTTTGTTGGTTGGACTACTGGTCATTTCCATTTGCTTTGTGAAACAGATAATTCCGCAATCTGTTTGTTCTCGATATGGTTTGGCAATTGGTGCGGCCGTGGCTCCGGCTGTGCGTGTTCTTGTTTGGATCTGCTTTCCCATTGCGTATCCAATCAGCAAGGTGGTGCTTGTAGGGTTTAAGAAAGTTGCTTTCTATTATCTACTTGGCTTACTTGCTCAGCATCCTTTTCGTTTCTTCTTTGCTTCCAGTTATTAGACTATCTACTAGGTCATGGACATGTTGCTCTCTTCCGCAGAGCTGAGCTTAAAACCCTTGTCGACTTGCATGGAAATGAGGTATATATCTTATGGTGTTTCCTTCTTGAGTTACTTTGTTATTTGGATGTGAGCAAATCAAGCTTGTTTATTTGTTGGATGATGGTGCTTGTAACCTACGCTATGCCTCACCTTCCACATACAGGCTGGAAAGGGGGGAGAATTGACGCATGATGAAACAACTATTATTGCTGGAGCACTTGAACTTTCGGCTAAGTCAGCTAGTGATGCCATGACTCCTATAATGGAGACATTTGCAATTGACATCAATGCCAAGCTCGATCAGTTGCGCTGCTGTTCTCAATGCATCGGATTCTCCTTTTTTTTTTTTTTTTTTTTTTGGACTCTTTCTGTGGCTTTGGATCTTGGGACTTACTTGTCATGACGCAGGGATTTGATGAACTTGGTTTTGGAGAAAGGGCACAGCAGAGTGCCGGTTTTCTATGAGCAGCCTACCAATATAATTGGATTGATTCTGGTATCTACAGGAAACTTTTAGTTTCGTGTTTCTTTCTTTATATATGAATAACTTAAATGATAATGATTTATTTGTCTCCTGCTTTTTGATGCAATTGTAAATTGATTTGTGACTTTGTTGTATTTGAGAGATGCTTGATGATGTGACAAGTATTATTCAGCATTTTAATAGACTTTAAATACCTTGACTCTAGAGGATTATATTGCAATCGAACAATGTTGTGGTGTTTTCATTTTATTTAACGCGCAACTTTTAAAGAGATGTAATATGCGTGTCATTTAGGTGAAGAATTTGCTGACCATTCACCCAGAAGATGAAGTACCAGTAAAAAATGTCACCATTCGGAAAATTCCAAGGTTCATTTCTATGGATTGATTGTTTGCAATTTACTAGCAGAGAGGTTCATGAGTATGGCTGTCATATTAATGATAGCTTGTCTTTTTATGCTATGACCAAAGGGTTCCAGAAAAGATGCCTCTATACGACATATTAAATGAGTTTCAGAAAGGTCACAGCCACATGGCTGTTGTTGTGAGACAGCATAATGAGTCAACGGAGCAGTCCACTGACAAGAGCCCTGTTGATAGTAAGTTCCAATTTACAGCGCCCACTTGAGAATGTTCCCATTGTTAGTCTTCTGTCAACTTAACTGGAATTTGCAACTTCTCTTCAAATAGGTATTGCGAACGATGTCGAGGTGGACATTGATGGTGAAAAGACTCCGCAAGAGAAGAAATTGAAAAGCAAGAGATCTATGCAAAAATGGAAGAGCTTCCCCAACTCAAATAACCCCAACTCAAATAACCCCAACTCAAATAACTCAGTTAAGGGAAGTTCAAGAAGCAAGAAGTGGACAAATTACATGTATGCAGATATCCTACAACTAGATGGAAGTCCTCTTCCAAAGCTCACGGAAGAAGAAGAAGCGGTGGGCATAATAACCATGGAAGATGTCATAGAAGAACTGCTACAGGTCTCGTATATTCTTCATTGTTGCTTGCATTCTAAACAATGTACCCTGTGAATTACCTTGTTTCTGACATAAATTCCTTTGTGGCATTCTTCAGGAGGAGATCTTTGATGAGACAGATCACCATGATGAACATTCATGACATCGGATCCCATGCATAGCAATATGCCAAGCATCTAGCAGTGTTTAGTACTTCATTTTCATATCATTTCAATGTATGTGCTATTACTTGTACTGTTTTAGCTCTCTACCAAAAGGGCTAAGAAAAGCTACGAATTTTTGAGTCTTATCATTTCAAAGGAATAGAGGATTGTGGACTTGGAACATTATTTCGTCGTGTTTGTAAATCAACCGCAGGGAAGTGTGCAAGACAATTGGCATATCTTGCACTTTATGGTTTTGCTTTTGTTGAAGTTGTATAGCAAGGAAAAGAAAGCATTGGAAAGCATGGTTTTGCCTTATAAGCTGTTCCTGTTTTGTCGACATTTTGCATCGTTTGCTTGTTAGTTTTCTCGCATCGGGAGTAGTTCAACTATGTTGGGTATCTCCTCTCTAAGCTTCTTTTCCAGATTTTGAACTCTCCATATCTTATTCTGCTACTGCTTTCCATGGTAATTCTTGCGTTATGAATTATTGCAAATGGGAAAAATGACAGAAATGGTATCTGGCCCCATATATATTGCCATTTCTAAGCTTTAATTTAATGTGCGATGTTTTTTCTGAATTATTGACTTGTTCGATGTTGTACCTGAATCTTCAATACATGGTCAATTTAATCTCTAGACTTAGTCTTTTCATTAATTCAAATTAATGGAATTTATTGATTTAGCTTCCAATTTGATACATTTGAACGGTGGAAAAAGAAGAAGTTACATGTAGATTTTGCACGTAAGATATTCAACTTGAATTAAAATATAAAAATAATTGTTTTAATTTGTTTAATGTATTCAATATGAAAAATGATTAATTATGTTATTAGATGGCATGAATTATTATATCTTAATATGAATTGAATATCTCATCCAAAACTTATCAGATTGAAAATCAAATAAGTAAATTTCGTTAACTTGAATTAATAAAATAAACACGTTTCAAAATTTCAGGAGTCACATTAAATAAATTAACAATTTAGAGAGGATATTGCATGTGGGGCTAGGGGCTAAAATTTAGGAATGATATTTTTTTTTGGTAAAGTAAAATTTAGGAATGATATTTTGTATTGAGAAAATTAAAAATCTTCTTGTAAAAAATTACTGACAATAAAAACGGAGTTGTCGGGATCTTTTTGCCAAGCAAGTCGATTTCTTGGAGACCTTTTAAAGAAAGGGAAGTGCGAAGCAATCTTGGACTGGCTTCTCCACGATATGTCATCTCCTTTTCTGGATATGAAATGAAGAAACGTCGAAACATGATTACCCGCAGCAGGAAAGATGGCCTGGAACTTCCGTGGCCTAGATATTCCTCAACAGAAGCCTTAAAAAAATAAAGGAT
Source organism: Eucalyptus marginata (assembly GCA_014182565.1). Classification (NCBI taxonomy): domain Eukaryota; kingdom Viridiplantae; phylum Streptophyta; class Magnoliopsida; order Myrtales; family Myrtaceae; genus Eucalyptus; species Eucalyptus marginata. Next base: position 19,601,309 of record CM024593.1, on the reverse strand, counting down.
TGAAGTGATGTAGTTTTCTCAAAAAATAATCTAGAGTAGACTTTCTTATAAATAAAGGTCCTAAATGGTAATTCAGTTTTAAGTAAGAGTTTTGAGTTTGCCAGCCGACCAAAGTTTTGGCCAGCCAGCAAACAAGCATGTAGATCTCATATGCCACTTTTCACACCATGACAGGCATTTTCGTCCGATATATTTACTTCACTAATTTTTTTCTTTGGTTTTAGTGTTTCTTTTCTCTGCGCCATCGTTCAAGCCTGCACCACCTCCGATCTGTAGCCCGGCTCAATCGAGTCAGTTTACTGAAGGAGAAGGACTCGAACTGTAACTCCAGCCAGAGCTTCCATGGCAGCGGCTCACGAAGGATTATACCCCCGAGTCTCGGCAATTCCACCAAACAGTTCCGGCTCAATTTGAGATGGAATTGAGCTTCAATTCCATCTCCGAGCAGATCCCGAGTCATGTCACTTGGTCAGCTTCGATTGCCACTCTTTGCTTCAACCACACCTCTGGACCGACCCCAGCCTCCATGACCAAGTTGGGTGCGCTCCAAATACTCTCTCGGAGCCACAGTCAGATCGGAACAGTTGGAATCGGCGAATTTGGAAAGGAGAAAGAGATCAACCGGGAGGGAGAAGTGGATTTCAGCAACAATCTCCTGATGGCTATCTTATGTCTTACTCAACAAATGCTCGGAAAAGGAACAAATCTCTTTTGATCATGAGTGAAGCAGAGAGTAGCAAATGGAAGGTCTTCTCTTTTAGCACTCTTAGTGAAGATTTAACACTATTGGACGACTCATAAAAGCTAGCCAACACGTACAGAATACGTCACCCAGCTCAACAAGATTTCGAGGTCGAAATCTCATCAAAAGAGAACATCTGGAGGACAGAAAACAAGCACCCTTCACACCATCTCGGTGCACACTGTTGCAAAGTGTTCCCATAGATACTCTCATTACTGTGATTTAATCCACATCCCATTCCAAAAAATAGTACCTGAAATCCCATGAATTTGCCAGTGCCAAATAAATAATCACATGAACTACTACAGCTCCAAACTACTTTCTATGTTTTTTCTTCTCTTTCTTCTTTTTCCTAGACTTCCCTTCAGATCTGTGCTTACTGGAGTGTTTTTTGCTTGAGTGAGAGTGGACCTTCTTTGCCTTCTTATGCCTGTCTTTATGACCATCCTTTTCGGGTGATCTAGAAGCCTTTAGTGAATATGGTTTTTCTGGCCCATACTTTACACGTGCTTCCCTACGCTCAGGACTTGGAGACAACTCCTCGGAACCTGGGCATGACGGAAGGTAGGGACCTGTTTCATCCATCCTTGACCCTATGGCACCTCTGCCGCGCTTGACTCTGCATCCACAATTGTATTTAATTTAGAAATCAATGCCTGCTTCTTCTACTCTCCAAACCAAACAAGCATACACTTCACAACAAAATCAAGACATGCATGTATTCTCAGAGAGGGGGGAGAGAGAGAAAAAAAGAAGAAGAAGCTGCAACCTTGAGAGTAGAAACTCTTCAATCTCTTCATCCCCCAAACCTTCATCCCCTCTTTTATGGTGACTTTCATGTGCACTTCTACTTTGAGAACATGAAGGTTCAACACTGTGATCATCTATATCATGCCTATTGCTGCTGCTGCTCCTTGAAGAACTGGCATCCTTATGGTGACTCCTACTGCTGCTCTCCTCTCTTGATCTTCCTTTGATCCGATTATCAAGCTCCAGCTCCTTCTGACGCAGACGCCACATTTCATTCACTTCCACAGCTTTATTGGCTGAACATGGAGACAGCTAGCAAAAAGTTATATACTGAAGCAGACTTTAAAGAATTCTAAATTGGAGCTAACTGATATACTGAAGCAGACTTTAAAGAATTCTAAATTGAAGCTAACTGATATACTGAAGCAGACTTTAAAGAATTCTAAATTGAAGCTAACTGTTACAAATGAGAGACAACAGAAAATTCATAAGCAAAGATGATGTGATGCATCAGGGCAAAGCAAGAATCAGATTTAAGTCAAAAAGTAGGAATGGAACCACACAAGAAATCACATCAAGATGGCATCATCAGCCATGCCTGACAAAGTTCCACAGATCACTTGCTGGATATAGTGAGAGATGCAACATTCTTACAGAAGACAAGAGACCCTAATATTGAAAAACATAGATGGCCAAGAGCATGCGACTATGCAATGACATGCAAGTATAGAGTGCCTCAATCAAACAAATGAAAAATTCTTCAAGAGTGTCGTTCTTGGTCCACCAACCACAATGATAAAAACAATACACGTGCTCCAGAAGTGTCCACTTTGAAGTTTCTTTAGTGATGCAATCACATGCCTTGAAAAAATGTGCAAGTCTAAATACAAAAGATAGGCCTAACCTTGTTGCACCCCAAGAACAGTTGCGGTGAGAAACCTTGAATTGGGCCGATTCCTAACAGAGGGCTTGCAAAGATAGGCAAGTGCACCTTCTTTCTCAGCTTGTCTACGCAACTCTGCCGCTTCTTTCATAAGGATTGCAGCAATTCTATTTTCCGTTTCCAAATCCATTGGATCCTAAAGAAACAGTAGAATAAGCATATGAACAACACTTATGGTGTATCTCATTCTCATACGATTAAAGAGTTAATCTTCCTAAGCAAAACTTCCATCACAAAACGACCTAGTCTTTTCAGGATGCAATCTCGAGCGTCACAAAATTGCTTCATTGTCCTCACTTCCCCTAACTGACGAATATCTCACTCAAGTTTCTCAAGTCAGGTTCACCCTTTTCCGTTAGAAAATTCAACACTCTCAACATGACATAATCAGACTGCACATCAAAAGTTAAGATCTTTTTCTCATCCACCAACTTCCCACCTTCCAAAAGAATCGCTTTTCGAATTCGACGAACCCTGATCATCTCCGCGGACACAAAACACAAAACAATTTCCAGATAGACAAAGAAAGCATCGAACTAACCGACACGAATGAAAGCGAAGAAAGCTACAAAATTTCGACCTATCTTACAGTGCTTGCGATTACCCATGATTGAACGGCGAAGGAATCTAATCCAACAGGGAGAAATTAATCGAAACTTACCGAATTTCGATCAATTGATCAAGGGTTAATCGCCAAGCCGATAAATTGGAGGATCGAGAAATTTTCCCTTGCGCAGAAAACCCTAATTGCGAATTCTCAACAGTAGTCGCCGGAATATACTGCCGTGCGGGAGCTTGAAGATCTTGCGTCGAAGAGGGAGGGGGCGAGCAAAATCGAGGCTTCTTGCGATGAACGTGGCGTCGCCGGTAGCGTTGCAAGAATGGCTATTGCCAAATCCCCTTTTTGTTTCTTGCGTAGGCCGTGGGAAGAAATTGGGCAGGAGCTTCTTTTGCTGATATCATGGCCCGATACCCGATTTATATCGGGCCGAACGGTACCCATCCGTACATCAAGGTATACGTGTTGTGCGACCCAACCCAAATCCTGATCCGAACAAGAAAGATCGGATCGGGTTATCGGATAATTCACAAAAAAATTTCTCCAAGCAAAGAGAGAATTTCACATATGCTCATTTTCCGGTTTATGATCCGAATTCGAACCAAACCATCACAAATCAGTTCGGGTTTTGGTTCAGACCTTTAGATTGGATGGTCCGACGAAAATCGGGCATAATTGACACACCGGGCCCAAAATTATGGGCCAGAGTTCTCCATCCGGCCTTTTTATGTTGGGCCCTACCGTTGCTATTTTCCACCGTAATTTTCTTATTTTTATTTTATGCTAAGGTAATGGCTCTGTTATTCTTTATGATCGATAGACCCGGAGCAAATTTGAAAAAGAAACTTGATAGAAAAAGTTTCTTAGATATTGGACGATACTTCTTTTCTCGAGAAAGAAAATTACAATTATAGTTGATTAAGTAATCCACGTGTATTTTTATCTAATTTAATGAGATTTGAAAAAATTAACAAACAATTGAAAAATTTGTACACTGCAATTAGTCTCCTTTCTGGCATTTGTTGAGCTTAGACGCAATATAAACTTATCTAGTTAAGTTATTTTGAATTAAAAGTTGGCTAGCACGGTGAAAAAGTGGAATTGTAATAAATAAATAAAATAAACAAATGGTGGGGGCAGAAAATCCAATAAAAAAAATTGATATACCCTAAAATTTTAAATATATTTCATTTTCGCTAGTCATGAGATGATGATTTGGATTTCTGAGTAAAGTTAAACTATTATGGCTTAAACTGAATTTATCGATACTTTAAGCTAGGTAGATTAGGTGTTGTTATTACTAAAATGAATAGCCTTGAGCAACATCTAGGATTAGTGTCAAAGAGTTCAAAGTTAATAAGTTTGCGATTTTTAATATGTAGACTTCTATTAATTTTAAGTCACGTAAGACATTACAATTAATAAATTCCACCAGTGAACAGAAGCTTTACTAGATCTTTCTTCTTAATTAAGTTTGTGAGCTATTGCAAAAAATAATAATATAAAAGTATGTGATTTTTTTCTCTTAATTATTGCTACAATCCTTGAAAGTGGAACCCGATCAAAGAAGCGACCAAGTTTCTTGCTTTAAATGAGTGGCCGATGCCGCTTCGTCACTGCTGTGAAACCGACGAGCCATCGTCGACTCATTTCTTAATATTTAAATATTTAATCACCTATTCATTTCCCAAGTTACAATTTTTAAACAGTTAGTAGTAGATCCACAAAATATTATACATTATTCTTTCCAACCCCTTATTTGTCTCCCAATCTATGTATGAGTGGGTATTAAAATATTAAAATATTAAAATGCAGTATCAGAGCCGGCTTCCGCCTGATTTTTTTTTTGTATGTGCCATCCATTCATTAAATGCTACATGCCGTTGCAGATCTGGTTTGCACGTATTGAAATATCCCATATCATTTGTTTATATGATTTAACTTTTTATATATACAATGTTTCTCTTCACATGATTCCATAAAATTTTATATCCTATTAAAGTAGGAGATCAAATATTCAATTCCTCTACTTGTTAGATAACGTTGTTGATTGTGTTTGTTAACACAATTGCTGCGGTTTACATTTTGGGAGCCCAAATAGCTGGATTTGTTTAAACGCAAAACTGCGATTTTGAATGACAATTGTCGTCCCAAGATTTCTGGGGTCTTCCCCTTGCCGAATTGAGAGCTACAAACATTGTTTACATCTACATAACCAGGTTGCAACACCAGCTTGTGCAAAACATTTTGTTTGGAAAGAAATCCATCGACTGAAAGTGCCAACAAAAGACAATTCATTTGTTAATAATTCATGAGGTTTGTTACCCACCAATAATAATATAGACGACAACTTACCAAACACACGAAAGAGAGGATTAGATGTTCGTAGGTTCTACCAAATAAAATCCTGAATCGAGCAAACCCTAATTGATATCGGTTGTTTTTTTCAGAACGGGTATGAGATCTTTTGTTTATTAAAGACCCTGTAGAGGTTCGGAATTGACTAGCCAAAAAATCAGAACCCGATCTCGATATATGGCTGGACAGCTCATTCAATATTGACAAACGTGTTAGGAATATGAGTATCTCAAGTGGAGAATATAGATTAATGAATATCTTATGTATGAAGAGAATATTGACAATTCGATGGTGTTGAGTTGTAAAGTAAGCAAAAGGGCGGTCCAAATATTTAAAGAAAGCAAAGTTAGGCTAAACTTGCAAGCAATCTCCTCAAATGACAAAATAGATGGTACAAGAAATCGGATTTTCAGTTTGGCATTTTGCGCAGCCGGACAGCTCAGAAGTTCCTGGACGATGTGATTTAGCCGAAGGGAGATTTCTCATGGAATAAGGCTCTAATGGAACAAAGCCTTCACTTTCTAGCAGTAACCATTTCACATGTCGAGAATATAATCTCACCTTCTACTCTTCTGGTCAGCTAGAAGATGACGAGGACTTTTTGCAAATAGAATTTCGCACGTCACCAATGGACGGTGGCGACGGTGGGCGTATATTTTGAATGCAGATATTCCAAGAAATGTGACGCGAAAGAACAAATCAATCGGTGTACGGTTTGCTCTTTCGTGTCGCATTCCTCTGAAAAAACAGGTGCGGAGTTGCATCTGGTGTTGATTGATTTCTCGCAAAAGGACCACAGCCAATTTTGGTGGTTGTGATATTGCAGCACCGGTTTGGGGGTTGAGCGAAATTAATGTATACACCTACTAGGACAGAGTCCATTTGTTGCTCTTTCGCCATTATGAAAAATCTATAAGGAGAAGAATCTTATCAACCATTTATTTCCATTCTTCTATAAGGTGGAGTGAAATGGTGATTCCAAAGTAATAGGCGACGAACAGAAGAGAGCAAAGTAGAATTTATTAACATTTGATTGGTTCAGCTAGAGAACAAAGGAAAGTTACAAGGTTCCTGGGAAAATCTGGTTCTGAATGAATCTACATATCGTAACGAAGTCTATAGTTCCAATGCACAATTCTCTTCCTAGTGCAGTATAACTAGCAGGCCTCTCCATCTACTACGAGAGAGGAATGTGACTAGAAGAAACGAACTTGACCGCGTATTCATGCGCTTATCGAGCTTTGCTGCATTCCGTCAATGAACAGGAGGAGCTCTGTGGTAAGCCGGCACAGTCGCGGGGAAGAACATCTGCCTTACTCCTTCATCCCTTATTATGGGAAAGATGATACCTGATGCACCCTGAAATAGGAAGTTCTGATTAGAAACTGTTACCTTTCAATCTAATGCGAAGCCACTTCTTCAAGGGTTTGAGAATATGATCCTAAAGTCGAAAGTAGATGCTCACCTTAACCAGTCTGGCCCCGAGCCACATGCGTTTCGGCGAAGGGAATGGAAGACATAGCCGCCCGACACCATATACTGCTACTGCGAAGAAATGGCAGACCAAGTGCATTGGACGGGGGTTTAGACCCGAGAGCAGAGAGACTGGCCCAGCTGAGCAGAGACCGCCAAGGCTCAGATAGTCGAAGCATGCCTCGCGCATTTCCTTTCTCGCCGGGTCTGGAGATGCACAGAAGACCTTGTACAGAGCACCAGCCAGGGTGTTGATGGTGGACGCCACAGGCTGTGAAGAAAAGGAGAGGTCCGGTTAGCATGCAGTTTGAGAAGCGACGCTACTAATTTCTACACTTCTGTACTTTAGGATCAAGTGGATAGACATTTCTCACCTTCCTCAGTGTATAGAACGACTCGAGATATTTGCACAGAGCAGATGCATCGTTCAGATCCTGAAGTGGGCGAAGGAGGTTCCTTAGCAAAACGATATCAGAAAGAGCCACGGTCATTCCTCCTCCTGTCAATGGATGGCGCATGTTGAACGCGTCTCCCATCAGAAGAGCTCCAGGGGTGGGTTGAGGATTAGCAGGCATGCTTCTATTTGGCATCGACTTGATGTTTCCCTTGTCAATTGCTGCGATGAAGGCTTTGTACAATTGAGGGGAACCTGAAACACGAAATTCTGCGATGAGCCCAGAATATCCAGACTAGAGAGCAAGATTAACAGAAACGGAGGAGCAGCTGAGATAACTTCTGGTGCCTAACTAGTCAATATGCGACTATGGAAAACACTATTGCTGAGCAGTGTCGACATATACCTGGGGAGCAACCTTTGTCTTCAAATATGTGGCCATTTCACCGCTGGCTACAGAGGGCAATTTCTGGCCAGGGACATCGACCAGACAACGGATCTCAGTGCTGCTGATTGGATAAAATAAGATAGGCGAAGGGTCTGCCAGTATGACATGGCCGTGATTTGGGAATGGAAGATCACAATTCTCCACGACCAACCCCACGAAATGAGAGGGGACATCAACCTGTGGACATAGGGAACATATTGATTTAGACTCGAGTACGATCGACCAAGATTTGAGGAATGCACAAAATGTTGGCGACAACTTCAGAGTACAGATCAATCTGCTCGATTGACCCTTCATATTCACCTTCGGAAAGCAGAGGTTACGGCGTAGGTTCGAAAAGCAACCGTCACATACGATGGTGAGGGGAGCACATGCTGTCAACTCTTCCCCAGCCTTGGTCTTGTATTGCACTCCCTTGACAGTTCCCTTTTCCTCAATTAGAGATGTTACTGTCCCTTGTTCTAGACTTACGCTGAGACAGATGGGTAAAAAAGGAAGGTAAGATGACGACCTTAGAATGAAGTCTCTTAATCGACACAAGCGTAATATGATCGGATAATCGAAGCACACAATCAAGTTGATGTTCAAAAATGAGGTCGCCAACTAAGATCAGCTCAAAGACTTTCGAGTGGATAAAATATTGGCCTTAGACGCATCACGCCATCTTTAGCTAGATGAACATCAGAGCAGAGAAGCGAACAGAAAACACAAGGCGGCTACGAATAGCAGATCGGAGAAGGAAAGTACTTTGGAAGAGTTGCAGCCTTTTCCCTCATTCTTTGAACGAAACGGCCGTTGTGAAAACCTCTGCCGGCGACATCCGAATGAAATTTCTCCAATGGATAAGACAACTGTGTGTGTTTCCCATCCTTGAAAAGAGCATATCCAACAATTCTTTGGGCATCAATTGGTTGCACGCAATCTGCTCACACCAAATGAATTATATTCAATAAAAGTTCGCACCAGATGCACGATGACGAATATTTAGCATACTTAAAACAGACCGAGAGCCATGTTTTGAATCGTGAAAAACGATTTTAGAAGGCATAACACTCTGTTTGCAAGACCCTGCTCACCTGCAAGGTCCAATTCCGTCAGTTTCAGGTAACCTCCTGGTTGAAGAAGCTCGCCGACAATTCTATCTTGCTCAGTCAGGTCCCTCTCAATTACACGCACGCGACGTCCATCCTGCGTAGACACAAAAAATTGCTTCAGATCATTCCAAATGCCAAATGAAAATGCTTTCACTCCATTAAAACTGCCAAATATAAAGCCTTTCTCGCTAAAGTTCGTTCCTACTATTATCATTCAGACGTCACGATATCATTAACTGAAAGACCATGAAAGGAAAACGGCAAGCAATCCTCTCCCAAACTCGCTGACCATTCTAAAAGGCCAACTCCAGACGGAAAGTCAAGACTAGTTTTGCTGTGCTCCGTTAGGTAGCTGAACCGTTCCGAAATGGAATGAAAAGTTGGGAACTCGAAAAACAAGCTTCAGGGTCACTCAGGCACTAGAGACCAATCAACAGGCTCTCGCACGGAAAGCAAAAACAGTTCCCCAATCCTTCGCAACCGACGGCAATATCCGATGAGACGCAACCGCAATTCCACGAGAGATGCCTGCTCTTCACTTCGGAGGGGCACAGAGAGAGAGAGAGAGAGAGAGAAGATGGCGTTAACTACCTTCCCGAGCGCGTAAGCGAGAGCCGCACCGGCGACTCCTGCTCCGACAATGACGATGTCAGTGCTCCCATCGACGCCGCCGGGCACGAAACCTCCATCCACAGAGCTCTTCACATAGTCATCACCGCCACCCTTCTTGGACAGCCTCCTCTTCTGCTTCCCGAGCCTCTTGGACATCAGGAAGATCCCCAGGAACAGAGCCAAGACGCCACTGACCAAGTACTGACCGTCCATCGGAGACCGATCCCGGCTCAACAGCTCCGACAACCGCCGCGACGAGACAGCAGAGAGATCGAGAATGGAGCTCGGGTCTTGCGGTGCAAGCTACTGCTTCACCGGATTTCCGAAATGTGCAAAGCTCAAAACTGTGTTTGCGTGTGGTGAAGCATTCAAGCGAAGTTGGCGCTCTTTTATAGCCGACGAGGCTTTCTCGCTCTGCCTTTTTCTCGTTTTCGTCACTGTAAACGTGGACGCGCCTGCCGTCGCCAACCTGCCATTTCCACCGTATTTTCCATTTTTTTTCATTCTTTTTTTTTTTTTTTTTTTTGTTTTAATTGGCGTGGAGCGAATTTTCGCCAACACAAATTGCTGCGGCACAGTAATTTATTTATTTATTTTAGTTTATTTTTTAAATGGGAGCTCAAGCGGTTGTATTTGTTTGAACGTAGAAATGGAATTTTATATGACTCCAATTTCCCTGCTCATTCGTAGGCAAGGGTAGAATAAAATATAGTGAAGAGAAATTATTGGGCGATGGATTCTCAGCGACTGAGTGCTTTGCTGAATTGAGCTACAAAACATCTTTTTCCATCCACAATCACAAAGTAATACCAGCGTGGCCAATTTTTTTTTGGTTCGGGAAGAGGTGGAACCATATGCGAAAAGTGCCCAAAAAAATAAAAAATTAAAATGACGAAAAGATTCGATTTTGATTACGATTAGGGCAATTTTTGAATGAGTTAGCCCGTCTCGAGAAGATCCAATTATGTTTGAGTCCATCTCGCACTCAACCGAATTGTAGAGGTGGAATTTCAAAACCCGTCTTTATGAGGGTACGACTAATTGGAACCCATCGATAACTCGACGTCTCGATGTTCTTACCAAACACGTAAAAGATAGGAATTTGATGTTCTTATGTCCTATTGAACGAGATCCCAATTATTCGACACGAGTTTAAAATCTCTTGGTAATTAATAGAGGTCGGGAATTGATTCGACAAATAATCAAAAACCGATCTGCGGCCTCCATCCCGTACCTAGAAACGGTGGTCGTGCCGTGTCGAATTTATTTCCATGAAGAAGAAAGGGAAAGCAAAAACGCTACCTCATAAGGTTGGCAATAAAGGCTTCCCAACACAGAGTTCGCTACACCATTATTGGACGGCGAGTAATGGTTGGGTGTGACAACATTAAATGGAACCTCCATGCTAGTTATCAGTCAATTCACGCTTCCCAATGTTAATTTTCTTCATTTTTTTCCCCATCTGTTTTGGGTTTCCAGACGTCATGTTTAATTCCTCAAATTTTCCTTAATTTTCATTCAAGACATATGATGTTGCAAGAAGATATAGAGGAGGAGGAACAAAAGACCGTTAAATCGGATCGTTTAACCAAGTCAAAAGCGAGAGGCCGGGTGGGTCAAAAAGAGTTGGTTTGGTGAGGAACACGACAATGAAATTTTCCCTTTAACAAGGGGTTATTACCAATCCCACTAAAATACGGAATGCGAGAATTCATTTCTTTAATGCCGCTTGGCCCGAAATCAAGGCGTTTTCACGGAATCAACTCAAATCGTGGCATAACAACGTAATTTAAAGCAATTTGAAAGCCTTGTGAACTCTATATAGACATCATGAGAGAGAGAGAGAGAGAGAGAGAGGGGCTGGTGAAGTCATATATATAAAATTCACGAGTTCTTGGACATTTGATGGTGCGACTTTTTGTGGGGTCTTCAATTTTCAATTGTTTTCCCTCGTTGATGGCATGTTGAGCCTCCGGACGCGTTGCCGTCGTTAGCTTTTGTTAATGGTTTGTTTGACGCGAGGAGGGAGTCGTCGCGATGTGCCAGCACCGGGGGAAAGTGGACGAGCGAGCGCTCTCGAATATCAACCATGGCGGGCGGCCATTTACGATCCATAAAGTCAGCTTTTCGACTCTCGGACTACGATCATTCAAACACTGCACACACAGACACACACACATGCAGAGACCTGTGCAGTCTCTGTGTGGTTGCAGCGCGTATCCGCCCCTCTCCTCTTTCTTGAAATTAGGGTTTGTATTGCTCGGTTTGTGATTTCTTTTAGGGTTATCTTCGACAATGGAAATAGGCGCATCAAACGGGGAGCTATCTCGCTAATATAGACGAATTTGTACGACATGCAACCTCAGTTATTGGTGAAATGGTAGAGCACTAGTTGGATACGTCAGTCTCCTATTCTGAGCAACGTTTGGCGTCGTGTTCGCTAGCTTGTGGGTGTATGTTTATTTGTTCATGAGGGAGAAATAGCCGGCGCATATTGTGAGAATTATTGAGCCAAAAATCCGACTATCCCTACACATACCCAAGCACATGTATACATACATCATCCTTACAAGGGATGGCAATTTGATGAAGTCAAAGTCCAATGCGAAAAGGGGGGGATAATAATCCGAATATACTGCGGTTCCCTTTCCAATTTCATTTAATTGGATATACATAAAGGAACCAACATGAGTGGATGCAACCCCAATACTAATTGTGACTTGCATCTAACCCATTAAAAAAAGGTGACGCGATATTTACCGACTGGACTAAAAGTCAAAATTGGCCCAGTCTCATACCCACTTTCCCTCGTATGCTAGTGTTGACCCTAAAGGCTGGAATCGATAATTATAGTGGAAATCAAAACCGAGGGCGTTCGCCATCTCTACCTGAAGAGATCATCATCTTGAATGTGCAAGAGCCTCGGACATTGCCCTTTCGAAGATGGTGATTAAAGTAAATTATCTTAGCTAAATTCTGCTGACGGAATCTTATTATATATCAGACAAAAGAGAACATTAGATAGCAGCTACTTATTGCCGGCGCCTTCGATTCCCTTGTCTTTCTCTCCGTATGTCATTTTCACAGTGAAGAAGACAGTGTGAGATGTTGGATGCAAATTACGTAATCCCTAGATCACCATAACTAGAATAAGACTATGCATAATTGAGTAGAAAGATTAACACACTTGTTTTGGGATCCATCATTCTTGAAGCGGAAGCGGAAACACGATGTTTCACGCGCAAGTCCTTCTCCTCTATTGCCCTCCACATCATTGACTCAATGAGGCGGCCGGCCCCCTCACATTTAGCGTTAGGTAAATGAGGAGGACACGTGAGAATTAGGGTTAGAGAGAGACTTAAAGACTATTCATGAGTTTCCCAGGCCCCCTTATTACGAGCTAGCTCAACTCAGCCCCACACTAAATGTACCCATATCAGACTAATTAAGAAACCTTCTATCTCACTTTAGACCAATCCTATTTTACGGTAACCGTAAAAATAGTAAATTATAATATCAATTAATGTGATCCACATTAGAAAACTCTTACACGGGATTCTCTCGTAAGCCGGTGAATGTACACAGAATTTATATTTATGCATGTACACTAATCGTCTCTATTTAGTACAGAGATAAATACATGTCTTCATTAGCTCCCGAAGCATGTGAACATCGTGTTCTTGAGCTCGAAAATTTTGCACCGTCACGAAAAGTTCGGAAGTTAAAAGAGAAAGATATCAACGTCCGACATCGAAACATCTGTCGACTTGTACAGAGGATTTATTCCTGAAATGAGCCTGTCGCTGTGTATACGTTAACACGCGTACGCCCCGGCGAAGAAGACATAAGAGCGAAAGCTTTGGGTTGCCCTAGAACCGGACGAAGAAGAAAACGAAAGCAGAGGAAGGTTGTAGAGCCTTTTCGAATTGAAAGTGGTGAATGAAAGGACATATGTTTCTATTTACGCCTCAGATTCTTACAATAATGCTGGTCCGAAATAGGGTTTTTGTTTGTCGGATACCTCAATGTGATATTTGATTATGTTTTCAAGATAGTGTTCTATGTGTTTTCTGAAAATTATGTTCACGACGAGACTTATGTGCATGCGTTTGGAACTACCCGTGGACCGGTGCTATCAAAACTGCATCGCATGTCGGACCAAATTACTAATGGTATGCGGTTCAATCAAAGAAAGCCAGATTAGACCAGCCAAACTAACATAAGCAAAAGAAAATCAACACCCATTTAAATTAATTGTTAAATCGGCTTTTGGTTACAATTTTCAAACATTGTCGTATGCCTGAGCCAAACTATAATTATAAGAAACGCATTGAAATTACACACTGTTGACATCTAGAAAAAAAATAGGACATCTTGATTAAGGTGTTTATTGATTTTGGATAGATTTATAATTTGGAAGAAATACTTCGAAATTCTTATATGTGCTAATCATAGTGAACATTACATTCATTTTCATGTTATATCATCATCGACATTATCAAATTTATGCGTGTGTATATAACAAACATTATTTTTTTTTTCCTTTTTCTTAAATATCTCTATTATCCTCATCAACGTAAATACTTGTGCATGGATGTGCACTATGCGCGCCTCATCTCCATTTTTCTTCATCGGAGTTGGTGTACTTTCCCACATGCTGGGTTGGCATGATTGTTTTTTTTTTTTTTTTTTTTTTTGTCGAAATGATTGTTCTTAATTAGATTAAACAAAAAAGATGGGCGACAGGTTATAACTTTCATAAATAAATAACTAAATAAATGTAAATGTAAAATAATAAAAATGCTATATCTCAGCACACTTGTCAAGGGTCACTTTAAAAAAGTACGAACATTTGTACTTGCATAGCATCGCTTTCTTGAAATACGTTCTTTTTGGATTTTCAAAATGCATTTTTTAATGGTTCTTACTATATTTAACTATCTTAACAAGAATTATTTACAAATGGATTGTGTTTCCGAGTGTCCTAGTGTAATCAACGCACTAAAAATTTAAAAATAATTTATATTAAGTAAATCTAAAAATGAAAGAAAAATTGGTCTCTGATACAGACAGACCCATTTATAACCCGAATTTTTCCAACTGCCCACCGCACGAGGAACGGTCAAGCTTTCTGCACGATTTATTCAAGAACTGGGAGCGCAGTACCATGTTGACTTATTCGAGCAAGAGGAGCACACCAGGATGATAAAGATCCAGCTTGACTTGACTCTCCTCCCACCAAATTTTGAAATTTGCGAAGTTTAATTTATATAATTTTTTTCCTTTTTTCTTTTTCGATTTTTGTAGATTGAAGTAGACATTACGTTCCATCATGGACGGTCAATTTATCAGCAGGGGTACACTCCCAGCCAATTGCGTGGCGTGCTAGGTTGGCGAGATTAGATCTCGTTTCCCTGATCGCATAATTAGCAGATGAAGGCACCATAAATGAGTCGCTATTTTTAGGTCAGAGGCGGAAAAGGCTTGCATAATTGTGTTGCTTCAGTTAGGTGGAAATGGGACTACGACGTCTTAAATTTCACAATACGAATTTTTTAAAATTTATTATATAAATGTCAATTCGATCATAAATATTTTCTTTCAACTATTTTAATCTTAAACATTTCAACAGTTACTAATGTAGTCTTTCTATTTAATTTTAACTGGAAATCGCTAAAGTGGGTTGGTCAACCTATGTGATACTACCAAAGCCGACGTGGACAATTTATATCTTTGTATTTTTTACTATTATTTTTTTCCTTATCGCTGGTGGGGGCCACCCTTCTGTGTCGGTTGTCCTCTCTTGGGCAAAGGTCACCTTTGCTAAGTTTGGTGAGGGCTTGCTTGGGCAAGGATTACAACCCTCATTCAATGAAAATAAAAAAAAAAAAAGAGGAAAAAATTCAGAAATATTGTAAAAATTTATCTACATTAGAGTTGCTTGTATCATGTAGGATAGCTACTGTTCACGTCAGCAATTTTTGACCAAAATTGATTGGAATGAATTGATAGAATTAAAAGGTTTTGGATTGAATTAATTGCCGTATTATAAATTTAGAATTTCTTTGGATAATTTGTTTGATATAAGATCTCATAGTAACTTGCCGTGTGCACTTATGGCTTCAATGAGCATAGTGTATATAGTTTAATGATTAGATTAGTCACGACTTATTGCGGAGCGGTTAGCTTGCACTGGCCCGATGATGACGTAGGAGGAAAAGAAAGAAAAGATGTTTGAGGTCACATGTTTTGTTGTTCTTAACGAGCAATTCCCGCGGTCTGTTAACTCAACGTGCATTATTCTCCGAGCTGTCGCTCTCTTGAAAATGCCTCTCCATGAAAGGACAGATCGAGGAGAGGTGCTCACGACTACGTGCCTAGATCAAGATTGATTTAAGAGCCTAGGTTAGGAGACGATCGACGTCCGGTAGAATGGCAATGTTAAACGCGTCTTAATCATCGGCGTGGAGACGTTTGCCACTTGATTGGAATGAACGGTTCGGGAGCAGGACAAGGGCGCGCGTCTTGCTTCTTTCCGGACGAAAAACGAAACCCTAAAAGCGAAGAAAACAATCGAACATTCAAGACAATACAAAACAGTAGCTTCACCTGCAGTGATTATCAACATGCGTGAAGTTGTATGTATGTACCATCAAAATAGGTCCTCATCTCTTTATATAAGAAATGACTGAGGAGATAGAGTTCTCTATCCCTTGCGGTATCTAAGTTTTTCTTACAAGGGCGATCAATCCTAACCTAAGCGATTGAAGGATTGAAATAAGTAAGAGGATAGGAGAATCATTCTCCATCTTGGTCTAGACAAGATCAACTGTACTTTGATATGGACGTGCAAATCAAAAGCTAAGGTTCTTCTCCTTGAGTCGATTACAAGAGTCTAAAACACGGTCCAATCTAAGGTTTCTATATTGTAGTCTTGGCAACATGACAGAAGCCACAAGGAAAGACCAGCTTGACATGAAAAGCTCTCTTTGACCGGGCAATGTGTATGCGCCTTTCCCCATGGATCCCGCGATGCAAAGCACACGCTATATCCCCCAATCGAAAGAGGAAACCTGCACATCAATCTTTATATATTATTTACTGCTAACCAGAAAAGATATCCGGACGGGTCCATCTTTCATTAAAAGCCCAAGAAAACCCTTGTTTGGTCAAGAGGAAGCAACGTATCATGTGGCCAGACCAGTGGCCACAGCGATGAAACACTCGACACGAGAGAGATGAGGAGGAGGAGAGAAGAGACCAGAAGGCAGAAAATTAAAGCTTTCACATTGGAATCGAGATCCGCATAAGAGAAGTCAATGGCAAAAAGATTGAATATTGGGGAGTTTGGTAGCTCTAGCCGCCCCCGCGGCCTGCATATTCTGACCCTTAAAAAGTTCTGTATAGATATTTCAAGGTGTGCACACTCAGGGAAAATGCTAGCTCTCTCTCCCCGGGTGGTCATGGACACACTGCTGTTGACTTAGGAAGTCATCCAATTTTGAACAATGGAGGTTGAGGACCCCATGTTGGTTGGTGCCATAATTCGATATATAGAGCGAGACGAGTGTATGGACATTGGAATATTATCAAGTCTTGCGCATTATGTTCCTTGACTAATCTTGGGTCTTAAAGTAGTACTACCGGTCGAAGCAGTGGATCCAACCATGAAGGCAGCATGCTTATGATGACATTGATTGTATATCAATCTGTAAAAATATATACCATGCTGGCTGATGATGTGGTATGTGCATGCTCACCATATAATGGATATACAACATATGTAAAATACACAAATCAAGATTGTTAAGTCTTATATACCATACGTGGTACTTAATAGGCTGGGAAATGGCCCATATAAATACGAGATTTCTATAGGCTAGATGCAAGAATTTTTTTTAACGAACGTATAGTGCTATGGCCCACGTACAGAGCGAGAAGGATGCAAATTATTATTATTATTACTACTACTTTAAAACTACTGTCATCGTTATCAATATTGATCAATTTTGGTCATGCATGGAAAACAAGACCTCAACAAGGGAGTTTAGAAAGAGACTATCCCCGTCGACCACATCAGGAGCAGACAACAGAGACCACTATTCCATCGTGGCCATTCATCGAACGCATGATTGCTGCCTTTTTGGCAGAAGCTGCGGGGCAACCCTCTCCTTTGACGGGGTGCGCGACAATTCGAGGGCCTCATCGGAGTTGATGATCCTTGTGACGTCGCAAGTCCTTTGGGACTAAGTAAAGGACCAAATCACACCATCCTGTCTCCTATCTTTCCTTCTTTTTCTAGGCCAAAGCACTTGATTTTTGTAGCGTCGGTTAGTATGGGTGCGTTTGCAGTAACATTTCGTTTAAAAATTGTTAGGGAAACGAAATAAAAAAAGTGTTTATGTTCGGGAACAATTTTTGAACAAAAAGACGCGTTTGCCGGTAAGAACTCGTTAGGAATAAAAAATGAACGAAACACATTTGGTAAATTTGTATTCTTTTTTATTTCTTTTAATTTTTTAATTTTTTAATTTTCTTTTTCTTTTTTTCTTTCTTTCTTTTTTTTTTCTTTTTTCTTCTTTTCTTCTTTTGGCCGGTCGCCAGGCCTCGCCCGGCCCACGGCGAGGCTCGGGCCCCGGCGAGGCCGAGCCTCGCCGTGGTTGGGCGAGGCTCGGCTCGCCTTGGGCCGGGCGAGCTCGAGCTCGCCCAGATCCGGCGAGTTCGAGCTCGCCAGATCCGGCGAGCCCGAGCTCGCCCGGCCCACCGGCGAGGCTCGGCCTCGCCGGCCACCGCGAGCGACGCCGGCCTGGGAGGTGGCCGGCGAGGCCGAGCTCGCCACCCAAGGCGAGGCCGAGCCTCGCCAGGGCGGCGACGCTCGGCCTCGCCGGGGCCGACGACGCCCGACAAGGTCGCCGCCCTCGACGGAGAGGACGACGGTGGAGAAGCCGGATGGTCTCGAGAGAGGCGGGTCGGCGCCGGAGAGTGGGAGGCGCCGGAGAAGATGACGGTAGAGAAGATGCGGGGAGGGAGGCGGCGTTCGAAGGGGAGCAGCAAAATAGAAAAGAAATTTGTTCTTTTTTGTTCTTCAAATGTGTTTCGAAATAAGAAACAAAATTTTTTTTTTATTTACATTCCACATTGTTTAAAAAAACAAAAAAAGAACAAAACGCATTCCAAACGCGTTTCTTTCCTTTTTTGCTCCAGGAACAAAAAGAAAAAGTGTTTAGAAACGAAAAAGAAATAAAAACAAACGGGTATGTGTCTTACCTTGAATTCAACAATTCGTCGGTTCGGTTTATGCGATCATGTGGGATTATTTCGAAATTCTGAATTTTTTTAATATTCTGAAATAATTCCATTTCACCAAGAATTGTAGAATGAAGGGTTTTCACGGTGTATGGATAGAAGGGTATTTCACGTTTCTATCCAGAGTCTCCGCCACGCCCAGCTTTCTGGTTTCGTAAAATTTTCCAAGCTTTCCTGGACCGACACGTGGCGTGTTGGGTTTCGTTCGAGCGATGTCCAAAATCCCATCATGGGCTTTCGGATGTCCGAACCGACAGGCCCGTCACGAAGACAGGAGGAGGAGAGGAACGCGAGGTGTGAGATGTCGGAAATGCCCCTGGCAGCGAAGTGCCGTTTCACGAGGCCAGCCTTGTCCGAATCGAACCTCCCTTTCTCCAACGGCTAGTTTGCAGGATCAGTGAGAGAGAAGACGCCGCAGCAGGCATTTAAAAAAAGTGCCAAAACCTCTCGCCCGTTCGCCGCTGCCGTTCAATCACTCGCCATAACGACGCTCCTCTCTCTCTCTCTCTCTCTCTCTCTCTCTCTCTGTGGATCGGGTCGATGACGAAATCGAGCATGGAGGCGAGCAACCGCGAAGGAGGAGACGAATTCTACGAGGACATAGAGGCGCCCAAGTTCGTGGACTTCAACGCGCCCGATCGCTACCCTCCCGACACCGACCGCTACTGGTTCTGCCTGCGCGTCGGTATGCCAATGCTTTTGCTTTTCTTGCTGTTGTTGTTTCGATCTGGGGAAATTTGGTAAATTTCGGATTCTATTGCTCATGAATTGTCACTCTCGCCTCCTCAAGTATGCTTTTTTTTTTGTTCACTTGAGTTTGGTCCGGTCTACTGGCCCATACTTTCCAAATTTTGTCTGATCTAGAAGTGCATTGACTGCTTGAGATCTCATTTTTGAATTCTAGAGCTCGAGATGCACAAGTTTTGATTTTCCTAGTTCTTTGGGTTTGTTGGGTTTCCAGGATGTGATCAGAAGCATGAAGAAGAACTGGACTCTGAAGCAATCTACAAGAATTTCGTCCTTAGGGTCAGTTACTAAAGCCTCTTTCGATCTTTACCCTTTTTTTATCATAAGTAGGAGGCCTCTAGGTCGATGAAGTCCCTGTAATGCTGCTGATCTATTGCAGGTAATGGCAGCCAGAAGTCCCAATGTAAGACTCCGCAGAGCCTTAACTAGAAAGCCGATTAAGTATGTACCCATTGCATAATCTTGGACTCGAATTTCCATCTAAATAAGGTTCAGCTTATGATGTGCCTCATTTTCTCTTTTTTTGTTGCTATTTTATTGCGCTTTCGATCCTCAGTACTACAGAGAAATGTCCCCTGTCGGCTCCTGCGAAACCATCGAGATCCAGATTACCAAGGTTGGCTATTTTATCTTCGATTTCCGGAAAGCCAGTCAATTGCGGTAAAGAGAGGGTCAAGACTTCTCGTCCGGTGGCTCCGACCCCTAACGCTAAGGCAAAGCAGCCATCCAATGTGGCTAAGGCATTGACGACCCCTAGAAACACCAAGAGAGTCTCCAATCCGGAACTATTTCGGAGTGTTAGGAACCCAAAGGTGAAGCCTAATGCCGGGCAGAACAAGAGAGTGGTAGCAAAAGCTTTGGCATTTCCTTCGCCCAAAAAGGCGGTGAAGATTAAAATCTCATCAGAGTTGGATACTACCGTGAGAAAGATTTGTGCCGGGATGAAGAAGCTGGAGATCGCAGGCCAAAAGAGGAATTTATTGGGGTATGATACGCCGGCGCCTATTGCTGGCTCCAAGAAAAAAGTGCGTGCCAGGGAGGTCAAGAGTCGGGTTTTCGATTCGTTGCGGACTCAAAAGTGCAAGGGCGCAGATAAAGCTTCTAGATGCCTGAAGAAAAAGGACAGAGCTGAAGACTCGAAAAACTGCTCTGATTTAGCCACGACTGAAGGAACTTCAGGTGACTCCAGCGACATGGAAGTCGACGACAAGTCCAAACGTGGATCTTTGGAAGCATGTCTTGTACAAGAAACCTCTCAGAATACTGCACTGAATGTACATGAAGAATCTTTTACGGATGTAAGCACGTCGGAGAAACAATCAGGAGAAAGTCTGAGTGAGGATTCATCGAGTATAGTGGGAGTTGAAGAGGCTGATAAAGGGCTGGGTTCAGGAGCAGATGTAGTTCCTACGGTTGAAGCTGTTCTAGATGAGGAGAGGAATGGATCAACTTCTCAGGAAGAGGGTGCATCAAGCTCAGAGGAGGAGAAAATCCAAGAAAACACTGGCAATACCAGTGACCAGAATGATGTTCCTGCCAATGATGAAGAAATTGGGGATCATGTCTTGGATAATGACGACAAAGAAAATTCTACGGCCCCTGATCGTAACATGTATGAACTGCTCTGCACCCAATATTTGTTATGCATTTGCTACGCTATGTTCTATAGTTTGCTCATTTTTCTTGATTGATAACCAATTCTTCAACCGTAAGTATTTGTTTGTCCTCATTTTTAAATTGCTTCTCACATTTTGTTGCAGAGAACAGAGTGGTGACAGCAACAGGAAAATTCTGGGGAAGCTTGATAATCACAAGAAACATGAGAAGGTTCATACTGTTGATTCATTTGCCAATTGCAACATCCACTATTCCATGTTCGACTATGTTTCAGCATCTGAATTTTTTTGCCACCGGAAATCTTCAGGTCACTCAAACATTGATGAAGATAAAGAAGAGCTCTATTGCAGACAAAAGAAGTGCCCAGGGTGGGAAGTACGTAAAACCAAGACCCACCAATCCTAAGCCTTTCAGGCTAAGAACAGATGTATGTGGACTGCAAATAACTTGACAAGTTGAATTTTCATTGATGTTGGCTGACAAATGTGAGCCATCGCAGGAACGGGGAGTTCTCAAGGAAGCGAACCATGAGAAAAAGCTTTCTACGCCATTGAAAGAGGATGCAACTGCGCCAGGGTTTCCATCCAAGAAAAATCAGAGTATACAGAAAGTAAGACTTCGGTTTAGTTTGTTTCATGTCTTTCCCCTTACGAAACAACACTACTCAAAGTCATTTTCTTTGACTCTGCTATTAGAAAAATGGACAATCCTCCGGAAAGCATTCGTTGTCATGAATTAGTTGACATTAGACCAGAGAAATGCCAGGCCATCGGCACTTAAGCATTTCTTGATCACATAGTATTTATTACTACTTTCCGAGATTGCTTTAACAACACTGATGTGGCTGAGATTCTTTTACTGACATGAAGCAGAAGATCAAAGCTCCTGAGTCCAGCACTTTTCACAGAGAAGTCGGACAGAAGATGGCTGCATCTACTCCCGATAGAAACACTATTTTGAAAAAGCAAAAGAACCTTACCCCTACAGTCTTGCGGTCCAGGGAAAGCGTCAAAAAGCCCAGAATACTCTCAGTTAAAAGGCATGAAGGGCCTGGAAGGTGAGCGATGGTTCGAGTTGGAAAACTGAACTTGACACACAAATCACTCATTTCCTATTGTCCAAAAATGTATTAGAGGATATCATGGGGGGTTCACAGAGAGGATTTGCATTATCATAGACTCATAGTATGTCTTCACTCTGTTTTTTAAAAAACTAGGAAAAAACATGAAAGTTCAAAGAGAGGTTTTACATTATCCTAGGCTCATAGTACATCTTAACAATGATTTTGTAGAAATTAGGAACAAAATGAAAATTCATTGTAGGGTTTCAAAGTTGAGGGTCAAGGAATATACAGGTAACAAGAAGCTCACTGCTGTTTTTATCTTTCCTGAACTTATAGCGCGCCATTGAGGAAAAAGGAAGGAACATGTCAACTGAGTGTCATAAAGGAGACATCTGCAATGGACTGCGATTCAAAAGAAGCAGCAAAGATCCGACAACGCAGTGCTTCAGCAACCAAACCTACTGCTTCTGGCACTTCGAGGTCATCGTCACGTGGCAGAAGGCTCCCAACCATTCCAAAAGAACCGAACTTCCATGATATCCATGTTCCGAAAAGCTGCATCAAGAAACTGACATGAGAGTATGCCCGTTCAATTTCTTTGGTTAGTTGAGTGTGATAGTACTGCTGTTCAATTGTTTCGTTGATCTGCGCTGTCAGATAAATTTGGTGGCTCCTTTTCGGAATTGTTTGTAAAATGTAACATAATATTCAAATGATAATCTTTCTCAAATTTATCACTAAACTAGTTTCTTCTGTTTTTTTGGCCGTGATCCCTTCATTATTTATCAATAATACAATGAAAATGTTCAGTTGCATATCTCTCTCTCTCTCTCCCGCAAGGGTAACGACATGATTATTAGCTCTTTTGGTCTTGCTTGATCATCTCTATGCAGGCCAAAAAAAAAAAAAAAAAAAAAATCTTAGGTAAAGAATGATTTTTTTTTGAATCTATACAATTAGTATGTTTTAATAATAGTAATCCCTTTTTAATTATCATTAGGCTTCATTTTATTAAATAATTTTTTTAATAATTAGATAGAAATTTATGAGCTCTTTACATGCTTACTTCAGCCAATGATCATATTTATTCATGTAAAAGATGAAAATGCATAGAATTTTGACACGATGGGCAATTATCGAAGCCCATTTTATTTGGCTTTCTAATTGTACGTAGATTGGAGAGTTTACTTTCCTCGTCAAATTTGGTTTGTCTCAAGGCATTCAGCTACTTATGGATTGCTAAAGAATCGCGGATAACAATCAGCAAAATCATGATCGTTGTTGCAGAGTAGCATCAACCCTTTGTTACTTCTTTAATCTCAGCAATGTGCATCTTATTGCTCAATCTTAGCGGGAAATGTCTGCTGGTATGGCTAACGCATAACGAATACCGGTCCCTTTTATTGCTTAGACAACGTTAGCCTAGTAAGGTAGCCTTTTGTCTGAACAATCAATAACCTGCATGCAAAAAACGAAAAACGATCACTACCATTGTGGCGAAGAAGCACCAACCTTTCTATACTTTCTTTCCTTTTTCTTTTTGCCATGAACCCTTTCCTCCTTTAATATAAGTAAATGTGCATATTATCACTCGATCTTAGGGTGCGTTTGGTTTAGCATTTGCAATGGGTTTTGAGTCCAATGCAAATGCTGAAAACCCAAAGCTATTTGGGGAAATGCAATTGTGTTTGGTAAAATTTTTTTGCAAATGGACTTTGAGTTGAATGTGGGTTTTGAAGAGTATATATATATTTTATTATTTATTATTTTTATTATTTTATTGAAAATTGAACTAAACCCTTCGCCGGACCGGCGAAGGGCTACGGGTGAAGGGCTACGGTCGCTGGCGAGCTAAATCTGGCGTCGGTGGCTGTCGGCTGAGGTCGGGCAGCCCTCGCCTAGGTCTCGCGACGGTCGGCGCGTAGTCGCACGACCCTCGTGAGACCCGGGCGAGGGCCGCCCGCGGCCACGAGACTTAGGCGGCGATTGCCGGGGTCGCGCGGCCCCGGGTTGCGTGACCCTTGCCAAGGGTTGCCCGAGGTCGAGCGACCTTTGGCGGCCCTCGGCTGGGTCGTGCGACCCTCGCCGGAGGTCGCCCAACCTCAAGCGACCTTCGCCGACAGCCAGCAGCGACGAAGGGCTGCCTCCTTTTTCAATTAAAAAAATAAATAAATAGGGACAAAATCATAAATATGAAAAATTAGTGAGGGTACTTTTAGAAGAGAAAAAATAATTTGAGCATCCCGTTGAATGCTGAAAGCCCAAAGCTAGTCCTACTAGCTTTGGGCTTCTAGCATTTTGAAGGCAAGTTGAAAGCGGAAAGCCAGAAAAAAAATTGAACCAAACGGTCTAACATTTTCCCAAGAGGCTTTCAGGGTTGAAAGCCCCCGGGAATGCTAA